>CAKNXH010061830.1:64905-101676 GCA_932178445.1 Andricus quercusramuli | reverse complement strand
CCCCTCGTGGACGAGCGCGGAATTTTGCCATACTCCCCCCCCCCCCCCCCCCTAAACTGTCCACGTGGTATATGGATGGCCCCTTATGGCGATGGCCGGGAATATCGGGTGCTGAAGCCTGGAGTCTGGGCAGATGTCATCACGGACGAATACTGGAGGCAATATCGAATGCCGTGTGCATTCACCTGCAAAAACCACCACATTAATTCAGGGGCAGCTTTTTTGATTATCCAGCGGAAAATGCAAGAGCCGAAAATTCAATAACACATTTTTGGGTGTTCTTGACAGGGAACCACTTAATGGTGCAGATGTTTAGATGAGAAGAACTGCGAAATGAGAAGCGTCAGGTTATAGGACAGCAAGTTCTACGAGAAGGAGCAGCAAATTTAAGAAGAAAACTGGCAGTTAAACATCTAAATATAGGCCATGTAGAACCACCAATAATTTATAAAAGTGACGTTTTAAGGAAGGTGGCTCAAGAGTGTAGGGAAAGAGAAATCGGTGTCGATCCCAATGACGGCAATAATCCTGTTCTTATCTTGCAAACATTAAAGCATAGGACTCGTTATGCAGGGGCCATTGATAAGATCGGTCTATTGACATTTATCCTAATATACATCTTGCCAGAACAAGTTTTCCTCTTCAAAGAGTATTGCCGACTTTTCAAGAATGATGTAACAATATGCATTGACAGTACATCCAGCCTTGTGCTTCCGTTGGACGTTGTTGAAAGTGTAAAATCGCCTACTATTTTCCTTTTTGAAATCGCGATCAACTTGTTCAATGTGACTGTTTCAGTAGGTCAAATGCTCTCTTCTACTGAGGACACCAATACCATTCTCTATTTTTTAAACGTCTGGTTGATGAAAGTTGGCATCACTCCTAAACAAGCAGTATCGGATTACTCAAGAGCTCTTTTAGCAGCAAATTCACTGTCACTAAATCGCCTGACTCTTAAAGATTATATTCGCGACTGCTTTTTAGCTCTGCAAAATAAAACTAAAATATATCGACCTGCGCCTACTTTTCTCAGAGTGGACGTGGCACATTTTATTGCAATGTTTTGCCGATTAAAGTGCTTCACTCCAGACAAAAAGCCAGTAAAAGATTTCCTCATCCGATGCGTGGCTTTGATGGTGTCTTGTGAAGATTTCAAACGGCTCAAAGAGCTTTTATTCCGAACATTAACTGTCAGCATACACGCCTTCGATGGAAATATTAATGGTAGCACTTCACTCTCTCCTGCTGAAGCATCAATACTGCAGTTGCTAGATTATATAGCAAATGAAAAACATCGGATAATGACATTAATACCCGACGAGAGCACAAAAGAGTTTAAAGCAACGATTTAGAAGCTCTCTTGCACGGGAATAGATTCCAAAAATCCCGATTGCTTTTTGGATGAGGAACCCAGCGCAGTGAATGCATCTGTCAGTGAATGGCTACCAAATTTGAATATCAAAGCTGAGGAAGGGAAGGACACTGAACACGAACGAGTAAATGCTTTTTACCTGCCTCAATTTTATCGTCACTTATTACGAGTCATTCCTGAATTCATTTTATGGACAGCAGTGATGAGACCATTGTTTAAATCTAACCAAATAAGAGCCACAAGCTGCTTCGTGGAAGGTGACTTCGGAGAATTGAAAAATGGTGTTCTCAAAGGTGTGCACAGAGCAGTTCGACCTGACAAGCTCTTTCGGATTCACTTTGAGGCACTTAAAGGACAAGTGCTGATAGCATCATCAGCAATAACAGCTTTCCTGATGGACCAACAATCAGAAATGTGTCTTCATGCTGCCGAAATGGAAAAAGAAGAAACTTTTGATGGTGATATATATTTCCTAGAGATCCCATATCTCATGCAGTTCACTCATCGCTGGAAGCAATTTCATTATTACCAAGCCTGGCATTTCAGCAGCAGACTTATTCTCACAATCAGATGCAAATCTGCAATATGCAGCGAACCCTGAGTTGTATGAAAGAGAGAACTGGAAAAATAAAGGAGGAAAGGATACGGATTGTGAACATACCTTTCAAGCAACAGAAAAGGACTTGATCACCCCTACAGAAGTCAGAACCAGTGGAAGAAAAGCATCAAAACGGACTCTTGAGCCTGCAGAGAGAAAGCCTAGCAAATTTTTTAAGGCGTGTCTAGACATAAAAATACAACAAAATAGTGCTGTTGTTTCTCACTGCAGGTTCTCACGAAAATCCAAAAAATGGCTCTTAAAGAATGGGAGTTTACTTCCGACTCCCATTGAACTTCCAAATGGAATGTATTTCATTAAATTAACATGTATATTCGATTCGATTGTCCAGAAACTAGCAGCAGTTGCTATGGACAATCCAGAGTATTATAACTACGTCGAGAATTCCGTTAATTCAACTTGCAAATTTGTAATCCGATTGATTGATGTTGGAGCGGTAGGATCAATGTACGTTGACAGGTGCTTAATTTTAAAGGATTCCGTGAACGACTTCAAACCGGCTACAACTCAGATGGTACAGAATGGAACTCGATCGCCCAAACTTTTGAATACCATAAATGTTGACTGCAACTTAACGTAAATGTGGTCATTTATAATGGAGAGCGAGCCAAGCTTGTACCACTTTCAACATTGTGAATGTGAATACATTGATGTGAAGCCAGTTTCTTCTTTGTATCTTAATCATGCAATAATTGAAGCAGAAGGATTCAACAATTTGGAACGTGCATTATTATTTGACTTAGAAAACGAAGATGCGTACAAGTGTGAGCGCTCAATTACACACAAAATTGAGATAAATTGGCACGTATTCATTGAAGCTGATATAAGAACAACAAAGAATATGAACGTATCAGTGAGGTCCAAAGTGACAGACTTTCCACATTACATTACTCTGTGTGGAGAGAAACTCACGTTGGTTGAATTACTTTAAAATTATTTTTGTCTTCATGCTCCATTAGGGTGACCAGACGTCCTGATTTATCAAGACATGTCCTGATTTTTTTATCGCTGTCCGTACTTTTTGATTAATTCTGATTTTTCATGCTCGAAAACGAAAATTCACGATTTTTATTGCGCGGGCCTACATTTTGTGACTGTTCAAGTCAATTTCAATAATTTGACATGTGTATATATAATTTAACTAGTATTTAAAAAGAAAGCAAAAATCGAATTGACTAAAAAAATTGGAAGTTCTGAAAAGTATTTAAAATAATGAACATACTTCGTTTCCCGTAGTAGAAAATTAAGGTTTTTGGTGAAAAATGTATATTTTTAGTTGACAATTTATCCGCTTAAAAACTGAACTAGTTAAAAATTCATGAATTTCATTGAACAAATTGGTATTTTTTGGTAGAAAGTAAATCTGCTTGGTTAGAAATTCATTTTTTGTTGTTGTTAAAGATTCCTAATTTTAGTTGAAAATTCATTTCTTTGGTTAAAATTTTAACTACTTTGTTGAAAGTTGATGTATTTTCTTAAAAATTTATATATTTTGTATAGAAAATTAATCTTATTGGTTGAAAATTTATTTTTTTGTTGAACATTAATTTCTTTGGTTCAAAATTTACCCTAAAGCAAAATTTATAAAGGTCAGGGAAAAATAAAAATTGGCAAGGGAAAAGTCAGGTGATTCCGAAATTGGTATTTCGTAGCAACCTTGTTTTTTAAATAACGCGCCTAGGTTAAATGATATTAGGGGTGGAGGACATTAGAGTTTGAAGGTGGGGAGAAGTGGGATAATGTCCTGATTTTCCGATCAATCTATCTGGTCACCCTATGCTTAATCAATTTCTCAGTGGACTGAGGATTTTTTTTCCTAAATACCATTGAGAGTAAATAGAATAAGTGATGAAGCGGTTGCATGGAATGAAGGTGGAATGGTTGCCCTGGGGTCAAATTTTGGTTGAAATATTTGAATTAGATTTTGGTTGAAATATTTGAATTTCTAAATTGCTGGAAATTTTTGCAAGAATAAATTATTAATGTATGAGTGAGTAAGTAGAAGTATTGTAAATAGGAAAGGCTGCAGCCTGCCCTCAGGTTTTTGTGGGTTTCCTGTGGGTCCGTACGGCATAAGCCGGGGTTGTGAAGCGGCATGAGGCCCACGCACCAAAGGAAAGATAAAATGTGCTTTTCATGACTGTCAAGCCATGTATGGAAGAACTAAAATAATAAGATTCAATATCGGATTAAATATATGTATTAATTTAGTAGTTGTGTGTGGGATTAATTTTGCAAGAGTTCTTGAGCAATTTGGAAAGGAACATTTTCGTTTTGGAAATTAAAATTGAAATATAGAAGTCTTATTATAATTAATATATAACTTGATGAGGTGAAATTTAATTCGGTAATTTCTTGAGGGTTAAATTGGCACACATGAACGAATAATTGGATGTGAATATTTTATGTAAAATATTTTTTTTTTAGCTTTCCTTACATTAAAATCTAAGATGTATATCTTTATGTTAAATTTAGAAATATACAATTTCTTATAATATTTTACTTATTATGTTAATTCAACAGACATATAAAATTAATTAAAATTCTTACTATAAAAATAATTTAATTATTGATGATGTTTAGTTAGTCCCAGAAAAAAAGAAAGTATTGATACGAATTTAATTGAAAAGACTAAGACACCCTGCAAATCCCGCTTTGCGACAATGACGCATTGGACCTATGTGTCAATGCATGTAAATTCGTGAAGACGGTATTTCAATTTTGAATCTTTCCATACGTACGAATACAGTGCAAAAGTCTAAAGTTAGCGAAAACACTTCAATGCGTCAGCACGCAAACGCTTCAACATTGGGCAATGCGTCTGAATTCGTGAGAGTAAAATACACACTTGAATTCGCCCCAATGCGTCGCGGCGAATTTCAGCAAGTGTTGATTTATACAATTCAATCCGTAACAGGAAAACCAATGTGCAGGGCACATAGGATTTATTGTAAATGTTTAGTAAATTGTCTCGTAGCTCAGTGGCGGGTACTCTGGACTGATACACTAGGGATCGCTGTTTCAAGTCTCGACGCATGCACCTTTCACAAATTTTTTTTTTCTGATTGACCTCGACCACGCATTCATACGAATTCACACTTATTTAATTCGCGCTGTCTCAATTAATCTAAATGCGTCTCAATGCGTTCGAACGAATCAGAAAACGGGATTCACGCGCATTACAAACATGTTAATTCGCCCCAATCCGTATCAATTCTTTCTTTTTTTGCTGGGTTGGGCTTGATTGTTGATTTTAGTCAGCCTGATTTGATAGAAGGGTGATTCATTCCTCATACCCTTCAAATTTGGATATTTATAGTCTTGATAGGGTTTAGATTTTCCTAAGTCACTATTTGGTATTTCCTTATGTTTGTTTGAATCCTTGATTCATTGAATCGACTGTCCCGAAGAATAAGTCACTAACAAAGTTTTCCGTATACAGAGTGTATCAACTATATTTTACTTCCCTAAAGTGTCGTATCTCTATGTATTTTTAAATGGAGATACGACACTCTAGCCAAGCATAATGTAGTTGATACGCTCTGTTTTCGGAAAAATTGGTTAGTGACTTATTCTTCGGGACAGTCGTGAATAACCTGAAAAAGAAATTCAATTTGAACAAAGAAATAGTTCTAGTGGTTATAGAATTTATTTATTAATACAAAATAAGAAAATAGTACTTATCTGATAGAAGGAAGGTGACAGGTAGAGGTTAGGTTGTCACTAATTGTAGTAATTTCCTTCCGCGCGACAAATTATTAATTTGAAAAAGGGCAATGACATCATTACACTTTTGGAAAGAAATCAGTTGCTGTTTGCGAATTCTGAGGAAGGAAATCACTTAAATAATTGACGGTTATTAGTTGAGGTGGAATGAAAGAAACGAAGGCGTGCTTGACTGACTTTAGTCACACAGGGTAAAGTTCTCGGTGAAAAATTACCGATGGGAATATTACGTAACTTTACTTAATTCTCTATTTTTTAGTAAAATTTTACACATGCGTAGGTGTATGAATTGAGGAGATAATACCTTTTTGATTCTTTTATATGTGTATGTAGTGTGGGGTTCATGAAAGGAATTTTTCTTTATATGATTGCCGCGCTATATACTATGATTTGAGACGGGGAATTGGATTTGGTTCAGGAATTAAAGATGAACTAAAAAGCCCGCGAACAATTTGAAAATTCAAATTATGAATATAAAAGTTGCAATTATTGGGTTTGAATCATTAATCTTATAAATACTATAGGTATTTAATAACATATCTAATTCTTCTTTTGATAATTTATGTATTTTCCGTGTTATAAAATTAAAAGGAAAACTTCTAATTGAAGTCCTAATAGTAAAGGAAGTGGAAACTTTGGGGCCCAATGATCCAACCATAAGCTGGAAAATTTAGAGCAGGGAAATGTTGGCGGGTTTAGTGAATAAACCTAATTTTATACTTGAAAAAAAAAATTCAGTTCAACCTTATTTAACCTTCAACGTAAAATAATTAATTATGTTATTATCTAGCATGCATAAAATATATTTTTATTAAAATTTCCTTGAATTACCTTGGTCAAATGAAACAATCGCTTGATTAGTAGATTTTATGTTTAAGGTTAGACGATTCCTTAAATCATAATACTTAAAGGAACTTCAGAGTTGTCAATAGTACAACTCTGTCTCTGTTTTGTTTTGAACTCTCAGGTTACATAGTAATAAATCAGACACTTTACGACTTCGATGAGGGACTAAGTAAACATCGAAAGGCAACTCCATTCCGTATGACGGAAAAAAGGAACCTTGGGAGCACTGACTGAGCTACACTCACGCTCTCAATTGGGAAATGGAAAAAGGGAGGGAGGAAAGTACCTTCAAACTCCTGATGCGTCACTCGGGCATCTGTAAAGTTCTCAAGTTCTCTGATAATTTCTTTGAGTACTTATTTTTTGAGAGTAATCATCTTCTTACTAAAGTGATAATAGAGTCTCACCAAATTAAGTTAATAATAATGGTAAAAAGTTGTTAAGAGCAACAAGTTTTTAAAAATAGGGGGAAAGGTGTGACGAAATACGATTTTCGGAAGTCACGTGATTCCATCTTTACGCGGGAATAGATTGTAAGTTTGAATTTATTCAAGGAGTTTTATTTAGTAAATGAAAACTAACTAGATAGTTAGTTTGGCTAAATTATGGAGAACCATTTTTTGATTCTCGTCTTCATCATTAAGATGCCTAAAAATTTAAATGATAACTGATATAATATTTTGTTTCATAACTTTACACAATTTAATAATGAATAAATTATTACAAGTAATTATTGAAAGAGTGAACTAAAATGGATCAAATGGCTGTGAATTATAATACAATTTATATGGAATTATATTACGAATTTTTATAATACTGGATGGGAAAATCAGGCTACAGGGAAATATCGAGATATGGTGTAACGATGATGCATGATTCTTTCTCTCTCTCTCTCTCTCTCTCATAGGTGAATGCGTCGTAGAATTAGTCATAGTAATTAAGAATATCCGGTCTAGATCAAGTCCCGACATAAGGGCGCCGAAATATGTAGTAAAGTAGACAGAAGGGTCTAGTAATATTGCGCAAATCTATGAATCAGCAAGGACTAATCTGGATTGATCTGGATCAGTCTGGATTGGAATTTTGGCTTGTTTTGCAGCATTAGAAGTGAAATAATCCTCACGCTGATTGGCGAATAATGTCGACATCGTTGTTAAATTACAATAATGATTGGCTGTTGGTGACGACAATTTGAACACGAGGTCTTCGACGTCATCAGATATGAAATTATAAATATAGGAGCGCACATTCAAACCGGCAGGAAAAAGCCTCCCTGCATTCGGTAATCTAAACATTGAATATCGAGACATTTTATCTTTCAATTTATCAGTAGATTTTACCTAATGTCTGCTCCGGAAAGCATTTTGTTTCATCTCTTGGAGATTTTCTCGGATGTAAACTATCAGCCCTTCCAAATTTGCCTTGTTTACGAAGAATTGCATTTTATTGTAATAATAATATACAATCAGAACGGTTTCACTCATTATACCTTGCCACGGGAGCAACTTGAATCTGATTCCAATTCGGAGGTGGAATCGAACTAAGTCCATCTTAATTCGGATTTCTTATCGTAATTCCTATTTTACTAAATGCCTATAATTCGGATTTGAATGTGCGCGATAAATTACAAAATAACTTTTTCGTCGCTGTAATTAAACAAATATTCAGTTAAACCTATTGTGCTGTGCAATTATAAATAAACAGTGAACTTTTGTTAACAGTAGTAAATATATTATTGTTTTATTCATAAAATCCTGAATTCATCTCGACAGTTCGCGGTTTTGGCTTTCAAGCCATTCGAAGTCAGCAACGAACCTTTGGAACTTTCAACGTCCAATCATCGTTGGAACCAGCGGAATATTGTCAACTTCCGTAAATTCTCGACGTAATAATTGGTGGCAGCGGTGGGATGGAAGAAACGAAGGCGAAAACGTCGTGCTTGACTGACTTTAGTCACACAGGGTAAAGTTCTCGGTGAAAGAGAAATAAAATGTAAGTTACTAAATATATAACTTTTCAGACTAGCAGGAGTTCTTATCCATACTAGAAAATAGCACTACATAACGGCAACCAAAAGAATTAATAACCGTTGGGAGTTATACAACGATTTGGAGAAAGAGGTACCAGCATTCAACCTGAAAAAAGAAATCACCCCTAGTGCCGTTATATACATAAAAATGAAACTGTAATCCCTGTAGATAACGTCAGATTAAAAAGGATTGCTTTGCATTCACGAGATATTCTCTCGAAATCTGCTTTGCGACAACCTCGGATTGGGACGGAAGCAAAATACTTTTTAATACGAGAGTTCCAATATGTTTTGATGCGATTTAAGGCAAAGCAGAAAATAAGCGATAGTTACGTATTATTATATTATAATCGCATTGACGAGATGTTCTCTGCAAATCTGCTTTTCCACAAAATTGGACTCAAAGTGCAATACTTTTGAATAGGTTCAATCTGACATTTTTTGCAGGGATGGTTACCCGACAAAAAACGTCGGATTGAAAAGCATTGTTCCGCATTCATGCGACTAAATGCAAATATAATATGTAAAACAAATTAATTTCACAATGGAGTGAAATGAAAACTTTTTAATGTAAGGGTTCGCATTTATTTGAAAGATATTAATGAGTGAGAATGAATGAGAAATCGTTTGAAGCAAATTGAAAACTTTTAAATGCGAAGATTTCCATTTATTAAAAATTTTCCACCTCGTAAGGCGATTTGAATACTTTTAAACGCGGAACGGCGGGTATAAATATAATCAAACTTTTGATAATTAATATAATTAAATAATTTATGAGTGAATTTAATAATTGTAAAAAATACATTTTAAATCTAGCAGTACAAACTTGCGTGTATACTTCTTGTAGTTCACTATAATATATATATTTCTTTTATTTGCATGAAAAAATATTGGTTTTTCTTGCAAATTTTTTTGAAACAATATGAGAAATTGTAAATGTAGTACAATCAAAATCATACACTGTGTATGCGTTCTTACATCGATAACAAAAAAACATGAAAAATGTGCCTTTTTCTGTTATGTGCAATAAGGCATATTATATTAGCTTGACTGTTCATAATAATATATAAATATGTGTCATCGAGGAAGTCTGAAACCACCTGTGATTTCGAGGTTTATTGCCTGACATGTACTGTATTTTTACGATTTTTTTACTTCCCCTGCTTATGTATCTTTTTAATTATTAAAGCAAAATATGTGTTAAGTGGTATTAATATATACCACTGTATTAAAAATAACTAAGTGAACTGGACAAGCAAGCTATAATTCCCTTAGATCTCGGAAAAAAATTTATTAAATGTTAGTTTCGTTAACAAATTCTGAATTCATCGATTTATGACTTTTTAAAACAGCTGTAAGGTCTAAGAAGAAGTTTTTTTATACTTGACGAAATTATAGCTTGCTTCTCCAGTGCAGTAAGACTTATGTAATTTGAAGTATGAGTTCCTATCAAGACTGAAAATCCAAAATGCTGGTGGAAAAATTCAGCCGAAATGACATTTATGTAAAATAGTGACATAACGGTAGTACTCTCTTTCGCTTTATATTGTACGCTGTAGATTTGTAACTGACAATTTTGTTTTTGTTTTTGAAGAAGGTTAACTAATGCGTATTATCTTATAGCTATAAAAATATATGTTTCTTTTTTAGTGAAAGAAAACATTTTTGATTGTAACCACTTTCGAAGATATAGCGAGCTAAGGCAAGAAGTTAAGGAAATATGGAGGAATATGAAACATGCATCTATTCATCCTATTGTGATTTCAGCTACAGGCAATGTGCACGCAAGATGCACTGAACATCTTAAACATTTAGGAGTCAGTAGGGCACTGGCGGCAGCTCAAAAGGCGGTTTTATTAAACACCTGTCGCATTGTAAGAAACTTCCTAGACCATCAGGAAGCAAGTGACTAAGAACTGCAAACTACACCATGCTTCTAATTTTGTACCTACAACATCATCGTAAATGATTTCAAACAACGTATTGAAATAACCTATAACATCCTCATCTGATCAGTCACTTGACTTAGTCCGTGACTATGACGAAAAACCAGGTTCACCCGAGAAAAAGTTTGAAAAGAAAAAAAATAATAATAAGTCAGTAGGGTACTGGCGGCAGCTCAGAAGGCGGTTTTATTAAACACCTGTCGCATTGTAAGAAACTTCCTAGACCATCAGGAAGCAAGTGACTAAGAACCCACGGCGTGATACATGGTAGCTCTAAGAAAGCATCCAGAGGCGACTGTTGTCACCTTCAACACTCACGGCTGCTGCGTAAGGATAACAGCAGCAAAGACAAATTGCAAACTACACCATGCTCCTAATTTTGTCATTGTAAATGATTTCAAACATCGTATTAAAGTAACTTATAACATCCTCATCTCATCAGTCACTTGACTTAGTCCGTGGCTATGACGAAAAACCGGGTTCACCCGAGAAAAAGTTTGAAAAAAATTAATAACAGGCGAGGTGGAACCTTCATCTCCAACTGTCTTGTCTGCCGCGTAAGGTCATCCGCGGCTAGAAACCCGACTCCAAGGAACAGTGTTGCCCGATGTTCTCACGCGTAAATTTCCCGCTCTTGCTTACCTTCTAGGACAGAAGGAGCAGAAGCGGATGACGTACACGTTCCAGTAGCTTCGGGATTGGTTTCTTTAAGGAATCATGATCGAAGCTTCCGGAGCCTACAACTTCTTAATAATAGGCGACCCCATCGCCCGAGAGCTCCGGCTCTTGCAGTCAGCCGCGTTGCTTTGGGCTAAATCCCCAATGCAACGAATTATGCGGTTACGACACAAGTATCGCGCAGTGCCACCCACAATAGGCCTCTCTCGGATGGAGGCCATGGTTCAGTTGGGAGTGGCAATAGGAGCGAACCGAGGCGACGACCAGGCAATGACCCCCGACAAACGCGAGAACATCGATTTAAATGGTCGGACCAACTCAGGAGGGACCTGCTTACATGTTGGCAAAGAAGCTCACCGGCCCGGAGAGGATTCATGAAGAGGTTACATGACCGTTGAGGCAATATGCACCCGGAATATGCTCATAAAACGCCTCAGTATTTAAGAGATCAGGTATCCTTCTTGCGAAAAAACGGATATGAAGCTCTTTATCAACAGGAAGAGGAGCAACATCCTCCAACGAACATTCCACCCGTTCCAGCAAGACCACCTTTGTAGATAGCCGATAATGCCAACATGAGAAGTAGGAGATCTATCCACCAAAAAGTCTTCCTCAGGATGGATAAATTAGCTGAAGCTAATACTGCTCTCCGCGATTTGCTCCCCGAAGATGTTAATCTCTGGAATCTGAACTGTGTAGTTTACGATAAGGCGGTCTCCCTGCTTAGCGACGATAGAAGTAACGATACTTTGGTACGTCTGAGTAAGACACGCGAGCGTATTGCACCGCTTCAGTTCAAAATTGAAACGGCGAGACGGCATGCATCAAATGCTCAGTGCGTGATTAGCTACATAACATCAAATAAAAAGTTCACTCCAAAAGTTAGGGCACTTGCTCGAAACTTGAGGAAAGCAAATCACACGCTGAACAAGTGTAAACTGTCGACCATCAAGCAGCACTGGACGCAAAAAGTAAGATCTCTTTCAACAGCGAAACAGCGCCTTGAACAGCGAGTTAAGTGGATTCAGGAAAATTCCACCTTTTATACTAATCCTTCCCGTCTGTTCAATAAAGCGTCATGTGAAGTTAAAGATCCGCCTAGTCGAGAAGAGATTCAAGTCTTCTGGGAGCAAGTATATGGAGATACTTATCAGCTAAATGAAGACGCTTATGATATATCACTCTTTCGTAACTTTTGGCAAAGGCAAAGGTTACAAGGTCCAGAGGAAGAGTATCCACTAATTACTGCTGAAGAAGTGAAGAAAGTTATCGCTAGAACTAAGAACTTTTCGGCGCCAGGGCCAGATAAAATCAACAACTTTTGGTGGAAGAAGTTCACTTCTACGCACCAACATCTAGCTCGTATATTTACTACTTTCTTAAACGGAGAACAACCCGTCCCGCAGTGGCTAGTGGAAGGACGCACGGTATTGATCCATTAGGCCGGAGATTTGTCAAGTCCAAAGAACTACAGGCCCATAGCTTGTTTAAACACCAGCTACAAGCTATTCACTGGCATCCTCAAAGAGAGGATATTGACATCTATCGAGCCGGTGTGGAGTGTAATAGTCGAACAACGTGGATGCAAGAGAGGGCTGGCAGGTTGCAGGGAGAACCTGTTAATAGATAGGTGTATTACCCAGGAATCGATCAGTTATCGACGAAATCTGTCCATGGCTTGGATTGATTACCGTGAGGCATTAGGTAACACGAACCATGAGCTACTTATTAAGCTCCTTGAGTGCATGGAAGTGCATCCAAAAATAGTGAGATGCATAAAAGAGCTTATGCTCTTGTAGCGGACAAGATTTGTCATAACATTTGACAAAAAACAAGTGACTACAAGCTTTGTCACATATAAGAGGGGGGTCTTTCAAGGATACACTCTAAGTCCGATACTTTTCTGCATCTTCCTCTTGCCTCTATCTATTGTGCTCTGAGGCAAAAGCTCTGGATACCTATGTGGCCCGCCGAACAGAAGAGAATATAAGGTCAACCACCTTTTATACATGGACGACCTTAAACTCTTTGCTTCCTCAAAAAAGGACCTTAACATCCTTGTAGATGCGGTAAATAGGTATTCTAAAGCGATTGGCATGAGCTTCGGACTGGACAAGTGTGCCTGCGTCCACCTACACCAAGGAAGACTGGAAACTACATCATCCAGTGACGATCAGGATGTTCAACTCATAGGCGGAAATACCACTCAACATCTTGGAATTGGAGAAACATATACATATCTTGGAATACCGCAAGCGGAAACCCAAAATGTGCATAACGTGAAAACGGCCCTTGGAAAAAGGTATCGCCAAATTCTCAGAAAAATTTGGGCTTCCGAATTATCTGGAAAGAATAAGATCCAGGCGACCAATATGCTGGCCGTTCCTATACTGCTCTACACGTTTGGTGCAGTAAAATGGAACGTTGATGAGTTAGAACAACTTGATCGAAGCACACGCAAGATGATGACAATACAAGAAGTCTTCATCCTAGACCTTCCGTACCTCGAATATATCTCCCTCGCGATAAAGGGGGTAGAGGATTGCTAAGCTTAGAGTGTCTACATCGAAGAACGGTTCTGGCTACAGCCTGCTCAGTTCTAAAAAGCACGGATTCCCTTATTCGACTCGTACATCAACATGAAGTCGCCAATGCTGCGGTGTTTCTATATGATGCAGCAGATAGGGCCGCAGAGGAGCTTGACCTCCCGTTCAATTCCAGCGACATTACACATGGCCTAGCATGACTAACACCTCTGGTGCTCAAAAGTCGTATACAGGAAGCAGAACATACGCTCCTACTGAGAGAACATGCTGAGAAATCCCTCCATGGTAAGTTCTATGGCATCATAAGTAGAGAAGAGCTCTCGATGGGTCTGTCCAACATGTTTCTCAAGTCTGCTGGGTTGAGATCGGAGACCGAGGGATTTCTTTTTGCCTGTCAAGACGGCGTCATAGACACCTTAGTTTACCGCGAGCGCATAATGAATGTACCTGTACGCGATAACAACTGCCGAGCGTGCAAGCAAGAGCCCGAAACACTTGGGCATGTTCTCAGTGGATGCTCTAAATATGCACGCTGCGCGTACATAGAGAGACATAATGCAGCTCTAAAAGTGTTATATTACCATCTTAGGCATTTCTATGGTGTTGATCTATTGCCCGTCTTGCCATGCGCTCAGAGGGAACTCGCGTCAGTTGTAGAGAGTGATCAATGTAAGATCTACTGGAATTTCTCATTCTCCACCACTCAGCGTATCAGTGCTACGAAGCCTGACATTGTCCTCCAAGATCTAAAGAACAAGATCATTTACGTGATTGAATTCTCGGCACCAGCCGATGGTAATACCACGGCAAAGGAGGGAGAAAAACGGGTGAAATATCAAGCACTTCTTTTCGAGCTGAGTAGGCTGTACCAAGGCTGCAAAGTCCATCTTATAATTCTCATAATCGGCTGTCTTGGAGGTATGAAAGCTTCATTTATTAGCCAATCCAACAAGATTCCGGCTTGCCAGCGTCAGGCTCATTTCATCGCGAACCGGATGCAAAAGGCTGTTCTCCTGGGATCACTCCATCTGGTCCGTCAACACTGTTCCTCTTAAATTCTACAAAGATTGGTAGCTCTAAAAAAGTATCCAGAGGTGAAACCTTCATCTCCAACTGTCTTGTCTGCCGCGTAAGGTCATCCGCGGCTAGAGACCTGACTCCAAGGAACAGTGTTGCCCGATGTTATCACGCGTAAATTTCCCGTTCTTGCTTACCTGCTAGGACAGAGGGAGCAGAAGCGGATGACGTACACGTTCCAGTAGCTTTGGGATTGGTTTCTTTAAGAAATCATGATCGAAGCTTCCGGAGCCTACAACTTCTCTATAATGATGGTTGGAAATATATTATAATTTGAGGAAATTTTAGAAATTCATGGCAATAGAACGGTAACTTTTGTAACCAGTAGCTGGGGTGCCTTCCCGCCCCTCACGAGACGTTGAAAAGGGGTAGGGGCTTAAACCAATAATATTTCTGTAACCAGTCATAGGGGTGCCTTACCGGAAGTGAAAATTAAGATCCGGCAAAATATGTCGGAAGAGAAAATTAAAAACCGACAAAATATACAGGATCCGTATACACTACAAAAATATAATTCTTAAACAAATAATTATTGTTTGAATAATAAAAACTTATTTACAAAATACTTGGAAACTCGTCCCTTATTAATTAAAAATAATTCTTGTGCAGAAAATCCGAAGAACACCGTTTTTAGTATGAATTTAATAGAGAACTGCTATTTTGCATGTTTTGGGGTCACTTTCCAAGCATAATAACAATTCACCAAAATTTTATAACAAGTAGCTCTTCTTTACATTTTTTTCTAAATCAAGCTTTTCCCATTTAAAGCCCCATGTTAATTTCAAAGGCTCGGTGGTACGGGTTAACTTCGACAAAAAAAAAAGAAAACAAGAAAAATGTTAAGTTGATAAACTGTAAATATAAATTAAGTATTTATTTTTAAAATTGAACTGTAGTACGACTCTTAACAATAGAATTATAATAAAATTGATTTTATAAGACGATTCTGAATCTGTTTATAATTGAATAATTTATAGATTTTTACGTTAAAAATTGAACTATTTCAATTTGAATGCCTTAAGTAATTAATTAAATGTATGCATCCGATTGAAACTTGCAAACCTTTTTTCAATTTTCAAAAACATTTTAATTGATATATTCATAATTTTAAAGTTTTAATTGTTTCATTTTTTTTGATTTTTCATTTGTAAATGACATTTTTCATTTAAGATTTTCAAGAAACAACTTATAATCACTAAATTGTACAGTTTGTAAGTTAAAATTGTTCAAAAATGATACAATTTTCAACACTTAAAAAATTCATTGATTCATTCTTCAAACTATTTTATTTGGGTCCGTACTTAAATTACGTAACAGCTTAAGGGGGAGGGAGAGGTCAAAAGATTTTGTTACGATTTGTTACTGAAGGGAGGGGGGTCCTTCATTCATGTATGTAACTTTCGGAAATTCACAAATTAAATAAGTATCTCGCAGAAATTGTACAGAAATTTAATATGAATTCAACTTTACGCACCAAAGAAAACTGGTGAGTGAAAAAAGGAACCTAGCTAACAACAATTTCTTTTAATTCAGGAAAAAGTCAGGGATTTGGAAAAAAATCTTACAAAAGTCCGAGATTTATGTAACTTTAAATAACTGTCAAACAGAATAGATTTGAAAATTTTCAACTTTCATTTGAAATTATTATATTCCGCTTATAAAAGATTCTAGGTTCAAAATGTTACAAATGTAATATACTGGTTTTTGAATATTAATGGTCAGGGAAAATGAAAAGGTGGTTAGGGAAAAATTAGAGAATTTTTAAAATTAAGTTTTGCGGTAATCCTGATATAACATTCTTCTACGTATGTATGTATGTATGTATGTATGTATGTATGTATGTATATTTGAACTCTCCCTTTCACGAGTTTGAGGGCCTTCGCTCCCTGTACATATATTTACATTTCATCCTCAGTCTAACTTAACCGCTACTTATTTTCTAATGCATCGCCTTACATAATAACAATAATATTAGTACTACTCTTAGACTACAGACAATGAGCGATCTTCACGGGCTTCCGTTTTCTCTTACCATCAAACTTATTTTCACCGATTTAAAAATTTTAAATGTTTACAAGTTACTTTCCTTTACACAGGATTACCCGTTTGGCTCTGCCCTGATCCCTTGCTTTCTCTTATTTCTTCCAATTTTTTCATCCACATCACTCCCTGTCCATTACCATTCAAAATCCATCTTACACATTCATCCACACTCAACTGTCCATCTTTCTCTCCTGTACACCTCTCTAACACATGTGCCCATGACTCCACTTCGTACCCACATACTCTGCACAGATTGCCCTCTTCATCCATCCAATATCTACAAGCTCTCACTCCTTCCCCCATTCTAAACCGTATCACCCTATTCCATTTGTCTTCCTTTTTCATCTTTTGCAAATATTCTGGTTCCATCACCACTTTGACCATCATATACCATCTATTGTACTTCGAATCCATAATCTTTCTCCATCTCTCTTCTCCTTTTCTTACCAATAGCTCTAATTCAATGTTCTGCCAATCCAGAACCCCTTCCTGTATATCACAAACACTCCTCATTTCTTTCCTTTCTTCCTCCTATTTTGCATTTCCCAAAATGCCTCTCGTCTCCTTGTTCCGAACTTCATCTAAGCATACTTGTCCTATTCTGCTCCCCTGTCCCCTTTTCAGCTTCTCTTCAAACCTTGAGGCTCTCTTAATTTGTCTAGATACCATTTTTTCCCTTCCTAGTTCTTCCCTTATCATGTATCCTGGGCAACTCCAACTACCCCCCATTAGCCATCTCAGAAATCTCTCATGCATGCTTTCCACTTTCCTGTGTTCCTTCCATCCCCAAACCTCCACTCCATAACACAACACCGCCCAAACCAACGCATCAAACAACCAAACCCTCATGCTCCAATCGAATTGAACCTTCTCTTTCCTATACCCCATACTTGGCCCATTACTTTACTGGCATTTACGATTCTTTTCCTCACCTGCAAATCGTTTCCCCCTCCTGAGCCAAACCAAAAACCTAGGTAACAGAACTTCTCCACACTTTCCACTGTTTGTCCGTTCATCTTCCAAACGTAACCTATTTTGGTCTTTCTATTTCTGAAGCACATCACCTTGGTCTTCCCTACGTTCACCGTCAGTCCTTTTGTTCCCACGTACTCTTCGAAAATTCTTATCATTAGGTTCATCCCTTTCTCATCGTCTGTTAATAGAACCACGTCGTCCGCGTATGCTAGAGAGTATAGTTTGCTTTTACCCAGAATCGTCCCCCCTTTCCCTTTCTCCTTTAGCTTCTCCTCTAGGTCTGCCAGAAGCATATTAAAAAGTAGTGGACTCAACGGGCACCCTTGCTTTAGCCCTCTTCCTGTCCAGAAAACCTCCCCTTTTTCCCCGCGTATCTTCACCCTAATCCTGGTTTCAGTAAAAATTTCCTTTATCCTCTCCACCAGCCCTTCTTCTATTCCCCTCTCTTTCATTGCCTGCCATAGCACTTTTCTATTCACTGAGTCAAAAGCTGCTTTGAAATCTACAAACAAAGCGACTAATTTCCCTCTTTTTCTCCCTAAGTTTCTGTTAACCAAGTAGTTGAGTACGTAAATGTTGTCCATTGTCCTCATCCCTTTTCTAAATCCCGTCTGGTTGTGTGGGATACTTTGCTTCTCTTCTATCTGATTCTCTAACCTTTTTCTTAGAATTTCTGTGTATATTTTATGGCCCACTTGCATGAGAGTGATCCCTCTGTACTCTTCTACCTTCTTACCCTCCCCTTTCCTAACAAGCGGTACTACCAGCCCTGTTATCCACTCCTCCGGCCACCCTTCTCCTTTCCAGACCTTGTTGCATATCCTCCACATCACTTCCCTAATCCCTTCTCCTCCATACTTTATCGCTTCGTTCTCCATACCATCCTCTCCTGTGGCCTTGTTTCTTTTCAGTCTATCTATCGCCTCATTCACTTCTTCTCTTGTTATTTCGTTCGCTTCCTCCATTTATCCCTGGACTGTCTTTCTATTTTCCCCTTTGATCCTATTTTGTTCTCCCCCTAGCAGACCCTTAAAATAATCCGTCCATTCATCCATTTCTATTTCTTCATTCGCGCCCTTCCTTCCTCCTCTTTCCCTGTTTATCACATCCCAGACCCAACCTTCTTTGATTGCTTTTTCTACTTCTTCCTTGTATTTCTCCTTTCCCCTTTGCTTTTTCCCTTCCAGCATCTTCTCATATTCTCTTTTTCTCCTGTTGTACTCCGCCTTCTCTATTTCTCCTTTCCTCCATTTTCTTACAGACTCTTTCATTCTCTCCCTACTCTCCCGGCATTCCTCGTCCCACCAGCCTCTCTTTCCCTCTTCTCTTCCTTCTTTTGTACCTATCTCATCCCTCACCTTCTCAATCGACCCTTTCAACCTTTCAGTTAATGAGTCTACTCCCTCCTCCTTTTCATATCTAACATTCTCCTTTTCCATCTTCTGTTCAAACACTTTTAACTTATCTACCCCCCGGACTTCCATTTTCGTGTTCCTTTCCCCCCACCCCTCTTTCCCTTCTCCCTCTGCCATGCTTATGGACGCCACCTTTCAGTGTAGCTATTACTGGGAAGTGTTCAGACCCTATCTCATTCCCTACATTCATACTGCATATCATATTACTCATTCTTTCTTCCGCCAGGATGTAGTCTATTACTGTTTCTTCCCTACCTATAAATGTAATCTCTCCTTTCTCATCTCCTTTCATGTTGCCATTGCATATAAACCATCCGGTTTCTCCTATTATGTCTAGTAACCTCCTCCCCTCCCGTTCTATCTTCCTATGTTTGGAGCTCCTTATATATGCCTCCTTTTATTCATCCCAAGTCCCTCCCCCTTGCTCGCCAGTCCAGGCATTCAAGTCACCTCCTATCAAAACCAATTCTTCCTTCTTTTCCTCCATCCACCTCCTTATTACTCTCCAACCTTCCTCTTCCCCTCTTCTTCTATATACACCAATCACCGCTATTTTGACTTTCCCTATTATAATCCTTCTTACCATTGTTCCCTCCTATTCTTCCCTGTCCTGCTCTGTTTTACCTTTTACTGCCAATTCTTTCCTCACCCCTGAGACCATGCCGCCCATCCCTCTACCTTTAACGTGTTCCTTTCTTGCTTCTTGCATTGTCCACACATACCCTTTAGGTAACAACCTTTTCATCCCCTTCCAATCCTTCTCACCCGCCCAGGTTTCACTCATCATAATCACATCCCACTTTTCTAACTCCCGCCAGAAACCTTCATTCTTATTCTTCAAGCCTGACACATTCCAGAAAGCTATTTTCACCTTTTTCTCCTCCCTTCCCTCCCCTATCATCCTCACTTTTCTTCCGCCTTGCTTTTTGGAAACCCCTCTGTTTGCTCTCTAGCCTCTTTTGTATCTTCCTTTTTTCTACCTTTCTCAACTCTTTTTCCCTTTTTCCTTATTTCTTCTACTTCCTTGTCCCAGACCCACTCCTCCCCATTTATCCATAATCTGTCTCGCCCTATCCATACCATGCATCCCTCTTCCCTCTCTATCCATGCTCTCTGTTCTATTTGCCATCTCCCTTTTCTCTCCCTCCAAGTCAAATCCTCTTCAATTCTCTCCCTTCTTCCTTTCAATAATTTTTTGTTCTCCATAATTTTCTTTTTCTCCTCCTCACTCCCTAATTTGACTACAAACATTCCTTCTTTTCCTTCCTTCGTCATTCCTACTCTCTTAACTCCTTCTACCCTTAACCGACTTCTAATATCTCTCAGCAGATTTTTTATTCCAATTGCCCCTGTTTCACTCTCTATTTTCAATCCCTTGACTACTATGTTATTTTTCCTCTTCGCCCTTTCTTCCCCTTCCAACCTTCTTTCAATCTCACTCAGTCTCTTCTTCAATCTTTCATTCTCATTTTGCACATTATCACTCCCTTCTACTTTTCCCGCACTCTCTGTTTCCTTCCCCATGTGCTCATTCCTAACTTCTAATTTGCTTATCCGTTCTTCCAGTTGTTTTATGTCCCTATTTGTCTGTTCGTCAGTCTCTTTCTGTCTATTCTTTATGGCCTCTAGTTTACCCCATACCTTGTCTTTCTCCTCTTTCCAGAGTTTATCCCACTCTCCCCACTTTTCTCTTACGTTTCTCACTTCCCCCCTAACTCCTTTCCCTGCCTATTCATATCTTCCAGACTCTTCCTTCTTTCCTCTTTGAACCCTTTTATGAGGGCTGCTAGCGTCTCAAACATCCCCCCATCCCCCTATCTCTGTCTGGCGTTTTTCGTTTAATCTTCACTTTGTTGTTATCCTTGTCCCTTTCAGAATCATCTTCTCCTTCCTCTCTTTTCCTTTTATCTTCCCCTTCACTGCTAGTCACGTTCCCTTTTTTTTGCCATTCATCCAGACTCCTATTCGAGCCCGCGCTACCTAGCCTGTTGAGGCGCTGTAAATTTGAAGGTCTCCCGCGTTTCTGGCTCGTGCCTGATCCCCTTCTCTCAGCTGATGCGACCCTGGTCGGTGTCTCGAACGTCTCCTCATCGCTACTGACAATTTCTCCCTTCTCTCCACTAACCGCGCTCTCAACATCGTCCGCTCTTGCTTCATCCACTTTCTGCCCTCTGTCGCCCGTTTGTGGACTTCGTAAGGTCGACATTCCTACCTTACCAGAGTCCTCGCTGTTTCCCGCTCTTAGCTTGCCTACCTCTTGCCGCCCTTGCCCGACAACTATTCTCTACTCCTAACCTCAAAAAAATGTGCACATGCCAATTTTCCTTTCTCACAACTTACCCTCACCCTTTATACACTTGCCTTCACTCACCCTTCCTCCCTTACACCTGCTCTCCGCACTCACTGCCCTTTCTGCAACCACACACGTTGATTCCCTTCACCAGAGCCAAAAAACGCAACACTTAACACAAACGAGTTCTCTCACGATCGGTACCGAAAACGGAAGCCAACATTCTTCTGAGTAATTTATTTGCTTTGTATTTATATTTCTTTTTTTGCAGTTGTTTCTTCCTGAAAATGATCTTTTCAGTTGTAAATTTTATTATTTGTTTGAAAATGCAACAGTTTTGTTCAAAAATTAATCTTTTTGCTTGAAAATTCCACTATTTCGTAGAAAATTTACTTTTTGACAGAAATTCATATTTTGGTGTTGAAAAATAAATTTAAATGTTTTTTGGATAAAAATCCAACTTTTTTTTGGAAAATCTATATTTTTTATTAAAAAATTCATCTATCTGAGTAGAAAATTAATATTTTTTGATAAGAATGCAACTGTTTCGTTGAAAATTCAACTATTTCGTAGAAAATGTATCTTTTGAGATAAATTCACATTTTGTGTAGAAAAATTAATTTAAATATTTTTTCAATGAAAATTCAACTATATTTTTTAATATTTGTCTTTCTGATTTGAAAAGTCATCTGTTTTAGTAGGAAATTCATCTTTCTTCACTGAAAATGCAACTGTTTGATTTGATTTGATTTTTGTATGAAAATTCAACTGTTATTATCGAAAATTCGTCTTTTTGGGTTGAATATTCAAATGCCTTCGTAGAAAATTTACTTCTTATTTAAACTATTTATTTTTTGAAATTTTTTTTTGAATCACTTTGTTAAAAAATAATTTTTTCGTTGAAGATTCATATTTTTATTTGAAAACCCTGGCGGACCGTCCGAACGCAAACATTACGCTACAGCGTAACGGTAAAGTAATGGTAAAGTAGTGGTAAAGTAATATGGCATTATAATTGATAAAAGAAACAAAATTAATATGTAAACTGTTGCAATTATAATAAAGCGTTAAAATTTACGTTAAATGGCCATGCCGTCATTGCAACAACTTGCTTTCTCATCGTTAAAAAATAAAAAAACAAAGTCGCTGTCATTGCAGTCGGGCCCCTGCATATTGGCAACCCGTTAACGGGGCTTCAAGTGGGTTGCCAGTCTGCAGGGGCCTGACTTCAATGACAATCACTATGTTTTTTTTTATTTTTTAACGCTGCAAAAGCAACTTGTTGCAATTACGGCATGGCCATTTAACGTAAATTTCAACGTATTATTATAATTGCAACAGTTTAAATATTAATTTTGTTTCTTTTATCAATTATAATGCCATATTACTTTACCATTACTTTACCGTTACGCTGTAGCGTAATGTTTGCGTTCGGCCGGTCCGCCAGGAAATTCATCTTTTTGGTTAAAGTTTGACTATCTAGTTGAGAACTGATTTTTTATCATTGAAAATTTAACTGCGTGGGTAAAAGTTGAACTATTTTGTTGAATTTGTTTTTAATGAAGCTTTACCTCTTTAGTTGTTGACCCGTCGTGGGTGTGGTGGAGCCACACTGGTAGTATTTATCCACCTAGAAACACTACGTGTTTTTTTTATTTTTGTGAAAATTCGTATTTTACTGGTTGAAAATTCAATGTTTCTACAGAAAATTCGTCTTTTGGCTTTTAGGATCAACAATTCAGGTGAACTTTTTTTTCTTTTATCACTGAGAAATGTTTTTATTTGTTGAAGATTCGTCTTTTTGATTTTTAAATTAATTTTTTTCAATTACATTTCATCCTTCTAGGTTGAACTATCAACTGTTAAAGTTTTTTGTTACAAATTTTCTTTTAAGGTTGAAAATTGAACTATTTCTTTGAAAATTCAATTGTTTTGTAGAGAATTTAATTATTTTGTAGAAAATTTAAGTATTTTCTTAAGAAGTCATCTCTTATCGTAGAAGATTCACTTTTTTTGTTTAAAAGAAATAAATTTCAAAATTTTTGATTTGTAAATGTATATTAATGGGATTTGAATGTTAATGGTTAAAGAAAAAAAATTGGTCGAAGAAAAATCATAGAATTTTGAAATTTAAGTTTTCTCCCTGCACAGCACGCATTATCTTAAATACAACTAATTTCCACTACTTTCAAGTCCCATATCTTATTATTTCTGGAAACCATAAATTACGTACAGCAATAGGGGGGTAGAAACATTTTGTTACGGTTCGTTACATGGGGGGGGGGGGTGGAGAAGGTCGATTATTCGTTACGTAATTTACGTACGGCCCCTTTCCTAACACGCATTTTCTCTTTTGCCTGCATAGTCAAGCTTTGTTTATAAAATACCGGTGCGGGCCGATATGAGTTCTCCGAAAGAACACATTGTGTGGCATTTATATTACGCATCTACATTCGAGAGAGAGAGAGAGAGAGAGAGAGAGAGAGTCCTCCGGTCTGTGCCATAAGACTCAACGGTTGCAATCCAAAGTGGAATCTGATCCACTGGTAGAAACTCCCATCTGCATTCGGAGGAAATCCGTTTTGATTAGAGTGCATCTCTTTCTTCAGTTTCGACCTTTGATTAATATATAAAACAGTCACTGGATGGGAAGGTCAGTGACATAAAGGAAAAACTTTGTCTCTCTGAAGAAATGGCAACGCTTCAGAATCAATATGGTACCTTTCCAAGCCTATTGAAACCTGTTCAAACATTATTTATTATAGTAAAATTTTACATAAAAGTATAAACAAAAAATTAATCTTTGCCGATAAAAACGACAAAAGTGTAATACCACTTTTTCGGCATCTGATCAGAGAAAAAATTTTGATTTCTTAAAATAGCTAATCTACATGAACAGAGGGACAATTTTTGTAAAAATGTTAATAGTTGCAACCCAAAGCGGAATCTGATCCACTGGCAGAAACTCCCATCTGTATTGGGAGGAAATCCGTTTTGCTTAGAGTGCATCTCTTTCTTCAGTTTCGACCTTTGATTAATGTATAAACGGGACTCCGGATGGAAAGGTCAGTGAAATCAAGAAAATTCTTTGTTTATTAGAAAAAATTGCAACGTTTCCGACTCAATATGGTCCTTTTTCAAGCCTATTTAAGCCTAATGAAACATTATTCATTATAGTAAAATTTTACATAAAAATATAAACAAAAAATAAATCTTTGCTGATGAAAACGATAAGAGTGTAATACCACTTTTTCGGCATCTGAGCAAGAAAAAATCTTGATTTCTTAAAATAGCTAATCTAGATTAACAACGGGAAAATTGTTGCAAAAATGTTAATAGTTGCAATTCAAAGTGGAACCTGATCCACTGGTAGAAAACCCCATTTGTATTGGTAAGAAATCCGTTTTGATGAGAGTGCATCTCTTTCTTCAGTTTCGACCTTTGATTAATTCATAAAACAGTCACTGGATGGAAAGGTCAGTGACATAAAGGAAAAGCTTTGTCTCTTTGAAGAAATGGCAAAGCTTCGGACTCAATATGGTCCCTTTTCAAGCCTATTGAAACCTGTTGAAACATTATTTATCATAGTAAAATTTTACATAAAAATATAAACAAAAAATTAATCTTTGCGTGTGAAGCTAGAATGAATAAGTAAAAATATTCTTGCTTCATAAACGCACTCTTCCAAAATAGTGTAGTTTCCTAGGCTAAGAATAGATAGATATCACTCCCTCCCTTTATACAGATAAGGGCAGAACACTGTATTCTTTCTGCATGGGACCGACCCGGCAGGGCCTCGGCCCCAAAGGCATCATTCCTTGCCTGACTGCTACGGCGTCAACTCGTGTTTCATTTTAAATAAACTTACTGACCAGATCTACGAATCTGCGTCAGATCAAATTAAATTAAAGTGACTTTTTATTCAGACCGTCACATAAATTGGCGATCCATGCCAGGATACTTTTGATTGATACGTCATTCTCACAAAGTATCAATAAGAACCTTTCTACGGAAATAAAATCAGGAAAACACGTACTGGGCTGAACTAAGTAGGCTCACAGTGATTCCTTGACTTAAAAAATTATACTAAAAGGCGAGACGTCACCCAACCAAGTTGGCACCGATGGAATTGCAGAATTCACGGACTCTGAAACCCACGGCTGACCAGAACGAGTACATCCACTGAAGCAGCCACGAACTACCTTCACTAGGAATCTCAAGTGAGTAAAAAGAAGAGGAAAAATAACAAAATAATAAGGAGTGTTCTGTCACGACTCTCCAAAACCTCGTAAGGCTAGTCGACTACGCGAGACTTAGACCTTTCGTTAAAAAACGTTCATCGATTCATTCACAATATTTGGCCAAAGTTGTAGCACTTTCGTTTCAAATAGTGAATTTAAATTAGAAAATAGTCACTGGCTAGAGGGTTGACTTCGCCACGGACTATACGCGTACGCGAGCAAATCATTGTACCGAACGATATAGAGATTAGATAACGCGGCGCGACACACCACCCGACATCCGCTAACATAAGTAGGGAACTCAAAGGTTTCGGTACACTATTAAATACACACATACACACACTATTAAGAAGAAAACCATGGCAGATGGAAATCAGAAGAACGCAACTTTACAGACGGAAGATACCCCTCTTGTATTCACTAATGCCGATATAATTGGCATGCTAACAAAATTATCAGATCGGATGTCCCACATGGAACTCGCAATAAATACGCGTAAAGAAGAAATTCGCTCGATAGCAAAAAATTTTGATCTGGTGACTTCAGATGAAAGTGATAGGGAGAACGATGAAGAATCTAGAGTAGGTAACAACGACACATTGTTTGCAGAACCAGAAAATTCGTTAGAGAGAGAACAAATTGACCCTAGGCTTCTACAGAGGTTGACAAATGAAAGAGTAACAACCCCAAATGAAGCCATCCTTATAAGTGACAGGCTCTCACGAAGTTCGAATGCAAGAATTTCGACCACGAGTGAAACTATCCCTGCGAGAGATGCAGTGAAATTAATTTAAAAATTTAATGGCCAAGACGATATGGGAGTTGAACCCTTCATCACTCTTGTGAAAAGAATTAAATCGCAGTGTTCAAATCCAGGAGTTTTATTAGACTGGATCATTGCAGAAAAAATCGAAGGAGAAGCGGAAAAATCTATTCGTTTCTTATCGATTCAAGATTATGATGATCTTTTCAAAGCTCTCAGAACTAACTTTGGAACTACTGGATCACTAGAAACTCATCGCACCAAACTATCACAAGTAGTCCAAGATGCTGGGGAAAGTACGCAGCATTTCAATGGAAGATTCAACCAAAGAATGCACGAACTTCTATATGCTGTACAATCAAAAAACCCTCTAGCACACGAACGAGAAATTTGCATAAAAAATGAAGAGCAAACAGTTCTCGAAAAATACATAATGAATTTAAGAGAAGAACTTTCAGACCGAGTTTCAAGCAAAAATCCTAGCGATGTTAGAGAAGCACAAAAAATGGCAATCCAATCAGAAGTCTGGTTAGCTGAAAGAAGTAAAATTCGCTTATCCAAAAACACGATTAAACCCCAACTACCTATTCGCACAACCCTGAATAAATCTCCTTTTCAATCCTCAAACTCTCAATTCAGTAAACAAAAATACCCTTCATTAAATAATCCTCCAAATCACAGCATGCCTTTGCAGCAGAGAATCCAGTTATTTTGCAGTCACTGTAAAAAACCTGGACACACCGAAAATCAATGTTTCTCCAAGAAAAAAAATTTTCATACAAAAGCCTCGGGAAGTCGACCTCCGAATCGCGTGAATTATCTCCAAGGAGAAATGGAAGAAGATATTCAGGAAACGGAAATGGAGACGGAGACAGAGTATCAGCAATATCTGGAAGTTTATACTCTATCAGAGGACAATTACACGGAGCAACTAAACCTGTAAAATTATTAGTCGATAGTGGCGCATCGATAAATCTAATAAAAGAAAACTGCATTAATAAACAGCACCAGAGAATTTCAATGGACAAAGAGTTTTCAATGGGAAATGATAAGCACCGGACAAACGAAGCCACCACGTTTAAGTTTCAAGGGAAAGAACATCTCTTTGTGATTGTACCAGAAAATTTTCCTATACCCGAGGAAGGCATCATCGGAACACCATTCCTATACTCTTATCAGTTTAACTTGTCCAACAGGTCCCTCCGACTAGACGATAAGGTTAGAGTACGACGGTATCCTTATCCCAAAAAACACCATAAAAATGATAACCGTGAAAAAAAAACAGGGGCACATTCTCATAGAAGATAATCCATACATTCCAAACTCTATTTACCGTATTGTTGACTCACAAGTTATGATTCCTGTTAGTAACGAAACCGAAACAGATTTGAGATTGAGTGACGAAGAGATAAATTACAAGTTTATCAATGTTGGCTCAGAACGAGAAGAGCGTGTAACTTACATCACACAGAAGGAACTAAACGCTAGATTGAAGTTATTGAATGGAAATTTAAGACTTGAACACATTGAAGATGCCCACAAAACACAGATTCAAAAAATAGCGATCTCTTATCACGACATTTTCTCACTCCAAGGAGACCCACTACCATGCACAAGTCTCGCCTCACATAAAATCATCGTGAAAGACGAAGCAAATATTAATATACGTCAACCGCGACACCCGGAATGTCACAAAGAAGAAATTTCAAATCAAGTAAACGAAATGTTAACCAAGAAAATAATAGAAGCCTCGGACTCACCATTCAATTCACCACTTTGGGTAGTCCCGAAAAAACGCGACGCTTCAGGAAAACCTGAATGGAGGCTTGTGATTGATTTCAGGAAATTGAACGAAAAAACAGATCAAGATGCTTACCCACTTCCTGTAATCGACGAAATTTTGGACCACTTGGGAAAAGCAAAATTCTTTTCAGCCTTTGATTTGAGCTCAGGATTTCACCAAATTCCAATGAACGAGGACTCAAAAAAATATACCGCATTTTCTACACCTGAAGGACATTTTCACTATAACCGCATGCCATTCGGGCTCAAAAACGCTCCAGCCACATTTCAAAGAATGATGGACACAGCATTAAGGGGACTAGTAGGAAAAATATGCTTCGCTTATCTGGACGACATTATTTTCTTTGGAAGTCTCTCTTTGGAATTTGTCTCTCCAAGAACACAACGAAAATCTCGTTATCTTGTTTGAACGTTTACGGGCCACTGGACTCAAACTTCAACCAGACAAGTGTGAGTTTCTTCGACCGGAACTGGAATACCTGGGACACGTGATCACGGAAAACGGAGTGAAACCAAACCCATATAAATTATCTGCTGTCCAAAATTTCAAAAGACCCGAGAAACAAAAAGAAGTCATGTCTTTCTTGGGACTAGCTGGATATTACAGAAAATTTATAAAGAACTTCTCCACGATAGCTAAACCATTGACAGCACTGACGAAGAAAAATCAATCCTTCAATTGGACGCCATTTTGCGAAACAAGTTTTAAAATGTTGAAAGATGCTCTTTGCTCAGCACCGGTATTAAGATATCCTGACTTTAAGGACACATTTACTCTGACCACTGATGCAAGTAATGTTGGGCTGGGGGCAATTTTATCTCAACAGGGACACCCAGTTTCCTACATCTCAAGAACTTTAAACGAACCCGAGCTAAACTTCACCACTACCGAAAAAGAAACATTAGCAATCGTATGGGCAGTTAAACGTCTTCGACAATATCTTCTTGGACGTCAATTCATAATACAAGATCGTGTATAAAAAAGGAAAGGAAAACACGGCAGCTGACGCGCTTTCAAGAATGCACCCTATTCAAGATCGAAATCTTTCAGAACAATTGGGAGACAATGCACAAATAAATCAAGTAAATGACTCCCAAGAAATCGATACATCATCATCATCAGGCGAAAATAACGAACCAATTTCTGAAAGATTGCGAAATCGTGAACCAATAGATGAAAGGGAAATTCAAAACGATTACGCAATCTGGAAAAGGAACCGCCTGCCAAGTAAATTAAAAATCAAACCTGTGGCCACCGGAAAGAATTGGATTAAAATTAGCAAACAAAATATTTTCTCTTTGCTAAGAATCCAGTTGCCAGACTATGATGAAGAAAAATGGGTCAAACTCCTCTACATGAAAATTAAAGATTTTACCAGAAACAAAACCTGGAGCATACTTAAATTTCACATGGAAGATCCCTTAATCCAAATTACGGAACGTGTACGCATCGGAGATATGTTGAATTTTCTATTACAGAAAAAATTCACAGAACACACATTTTTCCTATGCGAACGACCTGACAAAAAATTGAGTGAAGAAGATAAACAAAATCTGTTGAAAGAGGCACACGGAAACGTGGCCACTGGCCACTTTGGCGAGAATAAGACAATCAAAAGACTACGCGAACAAACATCGTGGGAAAATATGGAGAAAGATGTAATCGACTTCGTTAAGAAATGTCAAACATGCCAACGCGAAAAACTGACCAGAATTCGTCCCAAGGTTGAAGCAGTCATTCCGGAAATGCCGACGCAGCCAAATGAGAAGATCGCGATGGATATAGTTGGCCCATTACCGGAAACAACGAGTGGAAACAAATATATTTTATCCATTCAAGATGTGCTTACGAAATATATAATTCTTATAGCACTGTGGGAAACGACAAGCGAAAGCATACTAACAAACCTGCTAGATCACTACATTTACATATTTTCTTCGCCAAAGCACATCTTAACTGACCAGGGCGCTAACTTTGTATCGGAATTAGTTCAAAAATTTGAAAACCTTTTTAGAATCAAGCATATCAAAACAACTGCTTTCCATCCACAAAGCAATGGAGCCCTCGAAAGAACTCACGGAACAATTAAAGAGTTGTTAAAAACATACATGGCCGATAATGAGACGGAATGGGATCAAAACTTGAACCTTATATGCTTAGCATTTAATACCGCAGTCCATGAAAGCACAGGTTTAACGCCGTTTGAAATGACATTCGGAAGAAAAGCCAATTTACCTTCAGCCTTAGCAACAACCACGTCGTTAACCCATCAAGAACTGTTAGACATTTGGCGTAAGAGACATGAGGAATATTTGGAAAAAGGAAGAACTGCCATTCAAAAAACACAGGAACGATTAAAAAGGCAGCAGGATGCAAAAATAATTATTAGTAATCCTCTTTTTGAACCAGGAGATTTAGTATTATTGCATAATGACAGTAAAGAAACAAAATTAGCGAGCGAATGGCTCGGACCCTACACCATATGCAAACGCGTTCGTTCCTCTGATTATGAAATTCTATACAATAATCAGCATTACACTGTACACGCTAATAGGTTGAAACTCTTCTACCAATAGCTTGATCGGTTCATTTTATGTTTTTTTAGAATGCATTTCACTTGGTTACTGCTGTCACTTCTTTCGATTACATCTGCTAACGTGACCCTCACTTCACTCGATGGTTCCACCATATTCATCGAGGACCTTGGTACAGCGAAAATCTACCACACTACATGGCGACTCATTTCATCCGTTGACACACACAATATTGATAAAAGATACGAACAAATTAATCTCTTGTATAAATCGGTCTTCGAACGATGTAATCAATGTTTGGAACAATTTGAACTAGAAACCTTAAAATCCCGAATTAAAAGGTTAAATACTCGAAGATTGTTACTCAATCAGCTATTAGGAAAAAATCGGTACAAAAGGGGAGCTTTTAATTTTGTTGGAAGCATCTCAAAGACACTTTTGAGAACACTATCCGAAGGTGATTTAGATTATATCAACCATGAACTCGACCAATTGTATTCCCAAAACAAAATGTTAAAAATGTCACTTCAAAATCAGACTAAAGTAATTAGAACTATTTTTAATTCAGCCGCACACGACGTAGATTCCTTGTTCTTAAAAAATAAAAACATTGTAGATAGTTATAACAAGTTAGCCAATAAGACTAATGAAAATATCGAAAATATAGTAATGGCTAATCAGATCACAATTATGACAGTTGTTATATCAGAATTAAGTGAAGATATATCATTATTAATTGATGCAATAAATGACGGTAAACACGGAATCATACATCCCCAAATTCTACCTCCGAGTACACTTATAGAGGGATTTAAACAATTCGAAGAGGAAAACAATGAAAAACATAGCATACAGTTAGTAGAAGAAAATTATCAACATTTGATTGACATTGCCGAAATAACTGTTTTATTGATAAATAATAAATTTGTCTACTCAATTCAAATGCCGATTTTTGAGAAAGATATCTATAAAATAAATCACTTAATTCCGATACCACTACGAAAGGGGGATAATTTTATCACCGTAATCCCAAATGAAAATTATGTATTGATCAACGACCAAAAAAACTCTTTACATCCCTACGACAGAAATTGATCTTAGTTACTGTAAATTATTAGGCATAACCAAAATTTGTAAAAGAAAGAACCCTAGCTATCTCCTAACAGAAACTAAATTATGTGAAACACAATTGATAAAAAACAGCGTTAAAATTATAAACAACAAAATGTGTCAGATAAACGTAATTATTATCGATCAAACTGTATTTTACATTCTACAAAACGAGCAGGGTGTTATTATGATTCCAAACAAGGAGGAGATCGTACAAATTTACTGTGAAAATTCAAACTATGAAAAGACAATAACAGGAGTAACTTTGATTAAAGCTCTAGATAACTGTATTCTACATACCGAATACACTATTGTAAAATTAAGCAAAACAAAAGTAAAAACACAGAATTTTTCATATAGAAAAAATGTCACAATTCCATTCTCAGAATACGATCTAAATCTTGTAAGATATGAATTCCTACCCTTAAAAGGACAATTAAACGACCAGGAGTTAAAATTAGCCGGAAAATCTTTAGATGAGATAGAAACTGTTTTGAATAAAGTACGGAGTATTAGAAGATCCCATTCTTGGAAAGAGAAGGCAACGGACATTCTTTCTTATCTAGGCTACACTTCGCTAATCCTTATTTCAATATTTGCGCTTTATAAATGCGGAGTTTGCGAATTAATTCGGAAATATCTTCCTAACCTCTGCATTAATTTTTGTTGTACCACCAATAAGATAAACAACGAAATAATACCACAAGTTGTCACCTATGTACCAGCGAGCGGGCCTTCTATCGATTTAGAGAGTAAGTTAGATAATAAACCTATTAAGTTTAGGAGAAAGTGATGTATGCAACTACGAAGAATTTCAGGAGAAATTCACTCTAACAGGGGTTAGAGTGACCTTTGATTAATTTATAAAACAGTCACTGGATGGAAAGGTCAGTGAAATCAAGAAAAAACTTTGTTTCTTTTAAAAAATGACAATGTTTCGGACTCAATGTGATACTTTTTCAAGCGTATTTAAACCTGTTGAAATAATATTTATTACAGTAAAATTTTACATAAAAATATAAACAAAAGATAAATCTATGCTCATAAAAACGATAAAAGTGTAATACCACTTTTTCGGCATCTGATCAAGAAAAAATCTTGATTTCTTAAAATAGCTAATCTAGATTAACAACGGGAAAATTGTTGTAAAAAGGTTAATAGTTGCAAGCCAAAGTGGAATCTGATCCACTGGTAGAAACTCCCATCTGTATTGGGAGGAAATCCGTTTTGATTGGAGTGCATCTCTTTCCTCAGTTCCGACCTTTGATTAATTTATAAAACAGTCACTGGATGAAAAGGTCAGGGACATAAAGGAAAAACTTTGTCTCTTTGAAGAAATGGCAAAGCTTCGGACTCAATATGGTCCCTTCTCAAGCCTATTGAAACCTGTGTAAACATTATTTATTATAGTAAAATTTTACATAAAAATATAAACAAAAAATTAATCTTTGCGGATAAAAACGATAAAAGTGTAATACCACTTTTTCGGCATCTGATAAAATAAAATAATTTTGATTCTTCAGAATAGCTAATCTACATGTACAGAGGGAAATATTTGTAAAAATGTTAATAGTTGCAACCCAAAGCGGAATCTGATCCACTGGCAGAAACTCCCATCTGTATTGGGAGGAAATCCGTTTTGATTAGAGTGCATCTCTTTCTTCAGTTTCGACCTTTGATTAATGTATAAATGGGATTCCGGATGGAAAGGTCAGTGAAATCAAGAAAAAACTGTGTTTCTTAGAAAAAGTGGCAATGTTTCCGACTCAATATGGTCCATTTTCAAGCCTATTGAAACCTAATGAAACATTATTCATTATAGTAAAATTTTACATAAAAATATTTTAAAAAAATAAATCTTTGCTGATGAACACGACAAAAGTGTAATACCAATTTTTTGGCATCTGATAACAAAAATATGATTTCTTAAAATAGCTAATCTAGATGAAAAACGGGAAAATTTTTGTAAAAATGTTAATGGTTGCAATCCAAAGTGGAATCTGTTGCACTGGTAGAAACTCCCATTTGTATTGGTAACAAATCCGTTTTGATTAGAGTGCCTCTCTTTCTTCAGTTTCGACTTTTGATTAATTTATAAAACAGTCACTGGATGGAAAGGTCAGTGAAATCAAGAAAAAACTTTGTTTCTTTTGAAAAATGGCAACCTTTCGGACTCAATGTGATACCTTTTCAAGCCTATTGAATACTGTTGAAACATTATTCATTATAGTAAAATTTTACATAAAAATATAAACAAAACAAAAAATAAATCTTTGCCGATGAAAACGATAAAAGCGTAATACCAATTTTTCGGCATCTGATCAAAAAAAATTTTGATTTCTTAAAATAGCTAATCTAGATCAAAAACGGGAAAATTTTTGTAAAAATGTTAATGGTTGCAATCCAAAGTGGAATCTGATCCACTGGCAGAAACTCCCATCTGTATTGCGAGGAAATCCGTTTTGATTAGAGTGCATCTCTTTCTTCAGTTTCGACCTTTGATTAATTTATAAAACAGTCACTGGATGGAAAGGTCAGTGAAATCAAGGAAAAACTTTGTTTCTTTCAAAAAATGACAATTTTTCGGACTCAATGTGATACCTTTTCAAGCGTATTTAAACCTGTTGAAATAATATTTATTACAGTAAAATTTTACATAAAAATATAAGCAAAAGATAAATCCATGCTCATAAAAACGATAAAAGTGTAATACCACTTTTTGGGCATCTGAGCAAGAAAAAATCTTGATTTCTTGAAATAGCTAATCTAGATTAACAACGGGAAAATTGTTGTAAAAATGTTAATGGTTGCAATCCAAAGTGGAATCTGATCCACTGGCACAAACTCCCATCTGTATTGGGAGGAAATCCGTTTTGATTAGAATGCATCTCTTTCTTCAGTTTCGACCTTTGATTAATTTATAAAACAGTCACTGGATGGAAAGGTCAGTGAAATCAAGAAAAAACTTTGTTCCTTTTAAAAAATGACAATGTTTCGGACTCAATGTGATACCTTTTCAAGCGTATTTAAACCTGCTGAAATTATATTTATTACAGTAAAATTTTACATAAAAATATAAACAAAACATAAATCTATGCTCATAAAAACGATAAAAGTGTAATACCACTTTTTGGGCATCTGATCAGAAAAAAATTTGATTTCTTCAAATAGCTAATCTGGATGGAAAACGGGAACAATTTTTTAAAAATGTTAATGGTTGCAATTCAAAGGAAGTAGTATAGTGAGGCGGGTTCTGGCGATAATCACCTGGTAAAACAGTTATCGATAAGTTACCGACAGTCGGTAACTGGGTCGGTAAGGTAGAGCACTGGAACACAGTAATCTGTAAGTTACCGGCAGTCGGTAAGTTAGAGTACTGACACAGATACATGGTCCTGTTGGCAAGGTGGGTAAATGTTTCACCGACCGAGCCCGCTCAAAGATTTATGTAGTTGGTGCTCGTGGGATCGGGAATTCCCCTGAATTCTATGCGTTTCTAGTAATCTCTAGGATACTTTGGGATTCCCCAGAGTTCTCGAAAACGATGTTATAAAATTTGATGGATATGATCTCTAAAGCTTTTTCTTTCTGAATCAAATTTTCTAGAAGGCTCAAGACAGGAGAAGCGCTATTTATTCCGAAATTCCCTGCTTTAAAATTTCTGGAAGCATTGCTTCTAACATTTCCCATAGAAAGATCTATCGATATTTCCGGACGCTTCGATGCGGAAGTGTATAAATATGAGAGCGCACGCCATGTATCAAATCAGTCCTGCGCATATGGCAACAGCCATTCAGTTGTGGAGTAACCGGGTCAGTCTCATCAAGTGTCAACCAGTCCTCCTCGTCAAGTGACAACCTGTCTGTGTCGTCAAGTGTCAACCGGTCAGTGACGAGATAAAAGAAAAGTTATTGGTCTCTTGTATGATGGCTGGAAACCAAAAGAGTGCACCTAACCTTAAAGCGAGTGTCACCTGTGCGTGTGTATCATGTCGACGCATCCATTCCATAGCGCTCCACGCCGCGTTTAGTTCGTGTAACACTTTGGGTTCTGTGTATTGTAGGACCTGATGTGATACAGCGATCAAACGTGACGTGGAGCGGTATAGAATGGAGTTGTCGATTGAATGTTTTCCTTCTCTTAGAATTTTTTAAGTTTAAAATCAAACCCTTTTGATTGTGCAGGGTGACTGGCTACGTGTTGAGGCAACTGACTCTTATAACACATGTAAAAGCTCCTCGTGTAGGTGTGCACCACACATCCAAATAAACAGGACCATTTCGCTGGCCCCACCACCCACGCAAATTCCACTTTTTCTGGGCCCAATATTTAGTGCAGAATTTGTTCAAATTTGTTCAACCAAAATTAGAATTTGTGCAACACTGAAAGTACCAGATAACTCAAAAAAACACTGGCGGGGCCAGAGAAACGTTTCGCTGGCCCCGACATTAACCAAAATCAACTTTACATGAGCGTATTATTTTCGTCCTAATTTGTTCAAATTTGTGCAACCAAATCCAACCCCTAAAAACTACCCCCTATGCGGCAAACACTATGACGGGGCCAGCGAAACGTTTGGCTGACCCCGAAATTATCCGAAATCAACTTTATATGAGCGTATTATTTCCGCCTTCATTTGTTCAAATCTGTACAACCAACTTCAACCCCTAAAAACTACTCCTTTTGCGGCAAACATTGCGGCGGGGCCAGGGAAACGTTTCGCTGGCCCCGACATTATCCAAAATCAACTTTATATG
>CAKNXH010061830.1:40479-60884 GCA_932178445.1 Andricus quercusramuli | reverse complement strand
GCCAGCGAAACGTTTCGCTGGCCCCGACAGTGTTTTTTTGAGTTATCTGGTACTTTCAGTGTTGCACAAATTCTAATTTTGGTTGAACAAATTTGAACAAATTCTGCACTAAATATTGGGCCCAGAAAAAGTTGAATATGCGTGGGTGGTGGTGCCAGCGAAATGGTCCTTGCTTATACTCCTCGATATCGAATGTTACATTCAACTACATACAATCTGAATTTATCATTCACAAAGCAAATTATCATGGCTGCTGAATTTAAAAAAGATGGAAGGTTAGCATCATCGGCGAAACTGTTAGCTAGTCATCCTCGTGAAAGCATAACCTTAAATGTTGACGAGTTGAAATTGTTAAAAAGTTATTTCAACATCAATTCTTCGTACTTTGATGCTCACGAGAAGCAACAATGCATCGACTGTGGAAATTTCTTTATACACCTGACAATATCTTATGGAGCTTACATAGTGGCTTTAGAGCAAATTCAAGAAACTGAAGTTAAAACCAGAAAATATTACCCGTTTATACTACACGAAACAGCGTTTGCTGTTCTCCAGGAAGTCACTCCTTTCATCAACCGGTATCTTCTAGAACAGAGTGTTATGCCGTTCCAATGTACAAAGGATGTTATCATTAGAACCATTGCTGAAGGTGTTTGGTGTAATGTGAAATCATCTTGTGTGAAAAGTGTAAAATCTTATATACAAAAAAATTATACAAGTTTAAAGAATAAGGCAATGAAAAAAGTGGTATTTGCTAATCTCATGCGATTTGAAAGTCTGTTTCTTGAATTGATTACTTTCCACAATCAGAATGTGTGTGAAGAAGTGATTGAGAAATTAGCAGAACTCAGATGTGTGAATGGTACCTTTATACATTGAAAATTTTATGTATTTTTTCTGTAAGAAATTCTGAATAAAAATATATAATTTAAAATCAAATTAGCCTTTTTTCATTTACTACATTAAGGGTAGGTAGATGTGTAAGTAAAAAGATATATATATATATATATATATATATATTTGAAAATAATCATCTTTATTCAGAAAAACTTATTATTAATACAAAAGATACTAATAAACTAGACTTTTCTATCCAACTATTGTGAGGATCGTCAAGACCTAGCCATTTTACAAACAGCTTATTTCCACGTTTTTTCAATACTTTTTCCACAAGATAAATGTCTGGATTTCTAACTCTGCCAAGTTCTTGTTCATAAAAACGACCTCTAATAGCTTTATCTTGATAATCTTTAAGCATATACGTCACAGGTTTAGCATTCTCAACATGACTCATGGTAAATATTTCAGTTGTCGAATTCGGTGTGTATCCTTTCTCAAAAACATGCTCAAATTTGCTCATACGTACTTTATCTCCAAATTCAAATTTACAATATTTTTTTCCTTATGAAAGCCCTCCTCATAAGTAGACATGTTAATGCCACAGTGTTCAAAATGCGGCTGTCTCTATGTAACCATTACATACATACATATTGATTTTCCAGATTAACAAAACAGTCAAAACCTTTTCTATATCTACCTTGATTTAGATTTCTGCCCTTATCAATTACAACAAATCCATGCTTATCATCATACCAGCAAGCTAAGCACATTTGTTTGAATTGTGAATCAGGCATGCCAGTATTAACATGATCATCATATATATGCTTTAGATTCATCTCATCTTGTTTAAACAGTACAAGCAAATTAACATTATCATGTATAAGATGTTTATGAATACGAGCATATATCTGGCTCAGATAGAAACAGTCAACATCCTTGTGCCTCCCCATTGGAAAAAATGATTTTATATTATCTTGCTTCTCACAAGCTACATCATCAAATACAAACACTGAATTTGAATTAGCTTCACTTCGTATTACAACATCATCATGCTCATTGAAAGGATAGTACTCAATGCCATCTACTGAATGAAGGACTTTTTATAAAAACTTAGATTTTGATTGATTTAAAGATTTAGAGTAAACATAAACATTTTCAAATCTCAATCCATTTGGGTGTATTAATAGAGCCAACAAAGCATTTGTCTTTCCACATTTATAACGTCCACAAAAAATTGCTCGTACACTGTTTGGTAATAAATGTCCATGCCGTTTTTCTTTTTTCCCATTTTGAACAAGGGAATTGAAGTTATCAATGGGTAGTTTTATAAGTTGTGTTTCTAACTGCATCTTGACTATGACTGAATGAAAAACTATAAATGTCAGGTTTATATAGGTTCACTCTTTATTCTGAAAGTATCTCTCAAACAGATATGATCGTTGACGGAGAAAAACCTAGATTCAGTCGTAAGCAAGTAGTAGAGTTACATCTTCCTGGATACCAGTATTGTGGACCAGTTACGAAATTAGCAAAACGACTTGCGCGAGGTGATCCTGGAATCAATCCTCTTGACGCTGCTTGTAAGGAGCATGATATCGCTTATTCGCAAAATAGAGAAAACGTTAATGCAAGAAACGTAGCTGATAGAGTATTAGCTGAAAAAGCTTGGAAACGTGTATTATCTAGAGAGTCAGATATAGGTGAAAAGGCAGCTGCTTGGGGGATAATTAACGCAATGAAAATTAAATCAAAATTTGGTATGGGTCTTAGAAATAAAAGGTCTGCTACCACACTCAAACAAATCGTTACAGCAACTAAAAAATCAATGATACAAAGTAATGATACACAAACTGTTCTTAAATCTGCTTTCAGAGGCGCGCGTGCAGCTGTAAAAAAAGCTGGTGGAGAAAAGAAGTGTAAAGAAACCTCGCATTTTACCAGTTCCAAAGAAATTGGATTGTTTTCTACCCTTTCTTATGCCCATCTTTGCTTGTCTAAGTGCTACTGGAGCACTAGCAGGTGGAGCTGCGGGAATAGCTAAAGCTATCAATGATTCAAATGCTGCAAAACGACAGCTTGAAGAGAGCAAACGTCATAATGAAGCAATAGAAGCCATTGCTGTGGGGAAAGGTCTTCATTTGAACCCGTATAAAGAAGGATTGGGATTTTATCTAAAACCATATATACTCAAGGAGCAGGACTTAAGTGCAAGTCGAAAAACTCAAAGTAACACTACCTCACCGAGCACTAACCGATGCAGATTAACTTAAATTCGCGAAATCTTTAAAAATTACAAATTTTCGAGGTGTTTTTATGCGAAATGGATTACCAGAGGGTGGGCCACGTAAATATGAAAGTGCTATTGTTAACCTTGATGATAAAAACAATTTAGGGACTCATTGGGTTGCGTATAAAAAGGTTAACAATAAAATAATTTATTTTGATAGCTTTGGTGATTTCCGGCCACCTTTTGATCTCTTTAAGTATCTAGGTGTTGGTAGCGTAAAATATAATCATGAAAGGTATCAAAATTATGATACATTTGTGTGTGGGCATTTATGTCTGACATTTTTATGTAATCAGCTAAACTCTAAAAGCATGTATAATCTATATAAATTCAGAGACTAATGATCTCAAGTCAGTCAAACGCTTGCCGTTATCATGGATGATTCATTGACACTAACAAATTACGCTCCTGGTCTTGTTGGATTTCAAACGATCAATTCGATACCTAATGTAGACATTGGTCAAAATAAATTTTATGTGGATGATTATATAATTGACATACCTACAGGGAGTTATGAAATAAGTTACATCAAGCGCTATCTACAGATTGTTTTAGTAAAAAAGGTATTGCAATTCATATTAAACCAAACAATAATACTTGGAAAAGTGAAATTTGTTGCAGTTACGACACACATTTTTAACCTAAAGATTCTATCGGTCATTTGCTGGATTTTTCTCTACGCAGACTAGGAGCTTAACAAGTTTATGAATATGATCAACCAGTATCAATCATAAAAGTGAATTCTTTGAGAATTGAGTGCAGCATAACGACAGGTGCATACATTAATGGTCAGAAAGTACATACTATTCATGAATTTTTTCCTGTGGTGCCACCTGGATATAAGATAGTGGAAGTACCATCACATGTCATTTACTTACGAGTCGCCGTGCAGACAATAGATCATATAACGCTCCGTATAGTAGATCAAGACGGACATTTGGTTAATTCTCGTGGAGCAATTATAACAATCAGACTACACACCAAGTCCATTCAAATGTGAATTAAGATTTATTAAAATATTTTTCACTGAATTTTTGAATTGCATTATTCATAAAATATAGATAAATTGGAAGCAATATGCCATCTGTTGAAAATAGACAAATACAAAATGAATCTAATTAGAAACATATATCATTTAAATAAAGCTTCATTTCTAAGGCTAAATACTTATGGAAAATATCGAACCTAATTATTTCCATCTCGAATATAAATTAAATTTTCGTCTACGGTAGACATTTCATTATATTCATATATAATATTACATCAAACTTTTCGAATATATTGAGACACGGAGTTTTCTAATTAGGCGAAAATCTCTTGAAAAACGTAGTTTTTGATTTTCTTGAAATTTTGTATGGCTTCGCTACTTAAATAAACTCTAAATGAATGCTAAGGTCTCTTGAAAAAGCTACGTACAGCTGTCCGTGATTGAAAACATATTTTTTTAGATCAATTCCAATTCCATCGAAAGTTTGACCTTGTGATTTGTTTATTGTCATTGCAAATGCTACTTTGACTAGAAATTTTCACCTTTTGAATACAAATGGATAAGTATTTTCACGGTGCAGTGTTATCCGATTGAGATAAGCGATTTCGCCCACTCTACTGCCTGTCAAAATTTCACATCGCAAAACGTTGGGAGAAAAGTTTAATATGGGCAATCTATTCTTATTGCAAAGTCCTTCACTTATTCTTAAATTTCTTATCAGCATTATCACTGCGTATTTTCTCAATCGCAATTCATGAGGTGGCAAGCTCGGAGGATTTAAAGTATTCAAATATTCCGTCAGTATGGCCTCATGTTTGATGTCTCCTTCGTCGCCGGTTGTTTCCGTACTATCTTTACTGGTATATTTTCGGAATTGTCATTCAAAGTACCATTGCCCATGCCAAGAAGAAATTGAGAAAACTATTTTTCATTTCGTAAAGCTCGCATATCCTCCGATGAACAGTGCATTCTGAAACAGTTTCACAAAGTACTGAATTTGATTGATGAGTTGACCTTTTCACTGCGAGTTGCTCGTTTATTTACGGGCAGCAATCGCCTAAAGTCACCACCCAAAACAACAATCTTTCCGCCAAATGGCAAATCATTAGACACGAAATTACGCAATGTTCTGTCCATGACTTCGGGTGTAAAACGTGGTGCCATCGGTGCTTCGTCCCAAATGAATCCGTCTACCTCTTTGAACCTTTTTCCTTCTTTCAGGGAGCACAGCGCAAAAGGAGCTCAAAAAGGGGGAAATAGGGTGGATTTCTCACGCAAAAGGGGAAAATAGGGGAAAGCTTAAACATATATATTCATATGTAGAAAAGAACAACCTTTTGTAAGACATGTTACATATTAAAATAATTTTCAATGATTTCTGCCATTAAAGATTTGTTTTTAAAAATTGGATGTACTTAGATCGTTGGAAATCCATTCAGAGTGATATAAAAAAGTGAGAGAAAAAATAAAATGAGTTAAATACAAAGTTTTGATATGTTTAACAACGTTCTCATAAATATATTTTTCCAAGATTTGTCATTTCATCCTTACTATAATTAATACTTTCAATGTAAATGAAAAAATAAACTCTTCAGTAGAGCGAGATAAAATGCTAAAAATTTAGCGAATCGTTTGACCTGAGGGAAAACAATTTCTGCGGCGATATCAAAAAAAAATAAAGAAAAAATTTTGAAATCGGTTAATGTCTTCTGTTCTCTTTCTTAAATTTACAATTAAGAATTTTTGTTAATAAAAAAAATGTTGCCTTATTTGAAAATTTTTTTAAATATACAAGAACACGTTTTTTGGATTGATTCAAACCTGAAATTATGTCAGTTTGAACTAAAAAAACATGTTATTATTTTTTAGTCATGGGAAACATTTTTTTCGTGGAGTTTATAACGTTCCAAAATCGTAAAAAAGATATGAAATCCCAAAAATCCTAACTCACGACAAAAATGTGTGCATATGACTCAATAAAAAAAAAACATGTTTTTGCACATTTTCAAAAAAATTGTAACTGAGCAAAAACTTTATTTTTAAATTTCGCAATTTTAAATTTTCAATGAATAAGATAATTTTCCAACAAAATAGTTGAATTGTTAAATGAAGAACATCAGTTTTTAACCAAAAATCAAATAGTTATATTTTGGTTCCAAAAAATTAATTTTCAATTAAAAAATCTGAATTTTCTCCAAAATTATTCAATTTTGAAGCCTGAAAGAAGACTTTTCTACAAGGCAGTTGATTTTTCAACACGAAAATATGAATTTTTAATTAAAACGTTAATCTTCAACCAAACATGAAAATTTTCATTCATATACATAGTTTTTTAACAAACAGACAAAAAACTTTAACTAAAATTATGAATTTTTAACAAAGTAGTTCAAAATTCGACCAATTAGTTGAATTCTCTACCAAACTTTCCAATTTTCGCGGAAAATTTCAAATTTGCTACAAAACAGTTAAATCTTTAATCCGAATTCACGAATTTTCAACAACAGTTGATTTTTGAAACAAAAAAGATTTTTCAGTCAATAAAGAAAAAAAATTGCATTCCAAATGTCGAATTTTAAAGCAAGAAGATTAATTTTCTACAAAAAAGGTAGAATTTTTAACGAATTACCTATATTTTCAACCAAATAGTTGAATTTTCAAAATAAAAAAGATCAACTTTGAGCCAAAAATGGAATTGCTACATTTTCATTTCAAGAAATTAATTTTCAAATGAAAAAACGAATTTTCTACGAAATTATTGAACTTTTGAACCAAAAAAAGAACTTGTTACAATACAGTTGAATGAAAAAGTATAAGCTTTCAATATGAACAATAACTTTCAATCAAAAATTGCAATCTTCAGTTTAAAAAAATGAATTTTTAACAAAGTAGTTTGATTTTCAACCAAAAAGACAGCTTTTCAACAAAATAAATATATTTTCACCAAATAGTTAAATTTTTAACCAATTTTCTGCCAGAAATATAAGTTTTGATCGAAATTCATGAACTTGCAACCAAATAGTTGAATTTCCGACTAAAAAAGATCAATTTTCAGACACAAGTGAAGTAGTTCAATTGTGAGTTTAAAAAAATTAATTTTCAACGAAAAAAAAAAGTTTCAACAATAGTTAATTTTTCAAGCAAAAATTTGAAAAAATTTTAAATTGCTCAAGTTAGAACATTTAAAATTGCAGTTGATGTATGTATGTATACCATTAAGCCATTTCCCTATCGGGGTAGGCGTGACATTACCCGATTCGGGTAGTGTTTCTAGGTGGATAGTTTCTTGTAGTAAATAACTACAAGTGTGGGCTCACCACACCCACGACACGCCAACAGCACGTAGTTAGTAGTATTCCCGAATGGTCACCCATCCAAGTACTAACAGCGCCCAACACTGCTTAACTTCAGTGATCTAACGAGAACTGGTGTTTTCAGCGTGGTATGGCCGTTGGGCATTGGAATATGCCATTTTTTAATTAGGTATTTAACTTTGTACATTTCAACTGAAATGTGTTAATCTTGTGATACTTATTCAAAAAGTACTATGTATTTTGTAACTGTTCCTATTTCATATTGGATAATAACTTCTGACTCCATTATTCACATTTACAACTTGTTTTAAAATGTTTCATCTTCAAATTTTTTAAGAGTATTTATTTTTTAATGGTCAGCACTTGAAACGTATACCTTATTTATTCATAAACAATTTATGTAAGTGCTATAATTGCTTTAATTATTATTCAATAATGGTAACAATTTCAAATGTCGTATATTTAAAGAGAAAATGGGAAAAAGGGGAAGTTTTTTGAGAATAGGGGAAAAAAGGGGAATTTCAAGAAAAAAGGGGATACTAAGAAAAAAAAGGGGAACACTCTTCACCCTGTTCTTTTGACTGAGCTGAAGTGTTGGAAGTCGAGTCCGCAAATAGAGGCACTGACAATCCAAGAGTTTTGTGCACTGTTCTTCCATGAGGAAGTAATGTTCAGTAATGCCGGTGAAGGCCATCGTGCAAATATCTTTACCTCGACCTTTCAATAAGTAGAACAGAGTCATAAACAAAAGTTTTTCCTGATCCCCCTGGTCCGTCAATGTGAAAACATTTCCAGAATGTATGACATCCTTCTGCACCTTAAAGAAACAAATCGACAATTTCTTTCTGTTTGACATTCAGTTTATCGTATTGGTTTTGTCCAATCTATATTTCTTGCAAAAGTTGCTTGTGCTCTTCTTCTTCGAATTCTGTTGTTATTTGCACCATTGCGGCAAATATCGATAGATCCCAATCTTTTTTCTCTAACTTCTCTTTTCTTTGAGAATAAGCTGTCATTGTGGCAGTTGAATGCCCGAATCATCTGATATAATCTTCTGATGAAGCGATTTTGAATACCTATTTTGAATTGCGCGCCTACTGCAGCCGACCAGCGCGTGGCCCCCATGGGGTGCGTTCCAGGCGACCACCTGGGTGAATTGGTGGTTGAAGTAAAGAAGTGGGCGGTGTTTACTAGGGTGAAGTGGAAGGGGCACGATAGAATGAACGGCTTCGAGTGTGCGCCGCGTGTATGATTCGATTTTAGATGTTTGGCGCGTAATGTTTGGGAAAAGATAATTGAGGTTATGTTACACAAAAGTTTACAAAAATGCAAGAGCATTTTTGTAAACATAACAGTTTTGTAGGAAAATCGTCTTTTTTGCTTGAGAATTCAACAATTTGGTGAAACAATTTTTTCTTTCTTGACTGAAAAATCTTTCTTGGCTGAAAATTCATGTTTTTGGTTGAAAATTAATTTTTGAAACTGACAATTTTAGTATTTAAGTTTCCTCTACTACTTGATTGGAAGTTTAACTGCTTTGTTAAAAATTCATTTTTTTATCTAAGATTTATCTCTTTGGTTGAATAAATATTATGAAATTTAACACATGCAGTCTTGAAATTCGAAGTTTTTTATTTGAACTCTTTCAAGTAGAAGTACCCAGGAAAAAAGAAACGATTGAACTGGAGCGCCTTGAAATGTGTATCTTAAAATTCGAGATTGAGAAAGTTGCATTTCAATTGTTTTTTTGACTCTTTGAATTGGTCAGCTATTAAATTTCCAAAGCCACATTCGGAAATGTACCCGTTCTATCGTTTTAAGACGTTCTGAATAGGAGAACATAACCTCAAAAAACTAACTTAAGTTCAATTGGTGATTTACGATTTACAGAAGAAACGCATGAATCGTTTAAAGTTCTCAATGAAATGGAGTTTGAAGGATGTCAAAGTGAATGGTAAAGTGCAGATTCACTTTAACAGAAACGAATCTGCATCATACAATTGATGATTAATGAAGTCCGATGAATTGTATAATGCAGATTGCGCTCTTCATTATTGAATTGTAGTGAATCGGAATTGGGTGCGAGTAAATTTTAATAGTAAAGTGAAGATTGGTTAGGAACTTAAATGAATTGAATTTTAAAGATTCAACAATTTCCATCATAAGAAACCTATGGAAATTATACGATCAGCGTGGCACGTAGTAAATTTACGTCAGTGAATAAATTTAAATTTAACACTTTTTTTGGTAAAATTGCAGTATCTAGCATAATTTCACACATGGGTAGTATTGTTGCGTCTTAGTATCCTGAGAAATTACAAACAGGACATAAATCGATAATCCATCGACAAACTGACAGAAAGAGATGGCGCATTGGACTTTATCGTGAAATTACGTCTCAGAGCCTCTAATATTGCTCTAATAGTGATGAGTTCTATGTGAATGAAAAAAAATTTCTTTTTCATTCGAAACGATACCTAAGAAATGTGATATGCGCTTTATTTATCCTGCTAGAGTGTTTAAAAACTTATAACCTCACGAACATAACCTCAAAATTGAAATGTGGTCCTGGAAATTTACGTCCTGCATTTCAGAGTCCTGCCATTAAGAGGTTTACAAACGAACGTTTTGTCATCAAATTCTAATAAAATAATTTTAGGAGACATTTTTAAAAGGTATTATTACGATTAGCCGTTGTTCTTCAATCGATAACGAAATATTTTTGGTGAATCGTAAAATAACCACTTCTCCGATTCATTGGCACTTCTAACCTATCGTCAGCAATCTGCCATTCCAGTTTAAGATACACATTTCATACGACCTGAAATACGATTGAAACGTATTCAATCGTTTCTTGTTTCCTGGGTAGTCAACTTATACCATTACGGATACCTGAAATTGATACATATTTCCCATTCATTTATAATTATTTCATCATGTTTAAAGCTTGAAATTTTCAGATTGTTTAGTTTGAGCAACGAACTTTCAAGATTGTTTAACTTTATAAGTCTTTCTTCTAAAAATGTGTTGCTGAACTGAGAACGCTTCGAAGTGAATGAATATTTTAAACAAATTTTCTATTTTTCAAATTGAAATTCTACTGTTTGGCTGAAAATGTCATTATTTTATTGAAAATTCAACTTCTTTGTTCAAAAGTCATATTTTTCTGTCGAAAATTATGCTGTTTTGTTGAACATTCACTTTTTCGGTTCAGAATTCATCTCTTTTGTTTAAAAAATCTACTATTTGGTTGAATATTTGATTATTTAGTTAAAAATTCAACATAAGCCGTTTTTATGTAGAAAATTCGTCCTTTTTGGTTGAAATTTCAACTGCGTTCTGAAATTTTTTTTTTCTTCGCTCGAAGATGTAACTATATTGTTAAAATTGTTAAAATTCCGATTCTTGGTTGAAAATTAACTTTTTTCTTGAAAAATCGTCTTTTTGGTTTGAAAATTCATCTCTATTGATTTTGTTTAGAAAACTTAACTGTTTTACAGAAAATTCGTCTTCTTGGCTTGAAAATTCCATTAAGTCGAAAATTTTATTCTTTCTTGACTAAAAAATCTTTCTTGGTTCAAACGTGGTTAGGCCCCTTTGTGACGCACGACTTGAATAATTTAGAAAAAATCGTCTTTGTAGGTTTAAAATTCAACTATCTTTTTTGGTGCATAACCACAACGTGCTTTTCCGCCAATTTCACTGTTCATTCGCACCCACCTACCTATTTTTGGGTGAAATAGTCACCCATCGAGTGACCCCCACTCTTCACCCCAGTGATCTTTGAACGGTTCACCTGGGTGGATCAGCCGACTCACCTAGCGCCGCTGAACGGCTCCGTGTGCACCCGAGTTAGAGATGGGGAGTGACGTCAAATGACGCCGACCACTTCGGTCATCTGACCGATTTCCCGTCATCTGACTGTCGGACCGGACATTCTGGAACAAGTGGAAATCATCTTATAAATAGTTATTGGAATGATGTTTACTGAATAATGTAAGATGGAAAGAAAAACAGAACAATTTTTTATGTAATTGCAGGCTGTTAATCTCTGCAGACGGACAATTTCTTCGATTTGCGTGATTTTAATGAGACATAACCTACAAAAATCATTCGGAATTAAGACATAAGTTTATGGCAAATATGATTTGTTCCTTTCAGGATTAAATCTAACTAAATGACTGAACGCTGATTTGAATTTTACGTTACGGTATTTTTATCTTGTTTTATTATATTGTAGATGACATTTTTAATTATTATAGGGATCAATTTAGTGATAGAAAAGAAAACTGGAAACGTCCAAAATTACAGGTTCAAATAAAAGCTTGGAAAGGATGATTCAATAAACCTATCTTAACGTGAAGCGACTTCGTAAAACTAAACTTACGCAAAATGGAAAAATTTTCGCTGGTGCTGTCGAAACTATATTCTGGTTTTAATTGTAGTATAAGGCTTTTATTTTTCAAGTTTTTTTTTTAGTTTTAAAGTTCTCAAGAAACTAAATACATTCGTATAGCTTATTCTCAACAAAATAGAGATAACTTAGCTTTCAGTGTATAATAATATTTATAATAATAAATATTATTATACACTATAATTACATTACTATTATTATACTTAATTCTGTTGTTGAAAAATCAACTGTTATGTAGAAACTTTAAACATTTTTTTTCTTTCTTTCCTGAAAATCCTTTGTTGGTTGAAAATTCAACACTTTCATTGAAAATTCATCTCTTTGGGTAGAAAATTAACTTTGTTAACTGAAAATTTAACTTTCACATCTTTGTCTGAAAATTGATCGTTTTTAGTTGAAATTCAACTAATAAATTTCTTATTGAGAATTCATCTTTTTTGGTTCAAAATTCAAATACGAAACTTTTACTTTTTTTTTACTTTGTAAACAATTATTTTTTGTTTGTTTGAAGATTCATCGCCTTATTTGAAAATGCATCTCTTTGATTCAAAATTAGTTTTTTTCTTTGATTTAAAATTAATTTTTTGAATGCAAAGTTGTCTTTTCAGTATACAATTAATCTTATTGGTTGAAAATTCATATTTTTGGTTGAAAATGTAATCATTTTGTTGAAAATTTAAATGTTTCAATGAAAAGTCATCCCTTTTGGTTGAATATTCGTCTTTTTCTGGGTAAAATATCAACCATTAGATGTTTTGTCAAAAGAATTTAACTTGATCAGAAATTTAAAGAATGGAAAAGTTGAAAAGTGCAGTTTTTATTTTCAATTTAAGATTCAAAATTTACCGGTACGAAAATTTTGAGCTTATAGGTTTAAAATAGCTTGCAATTTTTGCACTTCTGAACTTTAAAGTTTCCTTCAAATTTCAACAGTTCAGTCTAATGATTTTCAATTTAAAAGCGTTTTAATTTGAATTTTCCAAAATCATAAAAATACGTTATTTCCAGGCTCTATAAAAACACTTTTACTATTAAATATTCAAAACTAAAATGTAAAAGCTTAAGCTATTCAAATTTAAACTAATAATTAATTCCTGAATTTTGAACGATGCTTTAATTTGAAATTCTCTCATTTCTAAAGTTTCATTGGAATTATTCTTCACACATTTTCAATTTATCGTTGCTTTGATTCTGTAGATTTTCATTTGGATATTGTTTGATTTTTAACAATTTATATCAATTGTAAAGAAGAGAGAACCCTAAACTGCGATTTTAAGTCTTATGAAATTATAGTCGAGCAAGTATTTTTGAATTCCTTAAATGAAATACAAAAAATCTGCCCGCTTCGCGGGCACATTCTCATCGAGCGCGGCTCGCTTCGCTCGCAAGTTTGAGCGTGCCTAGGGCGCGCGACTGTTGAATCTCGCGCTTCGCGCTCGATCATATATTTATCTCGCGCTTCACGCTCGATTATGTATTCACCTCGCGCTACGCACTCGGAAGTATTTACATCACGATTGAAGTGTCAGTGTTATTTTCACGAATAAAACAAAAACTACGCATTGTAATATTACTGTCTTTCATACAAAAGAGAATTAATATACCTTCGGCACCGTAATCTTAATTCTATTTATTCTACTATATATATGTTGGGCGCCAAACCTTTCTTGGGTCAAAAACAACAAAATCGCGATCAATAAACAAGATTTCGAAAGGTTATCTCGATACTAGAATTCTAACTTTCAAATTCCAAACTCCAAACAAGCGAACGACATTATTGAGACTACGATGTACCGGAAATAGGACTCGATTCAACTCGACTCAAACTAGCTCAGATCTCAAGTGAGAACATTTTGGCAGAAGGCGTGGTTTCGTATTGATAAGGGTTTTCTACTCGTGAATAAGAATACAGCGGATCATGATAACAATTAACTAAGTTTCCATTTATTTAAATATATTGATACGATTGGTGTAACATATATCGACCAACAATCAGAAAATTGACGATTTCTTATTCCAACAATTTTAGTCTGACATCTTCAAAAACACTTTTCGAACTTTATAGCAAAATGAAACAGAATTCCGTAGAGGAAGTTTACAATTCGATCTTTTATACAAAAAAAAAAAAACAAAGCGAAGGGATTTAACCATTTAACATATTAACGATTCGATACTCCATGATTTCGCGGAATTTTAATACTAAGAATCGTCTTAATTTATTATAGTAATTTCTCCTGAGGAGTGAACGCAAAAATTAACAATTAATCTTCGATAGGAAACAGAAAAAGGGAGAGGGGGGATCAACTATTCACAGATATTGTGTAGTTGGTCTAACAACTGAATTTTTAGTGAACGAGAACATATCTCAGATTAAGGGACACATTTCACTGAAAGGGGTGTTATAATAATTTAATTTTCTTTTGGAGACAACTAATTGATTTTCTGGGGCACTAAAGGGGGTTGGAACAACTATTCACAAGTTCAGGGTATAAGGCAAACAACCAAAAGATTCACTAAAGATCATGTCACATATAAATTACACAAAATTAAAAAAACATGTCAAAAGTAAATCAGATCACAAAAATAAGTATCATAAAATCAGGCAACAAAAGATAAATATTATAAAATCAGATCACAAACATTTTCGAATTTAGAAAGTTCAATCCTGGAAAACCTCGTGGCCACGTGGCAAACCTAACCTCAAAAACATCAATGGGAGCTTTCTGGGCAACAAATCGAATTTTAGGGCTTTCTTGGCCAACTAAAATCAGATAAGATTTATCAAGGACTTGCTCGGTCAACAAGATAAATTCTAGGGCTTTCTTGGCCAACTAGAATGAGGCAAATAGAAATTCAAGGGGTTATCAAGATACATGCTTTCTTGGCATACAAAAAAGGGAAGGCTGAGAGGTTTCACAGGATTAGAATTTAGAAAATCTTACCGGCTGATTCGCCGAACACAGAAAACGTCCTTTCCTCCCTGGGAGTATCCTGGATGTCACAACTTGAACCCCCGGAGAAGCAACGATGAATTCCCTCTGGTACGCCACCGGGATCACTCAGGTACGACGGCAATAGACGATGGACAGGAGGCCCGAGACAAGAGGCCAGAGTTAAGAGTTAAAGCGGGGCGCACACACATTTGCACAGCGCACAACGCATGGTGCACAAGGTTTTCGACCAATCACATTGCTCCATTTCAATCGCTGTGATTTCCGCACAGCATGGCGCAGAAGGCGTCGAAAAGTTCGGAACGTTGAACTTTCATGCAATCTGCAGCCGTCTTGTGCAATCTGCAGCCACTGGTAGCAGACGATTTTCAATTTTCCAACCTCAAATTTCTCGCGCGTCGCGTCTTTTGTTTTGCAAGTGTCACGCGTCGCATCGTTTATTTATAAAGTATTTCTAGTTTTAAAAGTGGAAGTTATATAATAAATTGAAGTTTTGTGCTGGACTCTCTACAAATAACCTTTTGCTCCTCCAACGCCTTTTTAATGCCAATGCTGTGATACATATCTGATAAGCACAAAGAAAGAGTTACTCGTCTTCATCATCCATCGTGTCCATCGCTGCAAATATGATAAAAATATAAAATTTAACAAAAACAATTTTTTGTCTACGAAAAGAGAAGTCGAAAACATTGAAATTTTGAATTAATTTCTTAATTAAAATGCACAAATTGAGTTAAAAGTTAAAAGAAACACCGTTACATGAACGTTATATAATGTTCTTTGATAACTCATATTATTTTACAATTAAGTGTAATAGTATAATAATTTAAAAAATTTCTCTACTTGAATGTGTCAAATTTTCAGGTTACAACTTGAACCCAATATCGTTAAATAAACTTAAAACAGTGCTCTTTAATAAACTTGAAACAATACTGTTTCATAATTAAAGACAGACGAAGAAGTTATTTCAAATAAAATAACTTACTTTTATAAATATTGGATTATCTGTCCACGAAAAACACACTTTTTACAATCCTCACGTCAACACTTCACCAGCCCGCAAGCCTGGTGCATAAGGAGTACCTATGCGGATCCGTGTGCGTTGAAACTTCTTCTCTTGTGCGTTGCGCCTTGTGCTTATTCACTGTGCAAATGTGTGTGCGCCCCGCTTTAAGAGACAATAGTCAAGAGAGAGCGAGTACTGACTCACTCGAGAATTTATAACCTATCTTAACCTACGTCACATCTGTCTTGCTCCCCTCTGATTGGTCGAAACTCTGCCACTTCCGCAACGTCGCGTGGACAAAAGTAGAACTAAAGCAATGTCGTACTAAGTGAAGCGATACTGACATTTTTCATTTTAATATTCAAATTTCCGTTATTGCTAGCCTTAACCTAACAAATTTAAACCACTGTTTTTACTCCCCGAAAACGTCCTACGAGCATTTACTAACTAACGGGCTCATTTATAACAATTAAAAATCTTGCTCCCTGGTTATAAATTCGGAGTACTGACGATACGGGCCTGAGCTGTAGAGTTACCACGCGTATAGCTGGTGTGGTTTTCTCAATCGAATCGCCTCGAATGAAAATGAAATGGATGTCGTGTTGACCGAGGAATCCTGAAGATTTCTGGAACATTCCAGGTTTTGTAGAAAATCCAGGTGATTTCCAGTCCATATCTACAGACGATTCCCAGTTGAGATTTGCAGATGTTAGGTTGGCAGCAGCGCCTTATGGTGGAACTGGCGGGAGAATTCAAATGGTAGAATGAAGGTTTAAGTTAGAGTGGCGAGTTGGCTGAGTCTTTTCGGCGTCCCGATGATCCTCAACCTCCTGCGATGTTCCACGGTGATGATGTTAACTCCGAGTAGGGGTTACGTGTAGAAGAATTAAAATTTCGAAACGAAGCAGCAATAAGAAATTAAATTATAAGCTAAATCGAAACGAATCATGAAGTATCGTGTAACTTCAGTGGTGTACCAGACGTTCTAATTCATAATTTTATGAATTTTCTCAAACTTGATTATTATCATAAAACATGTCTTGTGTGTTGCAAATTGCAACATCACAGCATCCTATCGAAACATTATTAATAACAAATTTGTAGCCCTCCTTTGGATAAAAAATTTGATGTTTTTCATTTTTTTCGTAGCTTGGGTTATTCGCCTAAAAATTTAATTTTTCTATTTTCAATACAGTTTTTTACGAATAAAACAAAAACTACGTGTCATATCAAAAAGTGAATAACAATAAATTTGTATATCTTTTTTAGGTGCACAGTTTTGGTTGATTCGTCTTTTATCGTATCTCACATAGTTTGACAGAAAAATTAAATTTTTGATTTTTAATTTTTTTTTGTGCGATCAAAATTTGAATTTTTGATTTTTCGAAAAATTCAAAAAGTTGTTACGAAAATATTGTAGGGTGTTCAAAAATAAACGTTTTTCTCTTCCTGACTTTTTTTTATATCGTGCGTTTTTCGGGTTAAAATGTTCATTTTCGTTTATTTTATGGAATTTTGAAAAGGCTATAACTCCGCTAATTTCTTTTTATTCAAAAAAGTCATAAAGATAAATTGTTCGAGTTTTTGAGTACTATAAATAGCCGTACATAGAATTTTTGAATTTAAAAAAAAAGTGGTCCCAAAAATTTTCAAAATGCTCTAACTTTTTGAATTTTGATCCAAATTAGCTGGTTAACAAACTTGTTTTTTTTTTAGGCCCTGAAAAAGTGTGCCAAAGCACAATCCAATCTGATTATTTTGTCGAAAGTTATCGTGCCTACAGACTACAGACAGACTACAGACAGACAGAAACCTTCGTGAAAATCGTTTTTTCTGACTCAGGGGGTCTCAAAACGTGGAGATTTGATGAAAACCGACCATGTCAAATTTTACATACTAGATCGTCATGCGCGCGCTCGAAGCGCGTGCCTATGTGAATTTTTCTTGTATGAATGTTGAAAGTTAATAGCGAAGACTTTTCCAAAGGGGAATATCATTACAAAATACATTATTTTCCTTAGAACGCATCATTTAAAAAATAATTGATAACAATCTTGTAGCTCTTTTTTGAGTGAATAACTTTTGTCTGATTTTTTTTTGTATCTTGTGTCGTTTGTCCAAAAATTTAATTTTTTTCAATGCTGTCTTTTACGAAGTTAAACAAAATGGACGCCTCCGATTAAAAAGTGATTATCAAAAAATATGTAGATCTTTTTTTAAAAGCACAATTTTCGTTTTCTCATCTTTTTCGTATCTTATATAGTTTGACAGGAAAATTTAATTTTTTAAAGGTTGACCCAGAAACCCCTTCCCTGAGAAAGATATTCAATTCTTTCCCTCCTTTTCCCTCTAGTTATATAACTTGTCTCTAATGAGCCGATTTAAACGTTGTTTGGAAACATATTTTGAGGCCTTTCTACCCAGGAAAAAAGAACCCATTGAAAAGGCGACTCCGTGAATTGCGTATCTGTCATTTGCAGATTGAGATTTTTAAAACTGAATTGGTTTGCGACTATGTGAATCGGTCAGTTTCTGGAATGAGTTTGAATCTGCAATGTACTACAATGTCCATTTCAAGCAAAGTCATATTGAATCGGTTTACCTCTTTTTGAATGAGACCGATTTTTTTCAGGTTACGCTGCCATATTTCGCATGATTTTTAAAATTTATAAATTATTGATAGATTAAGAAAAATCATAAGTAAGGCTACTAGATTCATTTTGCTATTTTAGTTCTAGAGAATGTGAAGACTTTTGTGGCTTATAAGTCTGTCAAAAAAATAATAACGAGTAAAATTCTGTTAAAAACCAATCGGCGGCAATCTGGAATTCCAGTGACAGATACGCTATTCAAACGACTTCGAAACCCATTCAAAGCAAGTGAATGGATTTTTGTTTTCTGGGTATGCAATTCTTTTTGCATATATTGAGCTTTTCGAATAGGTTTTTTCAAAATAACTGATCTTTGGATTCATAATGTTTCTGAGTCTTTTTATTCAAAAATAGAATTTTTGCACAGATCGACTTGATAATATTGTGTTTCTAATTTTCTTCTTCAAAAAATTGAATTTTTTATTTTTCATTATTTCTGTTGTGCGATCAAAGTTTGAGTTTTCCATTTTTCACGAAAATTCAAAAAGTTTTTATAACAATCTTGTAGGTTGTTCAAAAAGCAATGTTTTTCTCCTCCTGACTTTTTTCTCATAACGTGCGTTGGTCTCAAAATTTTTAAAAAGGCTCTAACTTTTTGAATTTTCATCCAAAACGTTTCAGACTATTTGAAATATTTATGCACTTTTTATTGTTTTAGAAAATTCTCCATAACTTTTATATATTTAATAAAATAAATCATATTTTTCAAACAAATTTTTTACAATATTTTGAAATAGAACAAACTTGCTTATAAAATCTTCGAGAGTATGTTTTGATAATTGTGTTAATTATCAATTTTTCTTAGGAATCACAATAAGCACTTTTCAGTATTATGAAATATTTCGTACTTTTGTTAAAACTTCTCAGTATATGTTAAGGTTATTTACAAATTAAATTGTTCTTAAATAAAAGAATTAAAATTGTAACGTTCAAATTGTAGTTTTTTTGATTTTGTAATTATTTGAAGATCATGTGAAATTCATAAAACTTCTCAATACATCTTAAAGTTATTTACGAATTAAATTGTTTTTGAATAAAAGAATTAAAATTGTAACGTTCAAATTGTAGATATTTTGATTTTGTAATTATTTGAAGATCATGTGAAATTCATAAACTTTTCAATACATCTTAAAGTTATTTACGAATTCAATTGTTTTTAAATAAAATAATTAAAATTATAACATTCAAATTGTAGATATTTTGATTTTGTAATTATTTGAAGATCATGTGAAATTCATAAAAATGTTTTAAATTAAATTTCAAAATGTTCAAAAATCTACATTTTGTTTTAGACTTTCTGAAATATTTATAAATTTTTTATTATTTTAGAATTTTTTTCATAACTTGTACACATTTAATAAAATCAATCAAACTTTTCATAAAATTTGTTTACAATATTTTGAAATAGAAAAGAATTGCTTATAAAATTATCGAGAGTATGTTTTGACAATTGAGTTCATTATCATTTTTCTAAGGAATCATAATAAGCACTTTTCAATATTATGAAATATTTCGTACTTTTAAAATGTTAATTTTTTAAAAACTTCTCAATACATTTTGAAGTTATTTACGAAATAAATTGTTTTTAAATGATAATTTAATTTTAATTAATAATTAATTTAATTAATAATAAATAATATTATATTAAATTATATTAAATATTTTAATAAATAATTTAATTTTTTTTGATAGTTTTGATAATTGTGTGGATTATCAATTTTCTTAGGAATCGTAATAAACACTTTTCAGCATTATGAAATATTTCGACTTTTAAAATGTTAATTTTTAAAAAAATTCTCAATATATCTTAAAGTTATTTACAAATTAAATTGTTTTCAAATAAAATAATTAAAATTGTAACGTTCAAATTGTAGATATTTTGATTTTGTAATCATTTGAAGATCATGTGAAAATTCATAAAAATGTTTTAAATTAAATTTCAAAATATTAAAAAATC
>CAKNXH010061830.1:0-40469 GCA_932178445.1 Andricus quercusramuli | reverse complement strand
AGACTATTTGAAATATTTATACATTTTTTTTTATTTTAGAAATTTTTTTCATAACTTGTACACATTTAATAAAATCAATCAAACTTTCCATAAAATTTGTTTACAATGTTTTGAAATAGAAAAAAATCGCTTATAAAATTATCGAGAGTATGTTTTGACAACTGAGTTCATTATCATTTTTCTTAGGAATCATAATGAATACTTTTCAGTATTATGAAATATTTCGTACTTCTTAAAAAGGTAATTTTGTTAAAACTTCTCAATATATCTTAAAGTTATATACAAATTAAATTGTTTCTAAATAAAAGAATTAAAATTGTAACGTTTAATGTGTAGATATTTTGATTTTCTAATTATTTGAAGATCATGTTAATTCATAAAAACGTTTTAAATTAAATTTCAAAATGTTCAAAAATCTACATTTTGTTTTAGACTTTCTATGAAATATTTCGTTCTTCTCAAAAGGCTAATTTTTTTAAAACTTCTCATTATATCTTAAAGTTATTTACAAATGAAATTGTTTTTAAGTAAAAGAATTGAAATTGTAACATTCAAATTGTACATATTTTAATTTTGCAATTGCTCATTTTAATGAAGATACTATTATTACTACTAATTAAATAATAATTGTTTTCAAATTTGACACGTAATGGATAAAAATTGAAACATTGTAGACTGAAACAATATTTTACAAAAACTTGAAATTTAATCAAATTGAACGTTTTCATTTCTTTTAGTACTGACGACTTAAATTTTGGAAAACTTCAATATCTGTTTTCAAAATATGTAAATTGTTTAATTTTAAATGGATTAATAGTCAGTCAAAATTGTACAATTCAAACTTCGGACTCGACTTGTATCCCTAGCATTCACCACCACCAAACGAATCACTCGGGAATCAACCATAAGACGTAAGAAGTAAGAAGTCATAGACTCAGCGTGAGTGACTCGTGGTGTCACGTGGTGTCACTCTCAATTGATAAGGGGGGAACCGGGGAACGTACATATTCGGCACAACGCCGCAATTTCTTAGCCACCATCATCCAGCTGGTTTTCCCCTTTTAAATTGGAGCCACCTCCCCCCATGCGATGAGTTCTTACGTCTATATCGTCAGCTATCATCAAACATCAATGTGCACATAAATGGTGCACATGCCTTGGCTTCATAATACGCAGCTCTGTTCTTAACCTAAAAATGATTCTCGACTGCACTTCTCGATTCTAATATTGATTCTAAAGCATAGGCGGCGAATTTAAATCCAACCAATGGGTGAAGAGAGAATCGGCTTCAGTTTTCGAGATATAATCGCAACCTCTCTTTTATGATAGGAAAACCAATACCTTCTCATTGCAATGAGAATGTAATAATTTTGAATTTTCTTATCATGAAATTATTCTAATGTTAACCTTTTCCTACTTTACAATTATTTAAGTATACAGTATTCTAATTTAACATTGTACAATTATGTACAATTCAAATTTGAAATTACAAAAGGTTGAACATTTAAATTTTAAGCATAATTTCTACAATTTTGAACGATTTAAATTAACCCCAAATAGTTTTGAATTTTGTTAAGATGAAATTATTCCAATTCTAACCTTCTCTATTATACAATTATTTGGAAATAAAGGTCTTAAATTTAAAATTGTGTAATTTTGAAAAACTTACATTTGAAACGGAAAAATGTTAAGCGTGTAAATTCTTAAACCAAACGTATAAAATTTGTAATTATTTAAATGAAAACCAAATACTTTCGCAGTTTGTTAACATGGTATAATTTCCATTTTAACACTTATGCATACAGGTTAGGTTCACCTACCACAAGAAAATACTCATACACAAAATCATCGTTTTGACTTCTTTTAAAAAAAAGTGTACTACTTCTTCGTTTTCAAGATTTGTAAACTATTCATGTTTAGTAGGTTATGTTCGTTGACAGCAATGAAATACGATCACTTTTTACGTACTCATCTCTTTTTATTCACTTTTTTTTATAAAAAAATTTCGTTTTACTAAAAAAATATTTTTTTGTCGTTTATATCTATGATGTTAATTCAATTTTTTGCGTAATAACATGATTTCCACTTTTTCCACTTGTCCGGTCAGGTGACAGTCAGATTACCGGAAATCGGTCATCTGACGGTCACTCCCCATCTCTAACCCGAGTGCACCCGGGTGGTTGCTTGGAACGCACCTTTGAACAGTGGCATCACTGCGGACACAGAACACACGCGCGCGCGCACCTTCTCTCTATCTCTCTTCTTGTGAATCATAATTAAAATATTGTATTTTCTTTTTCGTGTAATTAAATGAAATTAATCTGACTAAAGTAAATTAATTTTCGTATAGAATATTATTATGTCAAGATAGTAATTATTTCAGTCATTTTATTTTATTTAATGATAGTTTCCTTCTCATTTTATATTTTCAAATTTCGCGGACTTTTACATTGCTATGTTCAATTCTTAGAGTCAACCAATAAGAGTGCAGTAAAATACATAACGTTAGCTCACTACTCTCGTTCACATCGATTTTATTGATATTGAATGGGTATTGTTTTCAATAAAAAGGTTGGCTCCAGCTATAATACTTTATTACCATGCCGCAAGCGCATCAGTCGACAACTAGCTGTCGAAGGGTTCCCTGGCGGACCGGCCGAACGCAAACATTACGCTACAGCGTAACGGTAAAGTAATGCTAAAGTAATGGTAAAGTAATATGGCATTATAATTAATAAAGGAAACAAAATTAATATGTAAACTGTTGCAATTATAATAAAACGTTGAAATTTACGTTCAACGATCATGCCGCAATTGCAACAAGTTGCTTTTGCAGCATTAAAAAATAAAAAAACATAGTGACCGTCATTGCAGTCGGGCCCCTGCATATTGGCAACCCGCTAACGTGGCTTTAAGTGGGTTGCCAGTCTGCAGGGACCCGACTTGAATGACAGCCACTTTGTTTTTTTATTTTTTAACGCTGAGAAAGCAACTTGTTGCAATTACGGCATGACCATTTAATGTAAATTTTAACGTTTCATTATAATTGCAACAATTTACATATTAATTTTGTTTCCTTTATTAATTATAATGCCATATTACTTTAGCATTACTTTACCATTACTTTACCGTTACGCTGTAGCGTAATGTTTGCGTTCGGCCGGTCCGCCAGGGTTAACACCTCAAAACGTGCTGCTGCTGACAAGGGCGGGCCTCAAGGTTACACCACTCGCAAAAAGAAGAGAATAAAAAGATTCAAGATTTTTTGTGCTTGCCTCTGTATTTTTGTGTATCGACGTTTAATTGTTTGTCATGGAAGAGGAAATTTTTAGCATTGAAACTCCCATAATTTTTTACAAATCTATCGCTCATTGTGAAATACATGCACATCAGCCATATGCTTCATCAACCTTTAATAATAGTGATGAAATTCGAATTTCTGTGCAAAATCAAGATCATTGTCTTCTACCTAGCAAGAGCTCACTTCACGTGCAAGGAAGATTGGTAAAGACTGATGGAACTCCAGTGGACAATACAGTTTTAGTTTGTAACGCTATCTGTCATTTGCTTCAAGAAGCAAGATATGAAATCAATGCTATTGAAATTGATAGAAATAAAAATGTTGGTCTCACTAGCCTCATGAAAAATCATATATCTTTAAATCCTGGAAAATGACATTACTTAGTGAATACTGGTTGTCTTGAAATAAATAATGATCCAAAATCATTAACTAATGCTATTGGTTATTTTGATATATCCATACCTCTTAGCATGATATTTGGTTTTGCTGAAGATTATCACAAAATCATTGTTAATGCGAAACATGAACTTATTTTGACAAGATCAAAAAATGATGCAAATTCCATCTTGCAAACAGCTCCCAATGAGCTGTATAAAATTGAAATTAATAAAATGGAATGGTTTTTATCAAGCGTTAGATTGTCAGATTCGCGAAAATTTCAGCTGCTAAAATATATTGAGAACGATCCATCTAATACTATAAGTTTTCGTACTTGGGAATCGTATGAATATTCTCTACTTCCAACGACTTCAAACCATGTTTGGACTGTAAAAACATTAACATAATTGGGGAAACCGAGATTTGTTGTATTAGGTTTTCAAACAACCTGAAAAAACAATACTAATAAAATCTCTAGCCAGTTTGATCATTGCAAACTATTTTTGAATAATTAGAGTTATTTTTATGGTAATTTAAATTATTTTGCATGAGAGTAATTTTTAGTTGATCTAAATTTTCTTTTCGGAATTTAATATCGCTTAATTTTACACATCTATCAATAAGACCTTTCATTAGACCAACTTTAGTCCATGTTTGTCCGTTTAAATCAAAATACCTGTTTTGTTCTATTCAACAAAAATGTAGTAGAATTACTATATTGGAGCCTCGAAAATTTGAGGTTTCAATTTTTAAATATTTTAAAGGACACAATTTAAATACTTTTAATTATAAATGTTTATGTTAAAACAATACAAACAAAACAAAAAGACAACTAATTTTGGTTCACTCCAAAAACATGTTGTCTCTCTTGGAAAATAGACGAAAATTGGAATGTCTTCAATAATTTGATAAATATCAATACAGGTTATATATTACCTTGAAGAAGGCCTGCAACAAGGTCGAAACGTACGTTGGTTTTTAATGAAATTGACGAATAAAGCTTGATTCTTGACAACTGAATCCACTATTATTTTTAAATGGACCGTATGACCAAAATAACACATTCTTCTATGAATTGACTTCATTATTGATAACAACGGTCGAAGTAAATTTTACAGTGTGGATAATATTCCAATCACTGAACACAGATAATTTAATCAAGGTCAATCACGTACTGCGATATCATGGGTTATTTAAACTACATACAAAGGAAGTATGGAAACGGTCCGAGACAACTTATAGGAAATTGGATACGCACCAATAGAACTTTAGTAAATCTGAAGGAGCAACGCACTTTCTTAATCAGGTGCAGAAAAGAAACTCTGATTCCAGCACATATTCAACATCAAACAAACAAATGTAATATACATAATTTAAATTATAAATTAATTCCGAAATTTGAAAAAACTATGCTAATTTTTCAGAAAAAATGTTTAAGTTATGAAATTAATAATTTAATTAGAAACATAAAAGATTTAGGACATTTATCCAACCATTTAAAATTTCGTTTATCAAATACTGTAAAAGACATTTCAATTCAAACTTTTTTTAACTTACAAGATTCGAGTCTCAATAAATTGAAATATGAAAAAAGAAATAAATGTATTAAAAAGTTTGATTTATTAAAAAAAAGAAATTTGGAGACAAAAGTATCATATTCAGATTTTAAATTACAAAAATGTTTCAAAAATTTATCAAATATACAAATTCCAAATGAAATTGCAGAAATTTTAGCATTAGGAAACAAACATGGTATTCCTTTTAATGTTAACAAAATACCGACAAACAACATCACAGCCAATATTGAAAATTGCATTAAAAATGTAGATAATGACGAACTAAAATTAAAAATTAGAAAAACTACTACTCAAATAATCTCAAATCATAATTTCATGAATAAATTTAATAATATAAATAAAATTGATGAACCTATTGAAAAATTTCAAAATAAATATAAAGATTTAATACTATTGAAAGCTGATAAAGGCAATGTAACTGTAGCTGCGAATCGAAATGATTATATAACAACTGTAGAAAATTTATTAAAAAATGACACTTTATACAAAAATATCAAAACTAGTCTTGTTCCAACTTTGGAGCAAAAATGTAATGATATTGTGATTAGATGGGAAAACAAAAGGTTCATAAATGAAAACTTGGCATACAAATTAAAAACACATAACAGTATAGTCTCTAAAGTGTATGCTCTCCCAAAAGTCCACAAGCCAGACTTAAAATGGCGTTTGATTGTTTCCGCAGTAGGTTCTCCAACTTATAATCTAGCAAAATACATATCCAATTGTTTAAAACCAATTTCAGGTAAAACTAAAGCGTTTGTAAAAAATAGTTGGGAGTTACAAAAAGAGCTTAAAAATATTAAAGTTCCTGATTCACACTCTATAGTTTCACTTGATGTAGTATCGATGTATGATAATATTCCAATAGACCTTGCGTTAGATTGTATTGAAGAAAAATTAAATTTAAACCATAATTTAACAAGAATCTCCAAAAATGAATTTTTAATTGCCACTAGAACAGTATTCAACAACACAGTTTTCTCTTTTAATAATAAATTTCTTAAACAAATTTCAGGTTGCCCTATGGGCTCTCCATTATCCCCCATTGTTTCGAATTTAGTCATGAAAGATATAGAAAGAAGGGCTCTAAATGAATTAACTTTTACTCCCATTCTTTACAAACGATACGTGGACGACATCCTAGCAATCGTTCCTACTGAAAAAATAGATGAACTCCTAAACACTTTCAACAATATGGAAAATTCGATTAAATTCACTATTGAAAAAGAAGTTAATGATTCCATTGCTTATCTAGATTTATTAATCATAAAAACTCCAGAAGGAAGTTTAACCACAAATTGGTATAAAAAAATATCTTGGTCATGACGTTATTTGAATTATAACTCCCATCATTTGTTTTCTCAAAAAGTTGGTCTAATAAAAGGTCTTATTGATAGATGTGTAAAATTAGGCGATATTAAATTCCGAAAAGAAAATTTAGATCAACTAAAAATTACTCTCATGCAAAATAATTACCCACTTCTATTAATAAATAAAATCATCAAAGAAAGAATCCATGAGATTTATAATAATTCATCTAAAAATACAAAATGGAATCAAAATCACAATAAATCTGAACTAAAGGTTTCGTTACCATATGTTGAAGGTCTTTCGGAACGTCTTAGAAGTTCTTAAAAAAAATACAATATTAATGTTTATTTCACCAACAACCACACACTTAATAAATTTCCTTTTTTTAGAAATAAAGATAAAGACAATAAAGAAAACTCATCTTGTATTGTATATATTTGTATATATGATAAATTGTAAATGTTGCAATAAAAGTTATATTAGTCAGACTGGCAGGAGACTAAAAACTCGCATTTATGAACATAAACGAGATTGTGAAGTAGGTAATCAAAACACTGGTTTGTCACAACATGCATGGCAATTCAATCATTATTTTGATTTTGAGATTAAAAATATCAAAATTTTAGCTCATGAAAAAAAAAAAAAAGTTAGTCCATGTTTGTCCGTTCAAATCAAAATACCTGTTTTGTTCTATTCAACAAAATTGTAGTAGAATTACTATATTGGAGCCTCGAAAATTGGAGGTTTCAATTTTTAAATATTTTAAAGGACACAATTTAAATACTTTTAATTATAAATGTTTATGTTAAAACAATACAAACAAAACAAAAAGACAACTAATTTTGGTTCACTCCAAAAACATGTTGTCTCTCTTGGAAAATAGACGAAAATTGGAATGTCTTCAATAATTTGATAAATATCAATACAGGTTATATATTACCTTGAAGAAGGCCTGAAACAAGGTCGAAACGTACGTTGGTTTTTAATGAAATTGACGAATAAAGCTTGATTCTTGACAACTGAATCCACTATTATTTTTAAATGGACCGTATGACCAAAATAACACATTCTTCTATGAATTGACTTCAATTTAAATTTCAATATTAGCAAAAGTCAGTATGCTCTACTTTATGAAATGTATACAAAGTATCAAGCTAATTACTATGGTAAAGAGCCACAACCATTGTTGTCGAAAGGAGAATTTATAGAGTATGCGCCTCTAGTTGTTATTGATTGTTCGAAACAAAATGAATCATTGAAATATGGACCTATTGACGTTCGTTTGGAATTTGAAAGTAGTGAAAATTTTCACGCTCAAACATCAGCATATTGCCTCATCTTACATGATCGTGTAATTTAATATAAACCAATAAGTGGTGCGGTGAAAAAGTTGATACAAAACTATTGTAAGCAGATTGAATCAGTTTAGTTGCTTACGAAATGGAACACGTCGTGGATGTGCAGGGCTTTAGGTGTCCAGTTAATGAATTTATATTGAAAGAATTAGCTATAGTTTTAATCAATGATGATGCGTTACGTTTTTCTGTTTTGTTTCAACCTCCTTACGAATGCAGCTGCAGCCCATCAAAGTATAGATGTATGAATCGATGGTTGGAACATAATTTTCATGGCCTACCGTGGAATACTGGCGATGTTCCCTATACGTTTGTCAAAGAAACCTTGGAAACTACTTTCAAAGATGCTAGTAAAATTTATGTGAAAGGCTTGGAAAAGAAAAATTGGTTAAAAACATTTTTTACTCAGAAATCAACGCAAATTATTGACATGCATGATATGGAATGTCCTTCATTGAAAATATAATGCGATGAGTCATCTACTAATGTATGCCCACGTCATTCAAGCACAAACAAATTTTACTGTGCACTTCAAAATGTTACTTTATTGAAAAATTGGTTATCTCGAAATAATTAAGAATCAGGTATAAGAAATGAGTGTTTTTCAACTTTTTTAGTCAACGTTTTTTAGGTCGTTAAATAAAACAATAAATATATTTAAATTTTCATTCATTGAAACCAAGAACCTTTTCTCTTCATAAATCATATAAAAATTATTTTTTACAATAATAAATACAATAGTTCATAGTTCAGTCAATAGTTCATATTATTCATCCATACCTTATAACAGTATTCACTCAAGTTTTCAAACTGCATTCATTCATTCATTTGCATAAAAACTCTGTTTTAAAATAAACAGGAATCCGTGAAACCAGGAATTAGCACTCGCTTATCATCATGCCAGCTGAGAGCAATCTTATCTTGTTTAATCGAGTGTACCTCATGCTTTCGATTTCGGATTAAATGTTGAGTCCGATCCAGGTTTTCGCAAGAAATTAGAGTTCGCTTATAATCGTCGAATGTTATTGTTCTTAAGGTTGACTCTTTAACCCCTTTTGCTTTTTCCCCACATCTTCACCTAAAACTTTATAGGCATATAATTTGGATCGCAAACCAATAAATTCAGTACTTATTTTTCCATTATTTTCATCCTTCATCAAACCCAATACTTTTTTGTTTAGAAGACGTATACCGTAAACATTATTTGGTGAATGGTCTGATGTATCGAAATTGTGCGAATCTTTTTCAATATAATCGTAGACGTGGGGAACTGTAAATTGATATATTAGGCTTTCTGTGTCTGTATACAGTAATTTTGCATTGTTATCAAACGTATTCTGAATATAATTATAATGAAAATCATAAATTATTATTTTTGATATGTCAAGAACTGTAAATCCTGTATAAATTGGATTCTTGAAATTAATTTTTGTTTTATTCATTTCAACGATTACCACATCTTCACCCAATATAGTGAGGCTATGAAAATTTGGCCTTGTGATTAAATTTTTCACATCATATTGCCCCTCCCATTTGGTTACAAGCCTTACATCTTTATGTTTTCTAACACTCTCCATAGTTTTACCAAAAACTGAATTATTCATTAATTTATAAAAGATTTTCTGAAACTCATTTACTGATTTTTTCCCACAGTCTGTATTTGGATCAATGTCATCTTAGAATCATGGTTTCTGTTTAAATTGTCATACTCTATGGACTTTAGTTAGCTTCATTCCCAAGGATAAATATTTTTTCAAATTTCCATAATGAACTATATATTTTTTCTTTGGTAGCAAACTTGGTACTAATTTTGGAATTGTGCATTTTGAGATAGGAGCTATGAAATGTTCTGGGCATAAAGGTAAGTCTTTATGTAAATCATGAAGCTCTTCTGGATATTCTTAATCTACCTCTAAGATGTAACCTTCAGGTGAATCATCAGGAATATTGAAAACGTTTGGTTTATTATCAAAATTTTCAAACCATTTAAAATCTTTGTATGGTAAATATTCGCTCATCGCGGAACCATATTGGTTATTAATCTATTATTTGCTTTTGCACATCTATTTGAGCATGGGGAAACCCCATCTCGAATACCTTTTTCAATAAATAACAACATTTCAACATCTGCGAATAAATGTAGTTCAATTCCTGTATGTTTTAACATTGCATAAATAGCAAGTCCCGGTGCTGTGTAATAATAGTGTAATGGACCTAAATTGTACGTTGAAAAATAAGTTTTTCTAAAATTTTGAAAAATATCAGCCAAAAGTAAAACATCAGTTTTCAAATCAAGATCAGAGTATTCACCCATATTTTTTAAATTGAAAGTTTTCCATAATTTAAAAGCATGTTGATAATCTTGGTCTGAAATATTTGAATCGTTTAATTTTGAATAAGAAGCCTCTTTTATTGGCAATTTTTTTTCCTGCAGTTTTACCCAACTATCAATATAATCATAAGGAAAAACACCTTTCCTTCTTAATAAATTAAATTCATCATCATTTGCGCAATATTGTCTCGTAATTTTTTTCTCATCATTATTTAAATATGATGCCAATTTTTCAAGACTACTATAGGCATAAATCTAAAAGAGTCAATAAATCGAAGTTTTACATTTGTGCCTTCTGCTTGTTTTGTAAACGATATATATTTCTCTTTGTTTATAGGTAATAATTGAATGCTACCTTCAAAACTTGTAGCTAAGTCTTTTATTAAAAAATGGGCATCATATCCTGATAAGTTATGAAAAACTACAGGAATCACATGCGAGTCATTATAGTTAATATTACAAGCTTCACGACTTGGACCGCGATATTTACATGTCAAATGGTCGTGATCGCGATGTTAAATGTCATCATTTGCAAAAATCTTTTCACAAATGTGACATTTTTTGCCGTTTTAAATTCATGCTCTTGCTGCAATATTAAACGCTCCATTAGGATAATATTTTTTAGAAGTAAATATACTTCCTCAGACACACGTTTTAATTCTTTCATAAACCAATGTATATACAGCCTTCTCCTCTATAAACTTTAAGTTCAGAAAGAGAATCATCAACATTGTAATATTTATAAAAAGCTACACTTGTTGGGACACGTTTTTGGTAATTGGTTGATTGTACATCTGAATTTTTTTCTAATAAACATTCTATATCAGCATAAATTGCCACAGGGGCTTTTCCCTTAAATCTATAGTTTTTAAATTTCAATATGTTATTCTTTTCAGTTGGTAGTATTACCCTGCATTTATTCATATTCTCGCAGTCAACTTTATGATTATTCAAAGATTTTTTAAATTTAAAATTACATAAACATCGATCACAGAACCAAGTGCGACAATGAGCCTTTGTAAATTGTGATTTTATCAATTGTGATAGATTTTTAATCCATGCAAAGTGATAAATTCGATTATTTTCTTAAATATCATCATCCCCCTCATTTAAATCGATTTCTGTATTTTCAAACATAAGGAGATTAATTGTAGGCTTGTCTGATTTAAGTTGACTTAAATACAGCAAAACAATGTCCTCTTTCTTACAATTTTCATGAGACATGAGACATGAGGATAAGAACTAGTACGGTTAGAATATCTTTTAGCAGGGTACAGAGCTGCCAATACCGACCAGAGAAAACAAAAAGCATCAGTATTCTCTACATTTACAACTGCTCTTTTATCTCTTACAAATTTTGGTAATCGTATATAAGTTGACAAAGCAGCAACCGAAAGTAGTGTATATTTATTTGAATTCACATTTAAATTGATAATTTCTTTTAATTTCCAATTAGACTTTGTTGAAACTCTGCAACTTTAAATAATACTTTCTTCCTTACTTTAATCGCAAACCATTCACCAATATCTGTCAACTCAAGAATAGTTTCATTTTTGGTGTTAAAAAATTGTATTACTTCTATTTCCCTACCTTCTTCTAATGCACTAAATTTAGCAACTAAAATAACGTTGACTTTTAATCCCCCCATAATTTTGAGAGTATTTTTCATTCTTGCAATAATCACTTTCTTTGCATCATCTAAAGAGCTATTTAAATCCTTATGTGTTAAATTTATTATTAAACCTGTTCTAATACGACTCCTGAAGGCAGTCTCCATGTCTTCCCACTTGATATTTTGTTCGTCCACAGCTTCATTGAACCCTGCTCCTCTTCTTCGTAACTTCTTGAATTTCCGATTTCTGGCTTTTAAAATCCCAACTAGAGACTGAATTTTATTTGTTTTTACCCAAAGAAATGTCTTTTCCTCTTCTCAGGAGTTTATTCAACAGCCGTATGTTTTGGATTCCACCTCGGATCCAAAAATCAATTTCTTCTGATGTGGTATTTTCTTCCACGTACGCCTCATCCATCATTTTAATAAGTCTCTCACAGTGCTCTGAATTCATTTTCAGATTATTTTTTAAAATATGCTCACTGAATAATTTTTATGTTTGAAAAGTCGAACACCAAATACTAGGTAAATTGCACTAAATATTTCAGTTAATTTTTCCACTGAATGCTACACACAGAATAGTAGCTAATTGTATACTAAACTCACGTTGAACTGTATATTATTATATTGCTTTCAATTTGTCTGCCGACTCGCTTAGAGGTTTGATATCAACTGGAGAACTCGTTTTTAAATTCGAGTTATATATTGTATATTATACATAGAACCATGAATATGAATGCATAGACTATAGCTGGACCGCGACGCCAAATTACAATACTCATACGTTACGCTCGTGTCGCTATACCACGCTTCTCTACATCCAACTACAGTAGAAGTCCGATAAGTTTCTCATTTCGGGGCTGTAGGGGCGGAAAATTCCAGGAATTGCGGACTTATCGGATGCCCCCTCTAGTAGCACGATATTGGGTGCGCGCATGCGTAAGAATGATGCGCAAATCATAAGCAGAATAGCACACGTAGTGGGAGAACCCCAATTAGTGTGCGTGCTGTGCGTGTGATGACGGTTTAAGGAGAGTGAACACTTATCGGACGGCAACTTATCGGGCTTGTACTGTGTAGAAACCTCAGATTGGAATTTTAAGAACTGCTTGCATCAAACGTGTTATTTAAAAAAATCAAAGACAGGCTTCCATACTTATGACGTAGTTATAAAATGTTTAAACCATTCGTTTGTTGGCAACATTAGAGGCAATAATACCAAGGGATTTGTTATTGAAAGAAATATCGAAGTGATCACGTCATATGAGTGACACATTATACTTCTGGAATGTATTTATAGAAGATCGACCAACGTTACACTTACGTTTGTTGCCCAATTCTATGAAAAATATATAACGTTAACAATTCGTTTATCGGCAAATATCAAAGGGTGAACCGCTGAGGAATTTGTTATTGAAAAATCAAACTCGCTTCTTAGAAAAATGATTCTTAAATTTGAAAAACAACATTCCATTGCAATTATCACATCCTCTGAAATGTAAAAGTGGATATTACGTCATCATTAATTTATCAATTTAAATACCACCCATGTCGGACTTGCATGTTGGTGGCGAAAGTGAGAACGTGGTTTGTGTCAGGTGGTGAGAGGATTTACGGAATTTGTGTGGTAGGTGTGAGTGGAGTGTGATGGTAGAAGCCGAGGAGGTGAGTAGGGTTGTGTGGGGAGAATTGGGGAGATAAAAAGTAATCTTAAGCGTAGGTGTGAGGTGGGATTTGAGTAAATTGAGAAAGTGAGGTTAGGTTAGCAAGGAATCGGGGGAATTTGTTGTCAGGAGTCTTGGGCCTTCGAGGGTCAAGGGTGGAGCTCGAAAATTTGGGGGGATGTTAAGTGAGAGAAAGGTGTGTCTGCAAGGGCTGTGAGGAATTAAGGTAGTTTCCGAGTCCCATACTCGTACAAATATTGGACTCCTGTGGGGCGCCTGTCGTTGTATGCTGTATTGAAAAAATTGTATGGTCCCGCATACTCAATATTTTATTGCACTCCTGGCTTAGAATTCGTAGTGTGTGTGTATACGTATAGTCATCAATCCTTTGTCAGCGGCAGATTCGTAGATCGTGAAACGTCGAAATTTAAAACTAACCATCGCTGACCAACTGTGTGTAAACGTGTGTATGAGTGTATCAAGATCCTGCACCAAGCAAGCAGGAGAGAGGGAACAGTGTTGCCGGATCGCGAATCTATGACGTTCATGCGTTTGAAACTAATTAAAATTTCAATGTTTTTCATTCGATTATTTAGTAAAGTACGTGGTGAAGGGATTTTATTATTTTTCTGACATATTTGTATTTTCAAGCAGCACAAGTAGACATATTATTTTAATTTCTCTACCAGAGCATTTTATTCCTACAAATTAAAATATGGAGAGTGCTTGTGCATTGCCCATGCATTCTGTGTTAAAGCAGTCATCTTTAACATTAATTATCTTGACATCAGTGTGGTAGAAAAATTTGAAATTAATTTAGCATATAAAAGAACATTCTACTTGAAATAGTAGCTCAAATTTAAACAATTCTACCAGAGATCGATTTTTTCGGAAACCACCTTCAGAGAAAAAAAAAGAAAAAAGGGAAATAAAGGAAAATTTGGCGGTAATAGAGAGAGCATTCTGCAGAGACATCTGGCGGTTGCGGAGGGTACTGCATGGAGAGGTCCCAGTTACCGGCGGCAGAGCGGGATGTGGGCAGTGAGAGTAATGGTAGTGACGTTGACGGGGAGGAAATTTTCCACGTGCCTCGACGGCCAACAGCGCGTGGCTTGGTGTCTAGTTGCGCGTCAGGGAGAGGGAGAAAGCGGGTCGGTGGAAAAGAAGGAAGAGAGAAGGTGACGGAGAGAACGTCGAGCGCAAGTGACGGGAAGGATGTCTTGAAGAGGAAGAGAGACAGCCAAGAGAGTCCGGACAAAAGCGTGGTAGAGTCTGTTTAAAAAAAGCGGGAGAACTGGTGGGACCCCCCCCCCCCCCAAATGGAGGGAAATGTGGAGAAGAAGGCTCTCGGTATGCTGATAGGCGAGATCAGGGGGCTGAGGCACGACGTAAGGGGGACTTAAGAGCAGATGGAAGGCATGAGGGAGGATTTGAGAATTAGAGATGAGAAATCGGAAAAGGAGATAAAAGAGCTGAGGGAGAGAGTAGAGGGGTTACAGAGGGAAAGGAAAGAAAAAGAAGTTAAAATAAAGCAGATAGAAGAGGAAATTAGGGAGTGGAAGGAAAGGACGGAAAAAAGGCTTGAGAAGATGGAGGGCAGGACGGAAATGGAAGTAGGAGACGGAGGTGGGGGGGGGGGCGAGATTAAAGGTATTCGGGAGAGGGTAGAAAATATGATGGAAGAGAAAGTGGGAGAGCGTGGGAGTGAGAAGGAGGAGAGGGCGGATAGGGAAAGGTTAAGGGCAATGGAGATGAGAATGGAGAGAAAAGAGAAGGCAGACAGGAGGAATAATATCGTGGTAAAAGGGTTCAAGCTAAAGAGCGCGGAAAAAGAGAGGGTGTGGAAGCGCTGCTACAGAGCATAGGGTGGGTTAAAGGCAGGGTAGGGAAAGTTAAGTTGGAGGGGAGAAAGGACAAGGAAGTGGCGGTTGTGGAGAGAGAGGTGTTGAAGGAAGTGCTGGGGAATTTGTCTCGTAGGCAGTAGGGGGGTGGGGGTAATGCAGGATAAAGGAGTAGTCAAGGTGCTGTATTGAAACGTAGCCGGGATAAGGAAGAAGAATGAGGAGTTCTGAAGGTATATCCAGGAATTTGATGTTGTGGGACTGGTGGAGACGTGGGTCGAGAGAAAGGAATGGGACAGAATAGAGCCAAAGCTGCCAAAGGGGTATAAATGGAGACTCCAGGAGGCGGTCAGAGTGAAGAAAAAAGTAAGGGCTAGTGGGGGAATTATAACGGGGGTTAGAGATGGATTAGAGGAAGAAGTTCATGGAGAGCAAGAGAGGGAGGGAGTGCAAATGAGGGAAGTACAAATAGGAGGCATAGCGTGCAAGTTTGTGACAGTGTAAAATGAGAATGGGATGGAAAGAATTAAAGAAAGGGTGGAAGACTTGCTAGGCGGAAGAGAGGAGGTTATGGTGGTGCTGGGTGGGGATTTTAATACGAGCATGGGAAGGGAAGGGGGCCTTTACAGGAAAGGGGAGTGCTTCTAAAGGAAATCGAAGGATAAGATAATAAATAAAGAGGGGGAGAATCTAAGGGACTGGATGGAGGATAGAGGGTGGGCAGTGGCGTAAGGTATGGCAAATGGAGACGAAGAGGGAGAATACACATATGTAAGTAAGGTGGGGGTATCGGTGATAGATTATGTGGTCATAATTATGCAAGGATGGTAGGAGACGGAAAAATTCGCAGTAGAGGGGAGGGTGGAATCAGATCATCAGCCATTAGGTTTGTGGATAAGAGGTGAGGGTGACGGAAGACAAGGCGGGGAAGAAGTCTTGATAGGGGAGAGGCTGACCTGGACGAGGGAGGCGATAGAGAAGTATCAGAAGCAGCTAGGGAATATACGCTTTGGAGGGGAGTCGGTGGAAGAGATATGGGAGGATCTGAAAGAGAAGGTGAAGGGGTGTGTGCAAAAGAAGGTATTAAGAAAGAAGAAGAAAAAAATGGTGAAGTAGATGGTACGTAGAGATGAGGAAGATATTTTGATTGATGTTCAAGAAGAAAGAACAGGAAAAGGAAAAAGATCTGGAAGAGGAGTTAGCAAATGTTAAAACAGAGGGGGACGTTTGGAAGATAATAAATAGGTTTAGGAAGCGTAAGGTGGGGGTCAGTGAGAAGATAGGAAGTGAGGAGTGGAGAGAATTTTTCAAAGAATCATTCCAGGGCTCAGATTCAAGGAAGACGGATGGGGGAAGTAGAAGAACAGGGGAGGCAGAGATGGAGGAGTTGAATGACAAGGACATAGAGAAGGAGATAAGGAAGTTCAAAAGGTCAAAAGCAGCAGGGCTGGATGGGTTAGAGAACGAAGCAGGGCCGTTTAGTACGCAAGAGGTTAGGAAGAGGCTGAAGGACGTAGTTAAGAAAGTATTTAGGGGCGAGGGATTCCCAGGAGGGTGGAGAGAAGGATCAATAGTGCCACTGTATAAGAAAGGAGATGGAGATAGGCAGGAGAATTATAGAGGGATTACGCTAATGAATACGGCGTATAAAATATACGCGATGGTGGTGGCGGAGAGACTGCGGAAGGATGTCGAGGGGAAAGGAATATTGCCCAAGACACAGGCGGGCTTTAGGGCGGGTAGAAGTACTATCGACAATATCTACGTTCTGCAGCACGTGGTGGATAGAGAATGAGCGAAGAAGCGGACGAGAGTGTACGCGTTTTTTGTGGATCTCAAAGGCGCGTTTACTTCGGTGGATAGGGGGAGGTTTTGTGAGGCGATGGAGGATAGGGGAGTGGAGAGGGGCCTGATCGAGAAGGTGAGGGAGAAATATGAAGAGACCAAAGATAAGGTAAGAGGAGGGAAGGGGATTTAGGAGGGATTCTGGATGGATAAGGGGTTAAGGTAAGGGTGTCCGCGTATACGGATGTCATAGTGTTGCTGGCAAGAAGCGCGGAGGCGGAAAAGTCCAAGGTTATGATTTTCATAAAAGGAAGGAGAAGGGATAAGGGAGGGCAGTGGAAGTGTAAGGGGAAGGAGGTGCAGGAAGTGAAAGAGTTTCTGTACCTGGGCATCGTGTTTCAAAGGAGTGGGGGAGTGGACGGTCACAATAAAGAGAGAGTGAGGAGGGCAAATGTGGTGATGAAGCAGTTGTGGGGGTTGGCGAAGAAGTTATTCGCAGATGATTTTGGGAGGAGAATGAAATTGCTTGACTCACTAGAGATGAGTGTGCTATTGTATGGAGTAGAGGTATGGGGTTGGAAGGAAAGTGAAGGGATAAATAGAACGCAGGAGAGGTATGTGAATTGGACCCTGGGATTGGCAAGGAACACTGCTAATAATATTGTCAGGAGGGAGACGGGGAGAACGAGTGTAGGGATTCTAGCAGGGAGCCGGGCGTGTAAATATGAGGAGAAATTTTTGGAAGAGGGGAGAAGAAGGCTGGTTTGAGAGTGTTGGTGGAAGAAGGAGAACAGGAGAGGGGGTGGGAAGATGGAGGTTGAATAGGAAATGTACTTTAGAACGAATGGTCTGCAGATGGATGAAGTGAGAAGGATGCACGAGGAAGGGAGAAAGGTATATGAGTTGGTTAAGAAAAACGGCATGGAGAGAGAGAGAAGACAGAAGGGGAAGAGAGAATAAGAGATTCAAGGTTAAATGGGAACTATGTGTGGATTATCCCAAGAGTAAGAGCGCAATATTTATGTGAGAAAGGAGAGAAAGGAAGTCAGGAGCTTATAGCGACGATGAGGTGTGGTTGCATGGAGGGTTTCAATAGGTTCTGGCTATCTCAGGAGAAGAGGTTGTGTGAACTATGTGGGAAGGGTGAAGCAAGAGTGGAGCACTGGTTGGAGGAGTGCGCAGAGGTGGAAAGGAGTGAGATAAGCATGTCGGTAACATGTCAGTAACAGGAATCTTGCGTTAGAACGCTCCCTACCTATCAACTAAAGTAATTTCCTCCGTATGAAAACTTATTCCAGTGGTGTTTCTCGTAATTATTAAAATATAAATTTGAACTTTTATGCTGTTTTATATTGAAAAATGAAAATCTGCATAAAAAAGGTACCATAGTTTGTTACCATGGAAAGGGCCACTTCGTTGGTATTGAGTTGCACATACACTGAGAAAAATGTATTATACGAACTGGATAATAGAATTAAAGAATAATACACCGTATAGAAAAGAATATTAGCGCGTATAATCTACAATATTTTTCTCATATATGAAGATGTTACTAAATATAATCTCTAGATGTTAAATTCTTATAATCTTCAGGCATTAAATTGTAACATCTCATATTTTTAAATATCCTGGCGTCTGTGTAGGCTCCGATGGTACGTCGCATCGTGGCGCGTATCAGATGCATCCGTTTGCATTGAAACAAGTAATAATTAATTTATAAAATGATTATTAGTGCTAAATCACACGTGATTTAGATTTTGAAAATGGGTTAGCTTATATTTCTTTTCATTACACATCACTGCCACTTATACAAGTATACTTAGCCTCCTTCACTTTCATCTTTGTAGTCTTATATGATAGCCACTTTCTTGCTTTTTGTTTGTTTAAAAAATTGAAATTTGTTTCGAGTTCTACTTCAGAGCTCGTCTATCAAAATTTTGTATAGGTTTATAAATACATTTGCAAAGTTATTATATATATTTGAGGTTATCTAATGTACCAGGATTCTAATATGGATATTTGATTTTAAAATCTTGGATTATAGATTTTATGATCTCAGAGTATAAAGTTTAATAATCCAAGATATTATTCGGTAATATCTATTTTTTGATATCTACAGATTTTAGTTCTAACAATCTGGATCGCTATTCCATAGTTAATGGTCCAAGATTATATTCGGTAACATATTTTTTAATATCGGGTATAATCCATTTTTCTCAATGTTGGGAAATTTCGAAAACCTGCTTTTCGAGAAAAACTCATCTAAAGTTGGCGAGTGCTATAAGCGTACGTGTTAAATTTTGTGTTCAAAAATAAAAATTACCCACTTTTAGTCACTTTCGGGATATAAGTATAATGTAAACAGACAGTATAGATTGAAGTAGGATTTCCCACGCAATCACCAAAATACTACTTTAGATCTTTGTTCAAAAAATCACAAATATCTCCTAAACTACGATCGACCTACGTGGTAACTTTTTTTGTGGAATGACACATAATATTGTAATTAATAAATATTCCATTAAATATTGTGATAACATTCACCATAGTAATTTACCTTGAATTTAGTCGCCAACAAGATATCCCTAACAATTCCCGTAGCGGGAAATGTGCGGGCGGACTTCTATTAGAACGTTGGCAAGACTACCCGCAAAGATCCAGCCGGGACCCTGTATGGAATTCTCTTGTTGGGCATTCTCGCTCTATAGAATATAGATCCCGCCTGGATCTCCGCCAAGGAATTCGGCAGCGTCTGACTATTCACACTGTGTTGTCTGGGTTTACACTACTTCGCGTTGCAAAGATTGTCAAGCATGTATACAAATTTCGAGGTTAGCTGCCTGAATGTAATATAACGTCATAGATAATTCTCAATCTCAGGGATAACTTAAGATGGCTCTGTTGACACCCCCAATAATTCTTCAAAAAAATACGCAGGATTCGGAATATTATGGTGGATGAAAATTGCAATATTACAAACAGAGCAGGGATAAAAAAACGTACATATCATATAAACCTCATATTTATTTAAAAAGGATTTACAGTATTTGTTTGCAAGTACCAACAGGGAGGCTTGGCAAGAGCAGCGCACAGAACAAAAATATCACACGTGATAAATTTATATAATAAAATAAGGATACGTTTTTTTCTTCAATTCTTTTTTTTAAATGCGTAGATCGGCAGCCTTCAGCCCAAGTCATGAGCTCACAAACTGAAAATTCGTGAACCATTTTATCAGTTTACCAGTGCTGCTATAAATAGAAGTCCAGTAATTCTTGTTTTCTCTTCCTAGCATCCATCGCACGGAAGCTACATTATCATAGCAATATTGCTTTTAAACATGGTTCTTTGGCAAAACTTATTACACATAGGTGGTTGTGACAATTAATAAATAATAAAGGTTTTAAATAATAATATTAATAATAAAAAATGATAATGATAATATCAATAATAGCGATTGAATAATACTTATAAAAATAATAATAATAATCGCCGTCGCAGAGTAAAGTAACAATCTAATATTTACGCAATAATCAATTATACACTATACATAAAGTCGTCAGATCGTTTTCCTTATTGAACTTGAGACACATTGTCTACATATAAACTAGTGTGTAAAAAGTACTCGCTGCACTGTAAATATCTAGTTCTAACTATTATACTGTTTGGATATTTAAAAGCCTCAATCGCTATTAAAATCTTCTATAATGGATAGCGATTGAGGTGTATAATTATCCATCCGATGAATAGTTGCGTTCACAGAGTCTTTTATAGTGTGCGTTCACCGGGCGACGTATGAGATTCGGCCTTTTTAATACAATTTTTACTAGTACTATACAAGTATAAATATATCATGGGCTGTCCATAATTCACGAATCAAAATTTTTCGCAAGTTTTGAACCCCCTCCCCTTCCCCTTTTAATGCTTTTTAAGAGTTTTGATCCAACCTTTTAGCATTCTCGTAATGCCAAGGCCATTTATTCTGAGTGTTACATGATTTACCAATTAAATAATAATATAATATATATCAAACAAGGCATATTATGTCTTATTTACTACATTTACCACGAATAAAATTTCAATAATAAGATCAACAAAATAATGTTTTTAACTTGAAACCCTAATATAGTTTTTCTGATTTCATTTTTAGCACACAGACCATAACAAATTGAAAACCGGTTTAAGAACTTTCTTTAACACATGCAGCACTCTGCAGGTCATGCACGAAACGCTTAATTTTCAATTGTGCATAGCGTATACAAAATAGCCGAATCTAGATAAGTACAAGAAATTTACTTTAGTGTAGGTAATACTGCGCCTGCGCTTTTCGATTAAAAATTACTTTCCAGTGTGAGAAAGTGGCGCCAGTGGACCTGTTGGTAAATATAGTTAGAAAATCGCACTGATATATTGAGTGGGGAGTGGCCCAACAGTAATTAAATGAATGGAAATACGTGGAACTGATTAGTGTGCTTAACATCCAAATGTTATATTCTCACTTTTTAAAGCGAGAAATGGGAATTTGATTTTCTGTATGTAAACTGAGGAAGGAAAAAAGAAGTGACAGATACGGTAAATTCGAGTTGTGTGAAGCAAAATAATGAAGTTGGCTAATATCAACAAGGGTTAGAGGTTTGCTTGAAGACTTTAAGTGTTGGAATTTGAAAAGGTTTTAGAGAAACAAAATTGAATAGAACGTATAAAAATATTATGTATTTTAATGAACTGATGAGTTTCAAACGAATTTCAGTAACCCGTGTGGAAAAATTTCGTGGCAGTCTTTAATCATGCTAAGGCCAGTACAGTTTTTCTCAAGCCTATCTATTCACGCAATACTAGCCTGGCGCTACACTGGCACTGTCTAGTTTTACTACTTGTTTGATTCATACCTTTCTGCTGTCTAGTCCCAGTCTTGGCGCTATCTAGGAGTTCGTTACGAATTTTAATATATAAAAATTGTCCAGATTTTAGATAGTTTCTAGACAGAATCGCGTTTTGGACTTGAAAAAAAATTACAGAAGTGAATTCAGAAAATAATAATTGTTGAATAAAAGATTTAGTAAATTACAATACACAATTGCACAAATGCTCAAGCAATAATTAATTATACACTACTACATATTTTTGATAGTAAATAATCATTGTTGAAGGTGAAAGAAATCTTAATACGAGAACTGTACCCTTAAAAACGATTTTTTTTCAAGAATGTTTAAAAACATTTTCTTTTGATTGAATTATATAGTGAAGTTATAATAAATTTATATTTAATTCATAATAATCATAATATGTATAATGCTATGTATAATATTAATGATATTTCAGAAAATCAAATATTATTATAAATGATTTATTTAATTTATTTTAATTAGTTTTCCGTTGCGTGAATGATAATGAAGCCTCACGTATTAATTATCATTTGAAACAATGAACAGTCATTATTTCGTAGCCTAATCGCAAGTAAAATCATACAAACTTTATTTTTTTCAATAATTTATTCACATATCAAGCACTTTCATTGTTTGAAAATTGTTCATATTTTATTGAAATAAATATTAGGATGTACTGAATTGAAATTCATATCCGACCAAAATGGAAAAAAATTTAACTTTTAGATGGTCGAGGTGTTAAGGCGACGGGACAAGGTTACAACAACATAATAGGAAGTTACGTCAGAAGTTCGACACCCGGCGTATGTACAAGTGATATGCGGAAACTTATTTCTTCATTTTTTCGTGTACAAAAACTTTTTTTATATTTTTAATTAACTGCAAAATCTATATATTGGACTTTTATGGCATAAAAAATAATTATTTAATTTGATTATTAATTATTTTTTACCAAAATAGCCGATCTGTCTAGAAACTAGTCGATCCGAGCGTTACATCCCAGTCTAGCCACTGGACAGACAGCCTGTGGCGCGCCAATGTCGACTCAAGGCGGACTGGACAGAAACAGTAAAGCGCCACGAAATTTTTCCACACGGGAAGTGCTTCTTTTTTTAAATTCATGAGTATTATGTGTTTAAACTTATTCAAGTGATAAAATATAAATAAAGAGCAATAATTGGACCAAAATATAAAAATTTGGTATTAAATATTTAATTTAGCATTTTGGCGAGATAAAAATGCAGGTTACATCAACATAATAGCTTTTATTACTATTATCTATATTATTACTATTCCCCCTTTCTCAGCATTCATCCGGGAAATTAAATTTTCATTTCTCGTTTTCAAAATTTCATCCCGATGAAGCACGGAACACTAGATCTGATGACAGTGATATCGATCAAAAAAATTATTTTCATTTCTTCTTAAATCAAATATACCATGCATTTATTACAAAAATATCAAGTGTGGTATGTGCGAAAAATATACAGATTTAACTCATGTGAAATACACAGTGCTTACCCAAAAAACTGTCTACTTCCCACACTTGTTACACAATATACTATTTTGCTGTTGTATTATAATTTCATACTTTAGTTGATTAGTTCAGTTTACTGCTTTTACATGTCTTTTCATCATGGTCACTTGGGATTCCAAATAGTATTTAATAGTATTGTATTCCAAATGATTAAAATGTAGTTACACAGAAAAAATATGTGAAACAGGATTGCCGACAATTATAATAACAAAAAAGACGTACTTTGACTGTATTTTTTGAATCTATCCAACTTTGAATCTTACACGTCGCTTGGCTAGTACTTGTTTATTACTATCTATAACGATAAAATCGCTCTTTTACTTTTAAGATTGCTTTCTAACTATGTGTCCGTCGAGCATGAACGCGCGTCGCGCTTACCATTTATTTATTCTCTTGTGAGTGGTCTTTGGTTTTCTACAAAAAATATATATAATATCCTTAACAGTAGTGATCGTTACTCGTTACGTGATTTTTAAAATATGAATAGAGCCATCCGAGGTTATTTACTAATCTGTCATTAATTAGGGCAAGGGACTAGCGCCCAAGAGAGTAACTTGCAAAAGTCAGATGACTTGCGCGTATCAGGCAAGTAATTGAACTTCTGGATCGGGTTTCAAAGTCAGATGACGAATCTATGTTTGAATCAATATCTATACAGAATGTATATCTATCCACATTCTCGCAAGTGTATACATCGATATGCGAAATCATACAGTTAGATTAAGTCAAATCAGCCAATATAATTCAAAAATTTAACAGATTTATTAAATGAGCAATTCGACTCAAGTGTCCGGACTTATATAGCTGTATAAAAATAAAAATAATTCATGAATGGAAAATTCCTTTTCCAAAAATCAGTTGAAGTTTTTAAGTTATAAAATATTTAAGCTGGAACAATCAGGGGCGCTATATAAACAGTCGTGTGTGCGTGAGCGGGATTCCAACGCAGTATTATCGAAGCGAGCGCAGAGGTGAGGTTATCGACGGGAGAACACTACGTTGGATTCCCGCTCACGCACACACGATTGTTTATACGGCGCTTCTGACTGGACCGGCTTGAATATTTTATAACTCAAAAACTAAAACTTCAACTGAATATTGGAAAAGGAATTTTAGATTTATTTTTTTAATTTGTATACGGCCATATAAGTCCGGACACATGAGTCTGGGACACCCTGTATAATATACCTACTCTTTGAACCGCAATCATTTTACATTTCTTCGAAAGCCGTGAATGTTCTTCATATGCTAGGGTTACCATTTCTTCACAGTGCGAAAGGAGGACACCTGAAAATTTCGTAACCTAACCTTAACTTACTAGCATAGTGAAGACAGGTTTTTTGATATTCAAATATTGCAAACCATGAATGTTCAATATAATGATTTTATTTTTACAAATTAGGCTACACGATACCCGGTAAGACCAATAACACGACTCCAGTAGTTCTATCTCTCACTAAACATCGTGAAAGATGAAAAAAAGAAAAACATGCCATTTTTTGTCAGAAAGGAGGACATTTTAAAAGAAGGGAGGACTCGGGAGGACAAGGCGGTAAAGGAGGACATGTCCTCCCGAAGGCGGACGTTTGGTAACCCTATCATATGCGGTATTGTTATTTTAAAAATGCTGTAACTTGATTACCTTTAAAGAGCCTCTCAATTCTGTAGTTTTTCAGTAATTATCACCTATCGCTTGTCTGCGACAACTCGACAATTAATTTTGAAAACCTATTAGTCAGCCTTTTTACGCTGATTTGGGACATCCAACTGTAGTTTTTCGGGTACATCAAAATGTCTGTACTCTTAGAAAAGTCGGGTGATTGCATCACAAATTATGCTAATCGAGGATAATTAATTAAACTAACTACGACTGTGTGTTTTATACTCCAGTCATAAGGGCGGAAAAGGAGTGCATTTGGAAATAACTTGATCGGACAAAAATGATAGATTAAGACCGATATTTAGCAAATGGAAGGTAAAAAATACCCATATTTTGATATAACACCTCAAATGAGCATTATACGTGACAAATAGATTGCAGTGCTATTCTCAGTTCCATAGGAAAGTTAACATAAATAAATAATTATACAAAATATTTTTCACGTAGAATGCATTATGTAGGGTATCTAGTAAAGCTTTTTAAAGTAAAGCTTTTAAGCCAATGTTTCGTCTTTCCAAAGTTATTTCCAGCTTAAACGACGTAATGACTGTCCCATAGAGAGCAATGACGCGATGACCAATCATATACATTATTTGATACTCTGAATTCCAGAGTATAATATGTTTCAACTTTGTTGGCCAGCCTATGACTAAGACGCAAGAAATCAACCAGAATAAAACCTTCCTAGCGGTTTTTGTTGCTGCAATTGCCTCTGGAAACCGTGTACCTTTATTCTATTGGATCTTTCTTTGAAACCAAGAGATAAATGTCTAATTTCAATGAATCTTTACGATATGGCGTCCACTTATGATACACGTCAGTCGTACGGTACGTTTCTTGGATCGTTAGCAATGCACCTACGAAGCTGTATCTTGTTGTCGTTCCTTGTCCACGATCAAGCTAAGTATAGGTCCGTCGGTGTGGAGTTGTGGTCTGGTTTCGTGCAAGCACTTCCGGTCGGCGATGCTGCACTAGCGCCACTACTAGCTCTCGTGGCCGCGAGGGGCGAGCGACTAGCCACATGTGCATTGCTATCCGATCCTCCGTTGCTGCACCCACCCTGCTGTGCAGTATTGTGGGAAGACGCCAGCGTTTCCCCGCTGCAGTAGTAGTACGTTGAATCTGTAAAAAAGAGCGATAAAAATTTTGTTTCTTTCTTCAATAAAAGCATATACTCCAGTAGCTCACATTACATTTTTAACAGTAGTGCTAGTTTCAAAACTTTGCTCTATTATTTAAAGAAAAGAAAACTATTTTTGTGTGCAGTTTTTTTTTTGAACTCATAAGACCCCCCCCCCCTCTCCTCACCCGAGGCTAGATGAAACGTCCGCTTTTCATGAACCTACACAGAAACGGAGGAGGCTGGTTGCGCCAATCCCCCTCAGGTAGTTCGTGAGCCATAGGTTAGTTGCGCTAATACTCTTCAAGAAACGGATTAGGAGGATTAGAGGTTCAAAGATGGGGGGTCTCTTTTAAGATAGACTGAGGTGTTAAATTAAGGAGCGAAATACAAACTCTTATTAGGAAGACGGAAAAATAATACATACATATACTATCGTACGCTTGTAAGCTGTTCCGATATTGTACTTAAAAAAAAAAAAAAAATTTGCTTCACCTTAAACAATGCACGGGAAGAAAACCGCGACATACTGAAATTAAAAACTCCTTTTGTGTAAGGTAAACGTCCCAGTAATCGTGACCATAAGAAATTTCATTAACTTCAAATATTTAGAAAATTGTTTTGGAAGGATTATTTAAAAAATGATTTGTACTGATTGAAGCATTAAACATTCTAGAATATTATAAAAATGGTTTTCACATTATATTTAATATTAATATTTATTTTCAAATAATTAAAAGTCAAAAAGCACCGATGTCCCAGTTATCGCGATTTCCAAATCTGCCATGTACCAGTAATCGCGAGTCGTTGTCCCAGCAGTCTTCGTGCAGAAGGTTAAGTTTTCTTGAAATCAGTTTTTAGCTATTCGGAGGTGTATTTCAAATGTATTTTTGTATTTTAACAATACTTTAATGACATGAAAGATGTATTGCTAGTTTTATATTGATTAAGATCTCCGAGATGAAATCCGTCGAAACATAACTTCTAAATCGAATCATCTGATAGTTCTAATACGTCTGATGGACATTATAGTAATTATTCATAATAAGGATGAATTGTCTTTAAAAATGTTTAGTTTTTATTTCAGTTGAAAGTATTTTCGAATAAATATGATAGGTAAAATCTATACTTACACTATAGTAGACTTTAATTCCCTTCCCTTTCAAAATAAAGTTTGAAAAATAATATTGAGTTTTATAAAGTCATATAAGCTAACTTTGTTCTATAAAATAGCTAAGTACAACTTAATTACACGGGATACAAAAATTCACACACTGGTAATTTGCATAATTAACTTTTTTGCAATGTAAATTATATAAACACAATGACGAAATTTGATAAATTGCAGTGACTAAAAAAGTCATGTGCATTTGAAAGTTATTTTTTGTTTACGTTGTCAAAATATTGAAACCATCAATAATTATATATCTATTAATCATTTTTCTTTGTATTATGCAGTATAGATTAATGTTAGCTAATGAAAAACTACTTAATAAATATAACCTTCACTGAAAAATGATGATAAACTACAAAATTGTTAATGAAATCTCTAAAGTCATGCCAATATTGTACATCTCCTTTTTCAGTTTTGAGCACTGATTTATGTTACGATTACTGCTCACAGTAACAAGTCAGTTCTCTGATTTCATTTCAAGCCTTTTTGAAATTAATTAAATTATTACTTGCAACGAAATATGAAAATAAAATTTCGACAGAGTCGTCCTAGTCTTCGTGACCGGTCACGATTACTCGAGCAACTATGCTTTTGAAACGTCCCTAAAATCGTGACCGATATTTCTTGAACGAGAAGGTACTAAATGAAGATTTTTCTTAATTTTATGAAACAAAAATGATTTTTTATTACAAAAAAATTATTATCGTCCCGATCAAATAATTTCTTGACATATTAAAAGCTATTTTCGACATTTCGTGATTCATCGCCACCGGCAATACAAATGAATTTTTTTACCCATGTGCACTATTTGTATAAAAAAAACTAATTTGCTTTTCCACAACAAGCACTGTTCAACCTTACTTGAAAATATTTTAGGATTGTTTTTTTTTATGCGGAAAATACTTATTTCTGGCGTTTACACCTCAAAACTCACGATTACTGGGTCATGTACCTTAATTGCACCCGTGTTTAATTCAAAAAAATTTCGATCAACAAAAGCTTGCTTTTTCAGCACGTCAGGTCGCGGCATAGACTTGGCGCAACTAACCCGTAGGATTAGAGAACCTTTTTCGATCTAGGGGTTAGAGGCAGGGAAACTGGCGCAAGTAACCATCGCACCACAAAAAAACGGTGGGCTTATTTTTTTGCAGCTCATTTCTTATGGTCTCAAAGTCCTGCATTCGCAGTCTCTGGTGTCTCATTTTTGTTGCAACTCAAAACATCACCGAATCGGTGTACTTTTGTGGATCGAAGTTTTTCTGTGCATCGAATGCGTGCCCCTGATGTATTTTTAACGGTAGTATATTTAAGAATTTTCAAAGATTTATCAAAAGTATGTTTCTTTTCTTCCAGTTGGAGGGAGAGCTACAGCTCAATACGGAGAAAATAGACATTAAGGCTTTAGCATATTGAAGTATGGGACAGCTATTCATGAGAGTTTTACTTTGCTTTGCGACATTCTATGTGTAAGCTCGCGTTCTAAGGTTTTTCGCAACCTTTTAATCACATAAAAATTATTATTCGTATACGTCTACTGAGAAGAAGCCCAGGCTATTGATCGCAATGAAAACATGATATATCAACTTCTGATTATGATAAATTTTAGAATAATTAACTGAATGCCAATATTAGTATAAGAGGCTGCCCAGTGTCCATATGCCACGTGGAGAAGTTTTCATGACTGTTTGAAACCCCCCCCCCCCCCTCCATCTAAGTATCCGCGAGGTATAACGACGGCACCTGAAGCATTCGAGCGAGGGTTGACAAGAAAACAAAATCGATATTTTGTCTCTCCTTTTAGAAGAAATATTAATGTTATAATGATATGAGAGTTGAATTTTTGTTCTTAATTGAATTAAAAGCTATACAAATTCTCTATAGAATGAGTCTAGGATGAAATTATTTTATGAATGTTTAAAGAAAATATTGAAAAATTAATTTCAATGTTTTCCTACAATTTAAAAAACATCTCAAATATGAAACACTTTTCAATGCTCTGGTGATCATTTTTGAGGTAAATTTTTATAGAATTGCATCAACTTTATCAGCATGATATTGTGCAATTTTTGTGCATGGTGTATGAAGTTGAGTTTGAAACAAAAATGTTGAAATATATTCACTTATGTGCATGAGCAAAATTATATTCCTGCTCTTGTACAACCGTTTACCTGAAGCTACGGTGCGTTAATGTGATTTAAAAAATGTTTAAATACGAGGATTGTCACGTATTTTCGAAATAAGTAAACCAGTGAAAAGCTAGTTTATTTTATTATTTTTAGACAGCTCACAATACACAATTTTTAAATAAAACATCTTCACCTTATCTTTCTCCTTTTTGATTATTCTTAAACATTAAGTGCCTTCATATTTTGTATGTTATCATTCAAATATTTCAAACGACTGTCAGAATGAAAGGTTATGAATTCCAAAGAAACTGCAAACTTCACACATTTCAATTTCTGATTTCGTTATACAAGAGACCGTTACCACAGCGACAATTTTTCAAAAATTGATATTAATATTATAGTTACACCAGCCAGTTACACGAGCGACTTTTTGTTTGTACGAAAGCATCTTCTCATTTATATGAAGAAATAACTTTGCTAATATTACAAATTATAAAGTGGACATGAAATTAGATCCATCCCATAGTGGTGGCACTCCCATGTATCGTTTTGAAGACTTGGGTTCAAAATCAGCGCCATCTAACGGTTCCCCCGGACACTATAAGTAAATAAACCTACAAATTTCTGACAGAAATGGTTTCTAAACTCTGCTTTCCCCAAATTCTCGCAAATATTAAAATTCACTTAATTTCGTGCAAATAAACTTTCAAAATAATCAAAATTCATAAATTTAAAAAGATTGTTCATACGTAAAATTTATAATTAAATACTAGAAGTATGATTTGTTGTGATGTAAAGAAATAATTGGCTTTCATTTGAGATTATATTTTAGAATAATATTTCTCATTTCTCTAACGAAGAAATTTTTATAAACGATAAACTTTGCTTGAAGAAAAAACTTCCTAATCTCTCAAAAAGACTTTTATTCATATCCTTTTTAATTTATTTTGTACTGCTTCGAAATATGAAAACAACAAAGTAACTCTTAAAGACGTCTTAAGACGTCCAATGTCAGTACGAAAGATGTCCCGAGAATTTTCCATGGCTTTTAGACGTATTTAAGACATCTTAAGGACATTGGACGTCTTAGAGACGTTGATTGGTCTGACATTCGACTCCTAGGAACGTCCCAAGGACGTTCTTGGGATTTTCATGGTTTTGTGCCCACTGGGAGGTTAACCGAACACATTCAATTTGACACTTCGACTAATTTTCAATTTCAAGATTTCAAAATATCATGGTTGCACATGCGCATTTCATTGTGCTGACTCTCAGCGACACCTAGCGGTTTCCCCGGACACAAAAACATAATGCCTTCAAAACTATACATGGGAGTGCCACCACTATGATCCATCCTTTAAGCTTGAGCTTCAATTGTCCCTGAACAAAAATCTATTGAAAATGCTTGTGGCAGTATCGAAGTAAAAAATGTTACTGTTTACACAAGAGACACGGAAATTTTAGGAGAAACTTTACAATGCAGTTACAATTTGTCTGCACTTCTTACGTGATTTTTATTAATTTCTCTAGATTCTAGAATCAGTTTTACACGTAATATGTGATTTTTAGGTTCTTATCTTGAGATATAAAAATTAGGAAATTTAAAATGTGAAATGGACACTCTATGAGAAGGACATTTCGCATATTTCAGAAATGATAAGTAACACGGGAATTCTATCTCCACATTACTCCCTTCCTCATCGAGTGAGTCACGCTTACCCCGAAAGGGAAATGGCTAAATGGTATAATATACCGCCTGTATTATTATCAGTTTATGCATAAAAACTATTGTGCGATGTAGTTTTTGTTACAAACAAACGAGTCTCACAGTAAATTAATCTTAATGCTATTATCAAACACCAATAAACAACAAGTACATCAAATCTGAAGGTTACAGATATATTTTAAATAAATGTCATGGAAACTTCATGATTACTTATTTGCAATATATACTCGTGACAGATACTGTAACCTGTTTTACAGATACTGTAAACTGTCAACAGTTTTGCTTGCTACACTGGCCCATATATCAATAGAATGGATCCGCTTCACTTGTTCGTAGAGAAAAGCTAGTATATTCCTTCCTTCCAGATTTAGGTTCATGTACTATGCGTGCAGTGCACGCAGTTGTACACATATACATTATATTATACACATTATACTTGTATTTTTATCTGACACCTTTTACTGCAGCAGAAACATTTTCCTTAACTATTGCATTTTCATTCTAAAAGGTATGAATTTCTCCTCATTTCCTGAAGAATGTTTTTCCCTGATCTAATCGGTACTAATACTCACTGTTTACTTACTGAGCAACCCGCTTGTCGCTGCTCCATAACCATAACCGCTGTAAGGTGCACTCGAATACTGAGAATATGCTGCGCTGTATGCGTAATCACCACCACCTAAACATACATAAAAAATAGTCAGATTAGTATTATCAGGTGCAATACAAAAAATATACACATTATGAGTCTTATATTCTAGTGAGCAAAATGATACTCGCACATTTATAATAAATTTGAACACAATAACAGTTGATAATATAGGACATTGTCATTCAATTAATAATATATATTTTATATGATGGAATCTGATAAACAATTCTTCCTCCTGAAAACCTGATATATCTATAAATGGTCCTCATCCGTGTTCCACTTGTAGCAAACCAAATTTTGGAAAACGAGCTAGGGAGTAAAGTCGTTTAAGTTCAAAACCCATACTTCGCAAATAAAATCAACATTACATCCGCGTCTTGTTAATATGTATGATTGAAAATTTCACTTTCAAGCAGCTGAAAATCATCCCGTTCCTAGTTGAGAAATTCAGGTAAAAAATCTCTAGTTAGCTGACAAATTGTGAAGCTTTACCATTGGTGTATTATTTATTTTAATATTGACCTCTCAAAAATTATATTTCACCTTTTTCTGGAGGATCTCGAATTAGATTTATTTATGATTCTATTTTTTAAATATTGTTACCAGCGTATAACAATCTGCGAAGAAGCTGATGATTACTCACCGGTTGTATAGTGTCCGAAACTTGGAAGCATCGTCGAATAGGGTGGTATTGCGGATGCTACCTGAGGTTGAGAAACTGGAGGCTGCAATACCGTAAGTCCGGGATCTCCTCCAGGGGTGTTGGGAGCCGCAGGGGCAGAGCTAGCCTCGGTTTGCAAGGAAAGCGGTGGACTTTGCTCGCCTCCTCCGGCTCCCACCCCGACATACGAAACTGCGACGGTACTGCTCTCTGCGATGGCCATGCACACAACACAACATTCGTATCAAGCACTATCTAACGATCAGCATATACGTTTAAAGCTAAATTTGACAGGCGGACTTTTGGGATAAGGACAATTTTTGAATAGCGGGTAGCGGATAGTGAATTAATGATCTTAGCTCTTAGCTCTTAGTCCTGCTGCTTCAGTTCGTCCAAGGTCACTCTCCTTACATATTTATTCGACAAGGGTGTTGGATAAACCACTTAGGCAAAATTAGAGATCGTAAGCGCAGCTCTCGAAGAATATCTCATTCTTTAGCATAGTTTTAGATTTTTTTGAGATCCGTTACGGCGGTTTATAACTCTTTTATTATAAATAAATGGAAATTTGACTACTATAATTTTAATAGGGGGTTTCACGCCCCACGCCCTTGAAAATGATGCATTTTTGGAAGAACTAAATATTAGATCTTCTAAACTGAAGGTTATAGCAATTATTTATTTTAATAAATGCTTATGATCAACAAAAAGTGCATGAAAATCCCTATCAAAACTGCAGTTGGACATTTTTTTTATTGACATTAGAAGAGTCAAAAATTGCTACAATGAATTAAATCCGCACAAAATCGATCTAACCCCATTCGTAGAAAACATAAGTGTATTTTTCAACTTCCAGAATAAAGGTCAAATATTTATTGTTCCAAATGAAAGATGTTGCGAAATGCCGAAAAAGATGGTATCCTGAAAAACTCAAGAAAAATTCACTACCTCCCCTTCGGTAAATACATATTAGTGCCGACGCCAAATATTTTTTCTGATGAAATACCATCCAATGGAACTACATTTTGCTTAAGTTTAAGCCCGATCGATTATTCGGGTTTGAATACACGTTTTTTAAATTTTCCTAAGATGTTTATCCAACTTCCTAAATACGTCCTTAATGTACTATTAAGTAAAATCAAAATTAAAGTAAGTTCATTACAACGTTTTAACAACTATTTGGTATATTTCTAGAATGATTTTGAACTCGCTAAATGCCGAGCTATATGAAAGAAAAATATCAGCTCTTCTATATCAAACATTTAGAAAATTTGGAGATTTCAACAGATCCACAAAAAAAAAAAGGAGCAAATCGCTCATTACTGCACATCGCCCGGACACCGCACCCGGGTGGTGTAGCGAGGAGTGTTAAGTAAAACCTGTCACCGCTCAAGATAGGCGATGGAAATATCTCTTTCACTATAATCAAACCTAAAGTACCTGGTGAAAGATTCAATTGGAACATTATTATAGTAGTCTCTAGAGCGTCAGATTTATGCCCTGCGCTGTTTTAAAAGATTTCAATTTTCTCAAAAACCTGACTACTTTGTGTACAAAAAATGTAGATACCTCGATGTTTCTACAAATTACAAATAATGAGAATGTCAGAAGAAAAAAATCTAAAAATATGGGATAAAGTAAATGTTGCAGATAGAGGTTTTTTCTATACTGATACATAGTTTTGAAATTTTCAATCGATTGGCAATTATTTTTACATTGGTAAAATTTAGAGTCAGGAATAATAATTTATTATAAAGTTAATAACAAAAGAGTATTGAGGTGTCATTTTCATGATTATTGATTGTATGAAAATAATTCTTGAAGTCTTCTGAAAATGATGTATATAGTGCTAATGAGAAAAAAGTTGAGATTAAATGTTAAAATAATAAATATTTTCATCCTTGGAGAATACAAAGAGCTTTCTGATTATCGGAGGAACTTACCCAAATCAGGTGTGAGTATGAGAGAAAGTCGTGGTTGAATGAGTAGCAGCAAGTAGCACATGCAATATCTCCAGCAGTTAGTGTGGTTCGTTCGATAATCAGAAAACCCTTTGTATTTTCCGTGGAAAAAGTAATGCTTTAAACATTTAAGAGCAACTTTTTGCTCATTGACACTTCATACACCATTTTCAGAAGACAAAAATGTACAATTTGCTTCAAGAATATTATCTCCTATGTTCTTTAGTACTCTTCAGTACTCTTTTGTTATTACCTTAATAATAAATTATTATTTCACACTCTTAATTTTACAATTATGCACAGAAGGAATCAAAGAAATACAAATATTTTTGGTTGTAATGTATTTTCAGGGAGCAACAGCCACCCAAATTTGAGTATTCGAAACCGAGCGTAAGATAATGGTACAGATTATCCTTTCACTTGTCAGGAAATAATTACTAATCGACTGAAAATTTTCAAACTTTGTATCAATATAGAGAAAATCTTCATCTGCAACATGTACTTTGTTTCATATCTTTATAATTTTTTTTCTGCTGAGATTTTCACTATAATCTGTATAAAAAATTAAATATCTAAATTTTCTGGGCAGATAGTAAATGGAGCAATTATGAGATCAATTCGATTTCAGCACCTCAAAATATACAAGAATAACGTAGTCAGATCCCCAGCATAAGGTAGTTTTTTTGTTTTTGAGCTTGTGTGATGATTACTGATAGTAAAATGAATAAAAGTTTATGTATTTGGTAATCTCAAAAATTAAAAGACTTCTTAAAATTAGAACGTGTTTATCTGATTAGTAAGTTTGATTTTTCGACCATTGGATTCAGCAGTTAAAGAACAGGTTCATTAAAACATGATGAAAATTTCAACAGAAACACATGGTTAGTATAAAAAAATGTTATTTGGTTATTAATGAATCAAACAATATACTGCGGTTTTTTTAACTAGAGATGATAAAATATCTCAAAAAATACGCATCCTATGAAAAAAATATCCGTAATAAAAAATTTTTATTTTTGAGGGGGAAAAGCGAATTTGTAAAAATGTACGCGAATCGAAAAGAATTTTTTGAATAAAACTTACGTATTTCATAAAGGAGAATCTGAATCTGTGATAAAAAATTAGGGTTCCCATTTGAAATTACAAAGTTACACCCACTCCTGCCTCCTGGGGCGGGGTGGGGTATATTTTTTCACAGTCGCTTTTCCCCCTCGAGAATAAAGTTTTCATAACGGATATTTTTTTTTATATGATGCGTATTTTTTGAGATATTTCGATGTATCAATTTACAAAAACACCCAGTATATTTGGTATAATTATGGAAGTAATTATATCAACTATTGAAGTAAGATTAATGTTACATATTTATATATAAATTATTCGAATATCTATGAGGCAAGTTATATTTTTTATTGAACTAATGCAAGTACTTGCTACTGGATAAATATATGCTAAAGTGTTTGCTTTTTTGGAGATTGAAAGGATGAGTAGCATTGGTAACATGTAATATTAGTAGATATAAGTAAATGAACTTTAATGACACTCATAAAATTAGTTTATACACAGGAGCATGATTAGTTGACAGTAAGATACTGAGGTGGCGAACTCACCGGTGGTGTGGTAAGGAGACATGTTTGCACCGTCCAATGTTTGGCTCAATTTTAGTTCTTGCATCGTCAGTGGCGCGAGCGGCGTCAAAGTACCACCTGCCATTAAGGATCCCCATTCTTACGTTATTGTATTTATCATCATTCTCGGTTGCTTATCAAGGCGGAACGTTATAGACAGAATGAGGAACTATTTCTTTTTTAATTTTAAATTTTAATAAATTTCAGAGAAAACCATGAAATATTTGGTTGCTCCAGTTGGTCAAAGTAAGAAATGTACTTCTAGTACTTTAGACAAAGATAGTAAAACAGCAAAAGGAAGTAACGGAAAGAGAATTAAATTACTTTCTACCTTTACTTCATTTCACTATAGTTCAAGTTCTGCGAAGGCACGGAGTATCACTTGTACCACGTTATCAGGTAGTTGAATTTCATGAGAAGAATTTTCAGTTATACGGAACACCACTTTTGTACGCTAACACTTAACTTCAGTGACCTTTTTCTTTTTTAAGAGAAATTATTAAAACTTGGACTAACAAAACTTAAAATATATACGTTCGGTCATTGATTAAACAACCGGATTTAAGTAAATGCAACAATAGAGAATACTGACAAGGAAACAATTATAGATTGGGAAAATAAGGAAGACGTAGGAAGGGAGTATGTATGAAGTATAAATTCGTAGTAATTCGCGTTTTGAACTGCACGTTGAAATTTGTGGAGGCAAAAAACTACGAAAACCACAAAGACCGACCACCGAGTGAACTCCAACCACCATTTATTTTGCTAACACTTAAACAATACTAAATCTATATGCATTTAGCCGATATGAGTATGCAAAGCAAGACATAAGCAGGAATAATAAGCACACAGTATTGAAGAAAGGCAGAAGGAGAAAGGGTTACCTTTAGCGCAGTTAAAGCCAAAGGTAACATCTGGAGGGGTCAGATGTAGGGTGGTAAAGAGAAAGAAAATGAGTCGCTCACCTATGGTGCCCCCTATGGGCGGGGTGTAGAGGTGGGGCGTTTGCGCTTGCGTCATAGTACTGATGGTGCCCAGGGAGTCGTACAGCTCCGCAGAGGTGGCAATCGCATTCCCGGGAAATCCCCCGTGTTCGTAGTATCCGCCACCACCTCCGCCGCCACCACCTCCTCCACCGTTTCCGGTACCGCCACCAAGTTCACTCAGCAGCTTGTGCTCGTCCTTGATGCTCCATTTACTCGACCACAGCTGAAATCACATCCATTTCATGGTTCAGAATCAATTAAATCGATATAAATACAAATAAAAAACTAGGCATTTCTAATTGCCAAAGGTTTGTTGCATAGGTATAACAACAATAGCTATACACAAACCTCTTCAAAACATTAAAAGAGTAGTTCATACTTTTTGTGATGAAAGATACTTACGTTGGAATATAATTGATCACCGTTGTAACTACTCCTCTGTCTCTTAAGGTCATCCTCAGAATGTTCGTTCATATCACGATTTTCATCTGCAAAAAGATGGTATGTTAATGTTTTACCAAAATAGTTCGTAGTTAAAATTTTTTAACATTTTCTATAATCTTCTTCTTTAATGACTTAAATCCGAAATTTGGGACTGTGATGAATTACGCCTGGGTATGTACAATTATTAAAATTTCTCAACCGATAAAACTTGTAAGTGTGAAATAAATGATTTTCAAATTAAAAACTCTGAACCTGTCGGTCTTAATGACTAAAGGCATATACAATTTTCCATAAAAATATTTAAAATATCAGTGTATATCTCTGTTGGAGATAGGAAAAAATGGATAACATTTTCAGATTCGCCATCCAAAGAACATAATTATTGCTGGTAAATAAACGTATTATTACAAAAAAAAAAAGAAATCCCATGAAAATAAATAATATCAACATGCTGTCAAATTTTAAGCAGCGGATTAGTGATGATCCTTGGAGGCCTAGGGAACTTTTTGGGACAGTATTGCCCTTGTCTTTAGTTGGGCTTCAAGACATGAAATAAAATTTCGCTTGTGGCCAGAGAGGCGAGACGAAATAAACGTCTTGAGCATGTCTTTGCTGCGTCTTAGGTAGTAATTGAAGACTTAGCAATGTCGAATTATTCTTACTCCGGAGATTAAACTGTACAACAAAATACGACCTATCTGTCAAAGAAATGGGAGCTGTAATTTCTTCTTGACTTAACTGAAATAGTTACTGATTTTACAGGGGCATTGCTTGAACATGTTTCAGATAGAAGTTCAGTGAGACTAGGTTAATAACCTATATTACGCTACATAGCTTTTCGTGTCTGAAGAGATTTCTTGGAAATAGCGCTCCTGAGCTGAGTCTTTAACGTCCGCCCTTTCGAAAAGCTCGTGATATACATCATTGGCATAATGACACTGGCATGGTTAAGTATTGGCCATATGTGAATCGGGAAAAATCCAGAGGTGACGGTGTTATTTTAGGCGACTTAGGCCTTTTTTTAGAGTAGGGGAGAGTGGGGAAATTGTCGTCAGTGAGGCAAAGTCGTCGCTCGCCAGTTTTGAGGAAACTCTAAGCATATGAACGTGATTCTGTTAGTGTGAGTCAGCCCTAATGATAAGTATTACGTTCAAGTATTACGTATTACGTATTGAGTATTGTGAGCATATTTTTGCATTATGAATATACAACAATAAGCATCTATTCAGATCCCCGCTCCCTCTCAAAATGCTTACGTAATACTTGAATAGCCTCTCGTCACAAACGCTACTTAATACTACTGAACTAACAAAATATATTTTTTCACAAATAACTTTTGCAATGAAAGTGTTTTTTACGAATCAATATTCCAAACCATTCATTTGTTCATTATCTCGAGATATCAAGTAGCGTGACGACTTTGCCCCACGATTGTTCAATTTTCCGATCACTTCAGTTTTTTCTTTTCTACGTAACGACAATGCCCCACTCTCTCCTAATTATATGCTTGCGCGGTGGTTTGAAAAACTTGTGCAAGGCTCTAAATTATTATTATTTCAATTTCCTATAGAAAAGAATAAAAAATTCCATTAAAGATCCTAAGCAATTGTATCTTCGCATATATTTCCTGAGTTATGCATAATTTTGTGTAAGATCTGTTATTTACGAGAAGAATGGATTTTTCTGTCAAAACAGACGCTTTCGCGATGAGCTACTTCTATAAACATCATCCGATTCATTTCTCCTGTCTAAAACGAGAAGTGAAAAATTTGCTGGAACTAAGATTTTTGGACAGCAGTCTCTCTTGCACATTCGAAGCCTGAAGTCGCTCTTCAGAACTTTGAGAAACGAACTATATTTGTCATCGAATTCTCGGCTTTGGCCCACTAGAAAAGGCCTGCCCAGATAGGGGAAATTGACTCAATCGCCACATGTTCGAGTTTCACCACCACTTCCCTCTCCTTAAGTCCAGAGACTTGGACGGTGGTCGCTCTCGTGAAGTTGAATGAACAGAGGTCGGTGGTGGTGGAAAAATCACATCTAACAAATGAGTCGATTTTCCCTATCTGGACAGGCCTGGACTAGAACATCACAGCCAAGGAGAAGGAGAAGGAGAAGAGGTACCGAGCCATTAGGAGGGAGCTGCGGCAATTGTACCCAAAATATTCGGTTAAAATAATTATCCTTATGATCGGTTCTCTCGGAGCTGCAAAGCTATCACTGGTTCATAACCTCAAAGCAATAATGCTCGTGCTAAAACCATGCCGAGGCGAAATGGGTGCAGAGGGCTGTCATCACTCATCCCTTGGTCGCTCCGCGACCTCAAGATACACGAGGGCTACCCATCTCACGGTCGTAAGACGTGGCAATAGGTGTGATTTGCCGCAGTTGCTAAATTGCCGCCCTCTCTCCACTCCATATAGTTTTTCCGAATAAATAAATATGTGTTCATGAGAAGCGGATAATATTGACAGGAGGATAGGATTTATATACCATTTATTTATTATCAAACAGACGTTGTCTTGTACACACGTCTTAAATTTGAAAATTTTAAACTTTTTACATTTTCCAGTGGACCTAATTGTGAATCTAAACCATTCTCGAATCCACTGGAACATACACGCAAAATTCCATCAAAATCGGTCCAGCGGCCAGTCGCTTAGGAGGAGTTCAGTCACATACACACGAACAGAAGAATTATATACATAAAGATATAAAACATTTTCCAGTGGACTGAATTGTGAATCGAAAC
>CAKNXH010061829.1:84269-94327 GCA_932178445.1 Andricus quercusramuli | reverse complement strand
ATATTGATTTTATTACTGAGTTTGCAAGATAACATCAAAATCAATTTCAGTGATGAAATGAGAATTAAAAATCAAGTCTGAATATAATTTTGGAAGTTCAAAAGAGTGGATTTGTGGTCCTAGACTCGTGAGCCTGTGTCATAAGTACAGCACAAATCCAGATCGAATAGCCTTTTTAAGTTATGAAAAGAGATGACGCAGCTCAATCACAAAAAGATAGAAGGCCGACCCTTAGTCTGGTGAGCCTGTACACAAGTACAGTACAGACGGATGGCTCCAGACATAAGGAAAATCTGACGGAAAAAGAGTAAAACACCGATTCCAGAAAAACGGATATCCTTGGGGAAAATCCATGAACAGTCAAACAAAAAGAGGTTAAGTTGCATCCAAATTTAGTTTCAAGGTGGAAACATTGGCTTACAGCTGGCCTCACTGATCAAGTCAGGGAGGAATTGTTGAAAAAATATCCTAGGAAGGGTGACTGCTTACTAGAACCTCCTCAGTTGAATCCGGAAGTAAAGCTTCCTATGAATGACGTTGTTAAAAAACGCGACGAACATTTTCAAGACATACAAGGCTTGGCTGGTTCTGCATGGTCAGCTATAGGTCCGGCTATTTCCAATTCACTGGGAGAAGAAGAACGGAAAAGCAGATGCGGGAAAACTCATTACCGAATTACATCACTCAGTTTCAGAAGCGAGAAGAGCTTTTATTACTCCACGATATTCAAAATCAGTCAAAGAATTGTTAGACCGGTCGTCAGATAATCAGGCATTTTTATTTGTTGATAAATTGTCTGGAAAAGTTAATGAAGTTAAATCGCTTGAGGAGGTAAGCAAGGACATGAAACCTCCTTTTGGACCAAAGAGTTCATAACCAATATCTTCTGGTCATTTAAACATCCGGAGCTCTTCGACAAGGAATTTCAAGACATCGCGATCGAGCAACAAATTCACGTCTCGAACGAATCCCTCCAATTTCAAGGGAACCAACAAGGGAGCAGCCTCCTGGTATCAGACGTCATCACAGCTACGTCAGCAAATTCCGACAAATGCTAACAAATATCCGAAGCAGACCAACCGACAGAGACGATAGGGGTACGTAGGGCTGGCAGGCTGGAGAGGTTTCTTGGAAAGCGGAAAGAAATCACTAGCGATACATTTGTTTTAAATTGTATAAAGGGCCTGAAGATTCCTTCTACTCAATTACCAGAACAATCGTCTCTACCTAGCAGTTAAGATTGGTCACAAGAGGAGACCGTGGCTTTGAGGTTAGAAATTGATAAACTTTTAGAAATGGGGGCTATCAATAGTTGTCAATCATTGGATGTTGAATTTTTATCACCTTATTTTATAGTGAACAACCCGGATAATTCTAAACGCTTCATATTCGACTTACAAAAATTAAATAATTTCATTCAGGTATCTCATTTCAAAATCGAGGACCTTCGTAAAGCTTTTAAATTAATAGAAAAAGAAAATTTCATGTGTCACTTGAATATAAAGATGGTTTCCTCCATGTACTAATCGACAAAAGTTACACAAAGTTTCTGAGGTTCGTCTTTACTGGGGTTTTATAAGAATTTTCATGTTGACAATGTGGCTTGAATATCAGCCCGTTTGTATATACTAAAATCTTGAAGCCGGTGGTCAGTTGTCTGAGAGAAAGAGGCCTATCTTCGGTGTTATATCTAGATGATTTTCTAATTTTTCAGTTTCCAGTTTCGCCAGTTTCGCTTTTGATAAGATTGTGAAAGTTTACACCAAACCTGACATAGATCTCTTTGCTTCTGATTCAAACACGAAATGCCAGTTGTTTTTTTCTTGAGAGAAAAGCGCAAAAGCTATAGCGATAGACGCTTTTACCGTTTCATGGAGCGAAAAATTCTTTTTTGCCTATCCTCCTTTCTCAATGATTTCAAGAACTTAAAAAAAAAATTAAAACCGAGAAAGCATATGGGGTAGTAGTTGTTCCGTTATGGACCTCACAGCCATGGTTTCCAGTTTTTCGTTCGCTGCTTGTTTCTGAACCTGTAATATCTAAACCTAGTCCAACTCTTTTGTTTTTACCTTCCAGAACTCGACTGCACCCTCTGGCATCCTCACTTTCCCTGGCTGCCGGACTCTTATCCAGGAAAGTTATATGAGGAGAAAATGTCCAGTGGAAACAATAGATGTCTTGGTGATTTCTTTGACAGATTCAACCATCACACTGTATAGGAGTGTTTTAAACAATTGGTGGACCTATTGTAGCGATAAGAATCTCAATATCTTCGATCAAGATACAAATGTGATTTTAAGCTTCCTTACCGAGCGATTCAACGGTGGAGCCTATCATAGTACCTCAAACACGACTAGGTCTGCGATATCCCTTATTTCTGACAATATTATTTTTGATTGCGTAATGAAACGTTTTTTCAGGGGAAACTATAAGCTTAAACCATCTCGACCAAAGTATGCTAGAACCTGGAATGTTTCTCCAGTTTTAGACGAAATTTCGAAATGGTTTCCGCCTGATAAACTGAATCTACAGAAACTTACTGATAAACTTGCAATACTCCTAGCTTTAGGTACAGGTCATCGAATTCAGATCCTTTCACTCATTCCGTTAGATGCAATTGTATTCTCAGCTTCAGAAGCAGAAATTAAGATCGAAGCTCTCATAAACACGTATAGGGCTGGATCGTACCAGCCTTGACTAGTGCTACCCTACTTTCATGAGAAACCAGAACTATGTGCAGCTTCGACCTTAAAACATTATTTAGAAAGAACAAGCGGATTATGAGGTAATGCGAGTACGCTTTTTATTGGCTTGAAAAAGCCTCATAATGCAGTAAGTGCGTAAACTTTGAGCTGTTGAATTAAAAATGTTATATTTATATGTGGCGTTGATTTCACGGCTCATAGCACCAGACACCTATCCACCTCTTTAGCATTCAAGAAAGGTTAAGACTTAAGAGTCATAAAAAAATTTGCGGGATGGTCAGAAAGATCATCTGCCTTTGAAAAATTTTATAATAGACCAATTATCGAGTCTGATAGCTTCTTAACTTCAGTTATGAGTTCCTAGATTAGTTTTGTACGTGTTACTTATTGACCGATCAAATGAACTTACCTGTAAGTGAAGTACAATCGTCATTATACGACTGCCTCATTTGAAGGGATTACACGCCTCCCATACTTCAATTCTTTCCTTTCCCTGCCAAGCACGGAAACAAAATTCCGTGGACAATTTTCCCACGCATCTCTAAACTTAATAAGATAGTTTAGTCAGTGACAAAGGGAAATGCAGGGCCCTGATATCATTTATTTTAGCTCTAAATTGTGGTGGCGCGAGCGGCATGAGATGATACTACAAATGTAATCCCTTCGAACGAGGCAGTCGTATAATTACGATTGAACTTCACTTGCAGGTAAGTTCATTTGATCGGTTAATTATTTGATTCCAATAACATTCTCTTCAGTGTAAAATCAGTATTTGAATTCATTTAATCAAAAGTACTGTTTAGAATAACTACTAGCAATACATTTGCCAATTCATTCAGTAGTAGTATTACCAAATCTTTCAGTAGAGCATAAAATACCTGATAGTTACTGCTTCTACTCAACAATAGTGTATGCTTTTGATTTGAATACTTCTAGAAAGATTCGCAGTATAGCTACAAAACAATTTTAGAATACGTCACTATTATTCGAGTGTTGGAAAAGTGAAACGATTATTATTATTTTTTTAAATTTCTTCAATATCAAAAAGCACTTTCAAATGTATCAAAAGTATTAGCCTGTTTTCAAAGAACGGCGACTTTTCACCTGTAGTTCATTCAAGAAATCCCTGCTTTCTATTTATTAACTTAGAAGTTGTTTTCCAAATAAAAAATAGGAAAAGACATCTGACTAAGTTTTTCACGTCTTCAACCATCTCACAATGCTGTTGAAAATTGGGGCTGTAGATGTACTGTGAATATTTGAACCAATAGCAAAAATTATTGTTCAATTTGATAAGTCTTCTTTGAATTTTCATATATGGAAAAAAATTAAGTTTTAATTTCGGACGGATCTTAATAAAATAGTTGCTGCGCTGCCAAGGTGATCATATCAGTATACGTATAGAAAATAATAATCACAGCACGTGCCATAACATGAGTTCAAATTCGTATCAGTTATAGGCACGCAATAATTCTTTATCTAGCGGAAACTTGAGAATGTATATTCTAGAAGAACTGAAGATCATGTGACTAATGTAAACAACTCAGTTGATACGAGTTGATACTACGCGACATGAATGATTCTTTTTGTGGAGTTTAAGTTTATCCGATTAAATCCATTCTCTCTGAGGAATAACTTCAATATTTAAATAAGAGAGAAATAACAATAACAAAATTCTTAGAAACTTGAAAAATTTGAATTCCCAGAATCAAACGAACAAATTTGAACCAGCACACATGAAAATGCTTCCATCGCAAATATTTCAGAAACCTGGAGAAAAGTAAGAAAGAAAAAGACAGTAGGCGACACCTTCCTTCTTTTATTTTGCTCTGGTCTTCCTTTATTCCATCTTTTATAACCATTCGCTCAAAAATAGGTGAGTCACGAAAATTTCGTAATGATTGTTGTCGCTTTTCCTCAATGCCGATTGGGTAATTTAAAAAACACGAAGGAATTGAGTTTAAGTTGCAGGGCAGTGACGGAGAATGAAATATTTGTCCGCATAATAAAACTGATGTAGCAGTATTTTTCAAGGCTATTTGAAGATCGGATAGAGAGAGAGATTTATTGCTTTCAGGATTCTTTCACTATTGCTTTCTTCCTGACAAGAATTTGAAATTTACTAATGTAAAATTTTATTACAAAGCCAAAGCCATAAATATTCCACAAAATTAAAATTTCTATTTGGAATGAGCAAAAACAGCTGTGTTGACAAATGTCAATCGAAAGCTGTAGTTTCGCAACAGGTGAAAAATCATCATTTTTCAATATTTCCATCGCAGCATGTGAATTGAAATTTTTTTTTTGATAACCGAAACATACTCAAGAAGATAAATTTTGATTGCAAAAATTAAGGAATTACATTTCAAGTTACGATGATTGATTTTCAACTAAGAGAACTGGTAAAAAATGCAAAGAATTAAATTTTCAACGAAAATGGGAAATCTTCAAAAAAAATTTGATTCTGTTCGTCGATAGTTGAATTTTTAACCCAACCGATGAATTTTCTACCAAAAAAGACAAATTTTCAAAGCCAAAAATTTCATGTCAAGATTATTGAGACTATGATCACGATTTCAAAACAGTTGATCCTGCATAAAGTTTGTTTTATTGGATAGGGATAAATATACTTTTTACGCAGCGCCAGTGGATCAAATAGTGAGACGGATATGTTATTCGTCTTAAAAATTCACACCCTCGACAGCAATAAGTTCCAATAAAAAAATCTGGTTTGCTGTAACCTTTATTCAAACTGTGAGCATACAATTGTTTGCCATACGATGAAAATAGATTGTAAAAGTATGACAATCTTAAATATAAAGTTTGTTCATTTTGAAGCAATAAATATAAACTTTACGCACAAGCCAATCAGCGAGCTACCCGTAGACTAGAATTTCTGTCAAGAATGTGTTGAAGGCCAGTATATATACAACTAAAAAATATTTGAAATCCATCTAGTTACATTCTGAGTAATTCTTCAAAAATAGTTTCTCAGTGTCTACATTAAGATGAAGATTTTTGTCTTAACACTGCTCTGCACGTTTTTGATGTTTCTTGATTCTGTTCGTAAGTAGAATATAACATGATACCAAATACATCATATTTTGAAACATCTTTAATACAAATATCAGCTATATTCCATAATTGGTTTCTCACTTTAAAACCATTGAAACATAAGTTATTATCATCGTATATGTATCCAAATTGAAAGTTTTTGGATGGGCATTATTCCTGGAATATTCCCTAACAGGGGACTAAACATGAATTTACAAAAATTGAATAACAAGTACTTCTTCTTCACATTCATTCAAAAACCACCTTCTCCAATTGAAATACCACTTTAATTTCAAAAGCCCCGGGAGACAAAATTTTGGGATTTTCAACGGGAAATTGTTCACTCATTATTATTTCTACAATATAAAATTCACTATTTGAGCAAAGCTATATGCCTAATATTATTATTAATTATTATTCAAATTTTATGAAATTACTTACTTCAAATATGACAAATGGGTACAATGTTGAAATAATTGAAACGTTTAAATTTTGTACACTGTTAGAAAAATCTCTACTAAATTTAGCATACATGTAATGGAAGCAAAAATGCACAACATGAAATTAGATTTAGTATACCAGCGTACAGTAAATTTAGTATATTTATACTGAATTTAGTACACGCGTATACTAAATTTCATATACGTGTATATTAAATTCAGTAAGAATATACTAAATTTACTGTACACTGGTATACTAAATTTAATTTCAGATTATGCATTCTTGCTTCCATTACATGTATACTAAATTTAGTAGAGAATTTTCTAACAGTGTATCTGATTCGAAGAAAAAACAATCAACAAGAGCATCTCTACCACCATTAACTTTGGGGTTCGTTGAAAAATTTCGTTAAAAAATAATCGATATATTTCTTTTTACAGAATCCGCATCAACAAGGCGATCCTGGCTACCCTGGCAACCCTGGCGATCCAGACCAGTCGAAAACCCATCACCAGGTAATTTAAAAACTAAAATATAATCTGAAAGAAATATTTGAAAATTTTTCCAAAACAACTATATGTCCATCTACATGGAGTGCTATATGGTCGTGATATAAAATTTTTAGAAGATAATATGTTTATCAACTTATTTTGCTATTTGGTTACGGAAAGAATTAAATGGCTAAATTTACCATTCAACATGCATAATTTGAACTGTCAATTTCATTCTATTTTATTTCATTTGAAAATTTAGCTGAATTTTTTAACGATGTATTACTCTAAGATGAAATCATCACTTTTCATGGTCTCTGAAAGAAGGTATTCACTTTCAAAAACAAAATTGAAAATTTTACAAGAAAAAAGATTATCTTTTATTTTGAAAATAAAATCAATTATTCGCAAGAAAAAGTTGTATTCAACATAACATTCATACAAATGCTAGTATATAAAGAAATTATTAAAGAAATTTTATGAGAAAAAACATAATTTTCTCATGTCCTGCCAAAATCAAAGCATATAAAGAAACGGTGAATTTCGCAAGATGGTCGTTCGCGAACGACCTCAGGGAACCAGCCAAGAGTTAATATTTCTTTGTTTATGTAATTTGATAATTATTGGAATCATTTTTATATTTTACAGCATTTTTTAACTTCAGGATTCTTTGGAAAATTTTGTTAACAAAAAATCCTTATATTTTTTTTACAGAATCATCATCCAATCCATCAGCATTAAGGCCACTCAGGGTACCCCGACCACGCGACAGTCAACCCAGAACACCCAGAACACTCAGACAACCCGATACACCTAGACCACCCGTAACATCTAGACCACCCGGAACACCTAGACTACGCGGAACATCTAGACCACTCGGAACACCTGGACCACCAGCACCAAGTAATTCAAATACTAAAATACAATCTAAAACAAATATGAAAGAATTTTGCCAAAACATTCTCCTTAATTTAAAGTAGATGATTTCTTGTAATTCATATAAATAATAATATTAATTCATTTTATATTCCACTGTATCCACTGTTCGGTTGAATATTTATATGTTTCGTTGGAAATTTATCTTTTATAGTAAAAATCTATTTTTGTGTTGAAAATTGAAATTCGTAGCTGAAAATTATTTTCATCTAGTTGAGGATTCAGGATTAGAATATTTTTTGTTAAAATATCAATTATGACATTTTACGTTGGAAACTCATCTTCGAAGGTTGAAAATTCCACTACTTGGTCAAAAGTTGTACTACTTTTTTGAAAGTCATTTTTTGGTTGAAGATTCATAATTAGAGTCGAAAGTACGTTTTTTTCGTTAGATTTTTTTTCAACTCGAAATTCATCTCTTTCGTTGAAAATTTAACTGATTAGTTGGAAATTAGATTTAAAAAAAATCATATTCTTTTAAATAAAAATTCAACTAGACCACTTTTGGTTAAATATTAACCTTCCCCAGTTTAAAAATTCGTCGAAGCATTTAGTTAAAAACATTTTTGAACTATCATCACATCCATTGTTCAAACTATTTGGTGGAAATAATAGATTTAAGTCTTTCACAATGATTCATTGTGATAAATTCAAAATTCAAAGCTTTTTCGGGTTTCAATCGTCTGCAAAACTATAAATCTTGCTGACGTTTCGTGAACATTGTAGTTCACTTCTTCAGGGCTGACCTGAAACTGAAGTTTTAGGTTATGCTATTCTTATATGTGTATTCTCTGTGATGCCTGTGATTGGCCAAAGTGCCCCATGGTGGGGTCTGGTATTTTTTTCCACTCAAAAATAAAAAATAAAATTTGACAAAAAACTTCCAGTAAGGCACGCACCATTAACTAACACAGTAAAAACATCTATAAACATCCTCTCAGCAACCAAATGATTTCAGCCTTATCTGAAAGACATAACTTTGCAGTATCTCCCTTCAAAATCCCGGAAGAGAAAATCATCAGTAATTTGGAATTGACAATATACAGCCTTCCACCCGAGAAGCGAATGACATACGACGTAAGACGGCCGTCATCTTACGACAAGCTCAACTTCCCTCCTCAAACTCAGCAAAACAGGAAAAAGCAGCAATTAAAGAACTCAATCAGGATAAAGACATCATAATATTATCCGGAGCAACAGCAACACAACAGTAATAACACCGGCACAAAAAAAAAAACACTTTTCTGTTCTACAGATGCGACACATATATTCCCATGTATTCTGACCCGCTGAACACGAATCCGTGGTCCGTTTGACCCCAGCATATCTAGGTCAAGGGCATTTGAAGGTCAAACGGACAGAAAAGTCATTTGGATGAAGATAACTACCATAATTTATGTTTTTTGGGTGGCTGAATCCGAATCCGGGGTCCATTTGAACTCAGCGAGTCAAGGTTAAGGTCATTTCAAGGTCAATTTCGTTCATTCCACTAAAAACAAATTTCTGACTGTAAATTCTGAAAGAACGGAAGATTTTACGTCCAGATATGTATGTTATTATTTTTTTGTGACGACCTGTTAAGGTCATTTTATTTAAATATATAGATGATTCATATGGGTAAATGGTAAATAGGCTACATGGGACTAGACTACCATACTAATATATTGTGGGGGTCGCTAAGTCTGAATCCGAGGCCCGCTTGACCCCACGGTGCCAAGGTGAAGGTCATATCAAGGTCATATCAAAGTTAGATCGAAAGAAAAATGTGTTACCGATCCAAAATTTGACTTCTACATGTGGTTAAACTTTCCCTGGCGTCTCGATATTTTTCTGCTTTTACCCACGCTTGTAAGGAACTTTTGACAGCTCTAACGATTCGGCAAGTGAGCTTTTATGAAGCCGCCCTTATCCGATTTGCCTGTTACACCAACGATCAGCTAACTTCACTTGAGCGAGCAAAGCTAGTGGCTTCAAATTTTAAAGACGGTGGTGACAACTTTTATGAGAAAAAAAGACAGTTTCTATACGAAGTTACCTGCAACACCATTTACCCGAAGTTTTTTGTGTGCTCCACGTGGTGACGGCGGAAAATGGATTTTTTTCTTGCTTTTCATTTTGCGGCTAAGCCCTGTGGTGAAGGCATTGTGACGTCATGGCTGGTACGAGAGAAAGTACGACGCAGGGTATTGGACGCCCAGTATCGGCGATTGGTCAGGGTGAGGAAAGGGGCCCGCAATCGTCGTCATCCAGCTACCGCCACCCTTTATTGGTTGGCGATTCAACTGATAAAGAATATAAAGCTACAACAAGTAATCATGTTTCTACCAGCCATGACTGCAACAGCGATAAAAATGTTTTTTGCTACGTTTGTGGAAAGTATGAAGTCATCACTTGCCGTAGGTCAATGAATGAGCAATGTAGAGACATATAT
>CAKNXH010061829.1:35321-60553 GCA_932178445.1 Andricus quercusramuli | reverse complement strand
GTAAACTACCCCAAAGGAATTTACGAGTATACAATAAAATTATCAAATTGGTGTAAATTCATGTTGAAAAAACTGGGAAAAATATATGTGTCACGCGATAATGAAATGAAGTTTACAAATTTTTGCATTTTGACGAGAAATCAATGCTTAAGGGGTAACTACCCTTAAGTGCATTTTATTATATTCCTGCTAAATAAAGGAAGTTTCGCGTACGAAAACGAGCAGAAAAATGTCTTTATACAGAGGGTTGAAAAATGTAAATTTCTCAATTTAGTCAAAATTTCACATTCGGGTGAACTACCCCAAAGGAATTTACGAGTAAAGAATAAAATTACTAAATGGCTGTAAATTCAAGCTGAAAATCTGGCAAAAAAAATTACATCATAGGGGGTAACCACTCTTGAGGGTGTTTTATTATGTTTCTATACATTCAAGAAACTCACATCTGTCAGTTTATATTTTTGGAAATATATAAATTATATTTTTAACTAATGCAGAATGATGAACTGATTAAGCGGCTGTTTTTCTCGACCCACGCATCTACGAATACATTGAAATGTACATGAGGCAAGTTCTATTTTTAGGAAGAAGCTTGTTTGGAGATTTTGATTAATCGTTCAGTCTTGCTTTCATCGTTCTCGAGTTAAGAAGTCAATATCTTTGTGTCAAATTGAACAACAGTGGACAGTTCATCTAGCCTTTTAAAGATGCTGATAAATCCCTTGAATGTAATAAACCTTTTGTTAGTTGCATCCCAAACTATGAACGTACCTGACAGTGAAGTTAATGATGCAGAACAACAACTGGCAGATCATTTTCAAGAAATATTAATTCAGGCTATGAATGAGTTCAATGGCGTTGAGATTGTAGAAGAAAATACTTTAGACTTTTCAGAACCATACAAAGGCTGGGAGGCTTCCGCTGTGGAAGACTCTTATGCAGAGTGGAGTCCTGAACTTGGTTCCAGAACAGATGAAGCTGTTTGTACGAAAGATGACGAAGATGTTGGCTTCGATTATAAACAAAGAGCAGTGGAGTTTTGGAGAAGCGGAACAAGGAAAATTAATCGTGAGTTAAGTGCTGTTCAAAATCGGTTCTGGAAAGTAACATCAGTACGTCATTTGAGACGATGGACAGGACAAGTAAATAAAGGAGGTACATATATGGAAAAGTTGCACCGTATTGCGGAGTACACATTGAGCAATTTAGAAGTGCAATTGATGCTGGTATGATAGTTCACGATGCAGACTTACGGATGTGGGGTTTACATGTTAAAAAAATGCTTGATTTTGATGATACGCGATTTAAAGCATCTGACTGGTGGGTGTGGAGGTTTAAACGAACTCACCGAATAACTTCCAGAAAAGTCAACAAATTTATCACCAGAAAAACACTAGAAGATAAGGAAAAGTTAAAAGTAGATGCGGAGAATTTTGTGAATTAAGTGAAGCCGTACATCACTCAATATGGGAGAGAGAATGTTTATAACACGGATCAAAGTGGATTTCAGTTAGAAATGCATTCTGGGAGGACATTGGCAATTGAAGGTACACGGTCGAATGTGTTGTCCAATCTGTTTCTTCTACAACTCACAGCTACACTATTCAACCCACGATTTCTGCGGATGGAAAGCTTCTGTCTCCGCTTTATCTTATGTTGAAAGAGCCAAGTGGAAAATTTGGACCCATTGTGCAAGAAATCATTTTTCAGCCTATGAATGTCTTTGTAGCTGCATCCAAATCTGGAAAACTTACGTCTAGTAAATTTGCCTATTTCTAATAATTTTTAGCCATACAATAAAGTTATCAGCGTCATTAAATTTGACAAATTATTTTGCTTACAGAACATTTTCAGAGCTGGTTGGAAAATGTTTTTTTCCCGAATGTAGGGCTGACAAGCGTGTTGCTCATAGACTCTTGGTCTGGACATTGCCCAGAAGTTCTACAGCAAGCAAGTTACAGTCTTTAGTACATAATCAATTATCTTCACCAAGGTATCACAGTCTTTTTAAGTACTCCTGGTTTAAAAGTACGTTGCAGAAAAACCAGGAGAATTTGAGAATCCGGTAGACTTTTCCTTCAAAACATTTTCCAACACATTATGTGAAATTGAAGGATGTGAAAATGTAGCCGTTGTTAGATGTTCGTGGTGCATAAAATCTTTGTGTTTTAAACATTTCTTCGAAGAGCATCACTACTGTACCACGTACAATGAATAAACAAGTCTAACGATGATTGTTAGTCTGATAAATTTTATTTTGTTATCACATGCAACATATATTTTTGCCAGATTTTCAGCTTGAATTTATAGCCATTTGGTAATTTTATTCTATACTCGTAAATTCCTTCGCGGTAGTTCACCCCCATGTAAATTTTTGACTGAATTGAGAATTCAAATTCTTCAATCCTCTGTGTGAAGAATTTTTTTTACTTGGTTTTGTACGCGAAACTTCCTTTATTTAGCAGAAATATATTGAAATGCACTTAAGGGTATTTACCCCTTAAGAATTGATTTCTCGTCAAAATGCAAAAATTTGTACATTTTATTTTATTATCGCGTGACACATATATTTTCCCCAGATTTTTCAGCATGAATTTAGACCAATTTGGTAATTTTATTGTATACTCGTAAATTCCTTTGGGGTAGTTTACCCCCATGTAAATTTCTGACTGAATTGAGAAATTCAAATTTTCCAACCCTCTTGTGAAAAAATTTTTTGCTCGGTTTTGTAAGCGAAACTTCCATTATTTAGTTGGCTACTGACAGTGTGTAATAAAGGATTCAACAACTTATCTCCTTTTATTTGGTCTGAAGTATGTCATAAAAATACCTATTATATTATTATAAAATTTATTTAGCAGAAATATATTAAAATGCACTTAAGGGTAGTTACCCTTTATGAGTTGATTTTTTGTGAAAATGCAAAAATACGTAAACTTTATTTTATTATCGCGTGCAACATATATTTTTCCCAGATTTTTTGGGTTGAAATAATGCCTGTTTTGCATTTTTTGTGCTTTCAAAAATAATTTTGGGGTAGTTCACCACCCTAAAAAATTATCGACAAATTTGAGAAAATCACATTTTTTATCTTTCATTGTGAGGAAATTTTTCCAGTTGGTTTCATTGTGAAAGATACAGCTACTGTATGTGAAACAACTAAATGGATATTTGGTACCACACTTTTCGGGGGTGGTTTTTGCCCCCTTAAAACCATTTTTAGCACGAAAGAAAAAATACATGTCGCTTAGTTTTACGAGTACTACAACATATATGAGACCGAAGAAAATCGGAGGGGGACACCTACCTAATGTTCCTTGAAACACAAACCAACCACGACCTTTTCGGTTCTAGTTCTATTCCTATACTCCTCATCCATTAAGTCAAGTTTGAAGGTTCTGAAGTTATAACCTGACTCTCCACCTTACGGAAACTGGCTAACTATTCTACACATGATTTTTATTCGCAATTTTTACTTAGAATAGGATATACGAACTGGTAGATATGGCAACTTGGCTCATATAATATGGCTAATATAATATGGCTCATATGCAATAAAGTCGTAGACCGATGTGTTTGGTAATGCGTATAGGAAGAATGTCTGGTGATAGTAAAAATATAACAATTGATGCTAAAATAGCAATATATCATTCTGTACTTGCACCCACTGTGCTATACAGCAACAAGACCTGGACCTACCAAGAAAAGGATAAGCGTCAGTAATAAGAGGAATTTTGAAGAATGTAGTGTAGAAGAAACGCTATTTTGACAAGATTAAAAGAACTTTGTAGAGATGGTTTATGCATGCTGAGAAAATAAAATATGAACGGTTGCCGAAACAAGTAGATTTAGGGACATTGGATGGTAGCGCTTGGGAAGATAGAAGAAGAAACTAACCAGGAATCCATCATGGTCTTCACATCAGCGTCATCAATTTTTTTTTCTCGCCAAATATAAGTCTTGCGTAATATGCATTACGTTATTTATTCGTGTCACATGTTTTATTGGTTTTATTTTATATTCATTCTTATATTTGCAAAAAAAGTCAGCTCAAATTCAGGACGAGACTTGATAAGATAATTGCCACGCTGATAAGATTATCTTATCAGTATACGTATCAAAATAATAATCACAGCACGTGCTATAATATTAGGTCGAATTCTTATCAGTTATGGAGACGCAATAATTTTGTATCTCGTGAAAATGTAAGAAAGTATATTCTAGAAGAACTGAGTAGAGAGCAATCAACGAGACTTGAACACTTCGGTGATCATGTGACTAATTTAAACAAGTCAGTAGATGCAAGAGTGCGAGGTTACTATGCGATATAAATGATTTTTTTTGTGGACTTTGAGTTTATCTGATTAAATTCATTCTCCCTGAGGAATAGTTTCTAGTTTGAAATAAGAAAGAAATAAAAATAACAAAATTCTTAAAAACTGTAGAATTTAAATTGCCAGAATGGAAAGAACGAATTTGGATCAGCACACATGCAAATGCCTCCATCACAAATATTTTAAAAACCTTAATAAAAAAAGAGGGGGGAAAAAGACAATAGGCAACACCTTCGTACTTTCATCTTGCTCTGGACTTTCTTTATTCCATCTTTTCTAAACCTTCGCCCAAAAAAAGTTGGAACACAGAAATCTTGAAAGCATTGCTATCGCTTTTCCTTGACGCCGATTGGGTAATTTGAAAAACACAAAGGAAAGAATGTTGCCAAATTCACAAACGTAATCACGAATTGAGTTTCAGTTAAGAATGTCACATTCGCGTGCATAATAAAACTGATTTGGCAGTATTTTTCACGACTCTTTGAAGATCGGAAATAGAGAGTTTGAAGTAATAAAACGAAATGGGTGTACGTGTCAGTTAGGTTTTCCTGGGGATTAAGTTTATTGCCAGGAGCAGAGATTACTCAGGCAACTTTGAAATTATGAGACAGACCAAAGAATTCTGCAATCAAATTCAGCCAGATGGTTAATTATATTAGTCCGAGAGGCAGCAACAGATTTCACTGCACCGTTTTCGGCAGGTTTATTTTTTTAGTATGAGATATTCAAATGTTATCTAAAAATGAAATCATTGTCTTCCATTCCAATTGTACAACAGCGGGTTGAAAGATGTTCTCATTCCCTCAGAAAATTAATTGAAGATGCAAAATTGAAGAATTAGATTTTAAGTAATGATAATTAATTTCCAACTTACAAAAATGAATTTTTCATCTTCAACCAAAATGATGAATGTACAATCAAACATAATGAATTCTGATCAAAAAATACAATAGTTGACATGTTAATGCTTAAATATTTTAATTATCATTCGAGGACAGTTATCTTGAACCAAAAATCCAAATTTTCAACCAATTATTTGAATTCTTGAGCAAAACAGACTTATTTTTGTAATTGAATTTTCAACCAAATAAAGAAGAGAAGTGAGTTTATTACTATTAATATCACTAATGCTATTACTATTTGGCTTAAAATTAAATTTTTCCTTGATGATAATATAACCATTTGGTAGAAATTGATAAATGGAACTAATTTCATGATTATAAAACAGTTAACCCTGAATAGAGTTGTTTTATTGTATAGCAATAAATATACGCTTTACGCAAAGCCATTCAATCGAACAGTGAGACTGATATGGTTTTTGTTATGAAAAATTACACCTTCAAGCATATGTTGCAATTGTTTGCCATACGATAAAAAAAGCTTGTAGAAGTATGACGACAATCTTTTATATAAGGTTTGTTTATTGTAGAGAAATAAAAATACGCTTCACGCAAAAGCCAATCAGCGACTTACCCGTCAGTTAGAATTGCTGTCAAGAGTGAGATGAAGGCCAGTATATATACAATTAAAAAATATTAAAGATCCATTTAGTTACAGTGAGAGACATTCTTCAAAAATCGTTTCTCTGTGTCTATATGAAAATGAAGATATTTGTTTTAACACTGCTCTGCACGTTTGTCATGTTCCTTGATGCGGCTCGTAAGTAGAATATAATTAATACCGAATGAGTTATGTATTAAAGCTTCTTCAATCAAAATATAAATTATATACCAAAATTGATTTCTCATTTTAATACGATTGAAATATAATTCCTTATCCTTGTATAGGTATATCATCTTTCTGCTCAATCATTAATTTAGCGATTTTTTTTATTCAGAACGAATGCCCCAGGTAAACCATGATTGGGCAACCAAGCTACAGAGACTAATCGTATAAAATGATAATTTTAAAAATAATAAATAGAAAAATAGCATCTTTAATGCAAACATTCACTCCGGGGTTATTTGAGGAATTTCCTTAACAAAAAATCCCTATATTTTTTCTTTACAGAATCATCATCCAATCCATCATCATCAAGGCCACCCAGAGTACCCAGACCACCCGGAACATCCAGACCACCCAGACCACCCGGACCATCTAAACCACACGGACTACTCAAACTACCCGGACCACCCAGACCGTCCAAACCACCAGGGCCACTCGGACCACCAGGACCACCCAGGACTACCCCAGGACCACCCAGTAGACCACCCGGACCACACAGACCACCAGCATCAGGTGATTTCAAGGCTAAAATACAATATAAAACAAATATTACAGAATTTCGCAATTTCGTGATTTTTCAAAAACTAAACAATTGAACTTCAATTATTATCATTAATTTAATACTCAATTACTATACATGATTCAACATCACTTTTTGATTAACTGATTTGCTAGTAGAATATTATGCAGAATATTGAACTATTTGGTTGAATATTTATACGTTTTTATGGAAATTCATCTTTATTGTAGAAAATCAATTTTCCTCTTAGAAATTCAAATGTTTGGCTGATGATTTTTTTGCATCAGTTGAAGATTCGAGGATTGCGATGAAAGTTCATCTCTGTTCGTAAAATCCAAATGTTTTTTCTCCAAAATCAGAATAATGTTTTGTTAAAATATAAACTACAACATTTTGCATTGAAAAATCATCTTTTTAGGTTGAAAATTCTACCACTTAGTTGAAAGTTGAGCTACTTTCTTCAAAGTAAATTTTGTTGATTGAAGATTCAAAATTTGAGTTGTAAGTTTGTGCTTTTTTCGTTAACATTTTTCTTCTGGATGGAAATTTATCTATTCTATAAAAAATTCGACTTATCAGTTGAAAATTGACTTTCTTGTTAAAAAATCATATCCTCTTAAACAAAAATTTAACTACCCCAGCTGTAAAATAGTTTAAGACAGCTTTGTTATTCAGTATAATTTAGTAGTTATACGATAATTAATTTTCCAATCTTTAAAATATCTAGTAACTATAATTTTCTCACTTGATCAGGTTCACCACCTCCAGCAGAAAAAATCACTTTACGTCCAGATGACATAATGATCCGTAATGTAAATTTTGTGGGACGATATACTACAACCGGGGAGTTTATTCAACTAGATATTGCTGGTCGAGCCGGTAATTAAAAAATTCTGATTTTTCTCATATTCCATTAGTGAAATGCTGAAATGTTACTATTCCATGAGTGAACCACTTAATTACTCATTCAATGCAAATTTTCATTAATTCAGTATTGGAGATGGGACGAGAAGTGGTAATACATGAGAGAGAGCTTTGTCGTGGTGATATACTGATACGCGGTATGGAAACCTATGGAATATATCTCGGGGACGGGTTTTACAAGATACCTGAAGATCAGCGAAAAAAAATGAGGTTGTGGGCATGACCAATATTGTGACCGACTTTGATCCAGAGTACCAGATCTGTACCTTTCAACGTATGGTTTTCCATACAATTGTTGAGCTAACCCACAATGACTGGCCTTTTCCTTGGAATAATTGTAGCGATTACCCTATGAGAGTCTATGAAAAGAAGAGTACCGTTCTTGGAAAAAGCACACATAGTCTATTTATCAAAATAGAACTAAAAATGGTTGATTCTGAATATTAATATGCAAAACTGAATGATAATAATATCACTATTGATTGTTTAGCTTTATCAATACAAAATGTATCAATAACAAAATAGTATTTGATTTAATATTTTAATCCTTCAAATCTTAGTCTAAGTATGAGATAAAATAAACAAGTGTACAGGATTTGTTGAAATTATTGTTTATCAAAACAATTCAATTTTGCTGATTAGTATCCTTAACACACCTACTGATTCTCAAGAGCAATGAAAAATTGTAACATGGAATAATAATTAATCAGTGAATAAGGAAATATTTTATATGGTACATGCATTTGATAAAGTGCCATAAGCAAACGTTTTGTAAATCTTCTTCGAGCATCAAATATACATACTTCCGGTTACTTTCAGGGTATGAGTATGATCATGATTAATTTCCACAATTTTTTTCATATTTCATATTTGACTTCATACAGGAGGAATTTAACTTTTTATGGAGAATGAAAATGGAGTATGTCTAAATGCTCTAAAAATGATAAATAGTTGTAATTCAGCATAGAGAAACTTTTTGATATTCGAAATGTACTTCACAAGAATCAAGAAAATCAGATCGTTGAAAATAACGAGTTGCTTAATTTTTGAAAATAGCTTGTCTCCGTAAAAACTTAAATTTCTCCTCTTATAAACTGAAATAAAAAATCTGAAACAATGGTCAAATTAGACATCTTATGCAGCTTAAGAATAAGAAATAACATTCACGATTTTCACAGAACTCTAAAATTAAAAAAAAATTATTCGATCTCGACCAGGTCAAACCTGTAGCTGTTGTTAAGACTTCTCTACTATAACTCAGGAAACTTGGAAGCCTCAGTGCGACTGCTGGAAATAATGTTTCTTTAAACAAGTATACAATTACTTGCCTGCAAAAACGATCTGGTGAAGATGCCTGTTGAAATTTCTCAAATGTGATTTTTCGGACACGGTAGTGCTTTCTGAAGTGTTATTCAGTTTTCCGTTGACTTAATACAACTTTGAAGAATTACATCAGTTTGAATACAAATTTATACTAGTATAGTATCTTGATGATTAAACAAAATTTATAGAAGTTAAATATGATTGAAAGGGCTTTAGTGAAATCATATCTACTTTTTGCATTGATAATCTGCTTTAGGCTGGTGCCTTTCTCAGTATACAACACTAACCAGCCATGACTTTTCCATTTCTAGGTCTCTCCTTACACCACTCCACCTCCATCGACTAAGATTTGGTGGTTCTGACGTTATAACTAGACGCTTCACCTTACGACTTTACGTACCTGAAACAAAGAAAAAGCAATGCGGCATTAGAGCGATAGAAAATGGGAAGTAAAATATAGAACTTGAAATACGGTTAGGAGTAGATAGTAAATCACATGGTCATCAAGAGGTCGGTCTGATTATGAATGAGAGAGCAAGGCAGCATAGTAAGAGGCATGAATTTGTATCTTCCAGATTGTGATGGGGTTGAATAAAAGTGAAAATCAGGAGATTATTCATCATAGAATTCTACGCCCCAGTTGATGATGGAAGGAATGAGGTAAAAGACGAATGGGTGGGTTGAAGTCCAACGTGAAGGTACGAAAAGGGTGCTAGATCATTTTGAGGATCTGAAAACAAATGGTAACAGAGACAAATTGGTTAGCTTATACTTATAGAAGGGCTTGTTTATTACAAATGATTGGTTGAGGCCGAAAATGGTACACCTGGTGCGGATGACATAGCCACAGTTGAACTGACTTTGTTTTTGTGGATGAAATACTAAAAAAGAGATTATAAAACATACAAGGATTATGAGGGTTTTGGAATGTAAAACGGTTCTAAGAATAAACTCAGGTCAAGGATGAAGAACAAAGGGAACCGAAAAGATGAAACAGGCGCGAATCAAGATTCTTCTGTGCAGTATCTTCGATAAAACGCTAATGGACGAAATAATAACGAGAGAATTCCTACAGAATGCGGTGTAGGAGGAACACTGTTTGACAAAAATTAAATAAATGTTTTGAGATTGATTAAGCATGTTGAGAGAATGATGATGATTAGACAAATTGGACAGATTAGCTGAAGCTAATACTGCTCTCCCCGAAATGCTCCCCGAAAATGTTAGTCTCTGAAATCTGAACTGTGTAGTTTATGAGGAGTTGGTCTCTCCGATCAGCGACAATAAAAGTAATGATACTTCATTACGACTGAGTAAGACTCCAGAGCGTTTTTTACAGCTTTAGTTTGAAATTAAAATGGTGAGACGGTATGCATCAAATGTTCAGTGCGTTATTAGCTACAGAACGCATTTCAGAAGACGAACAATGGAGATTAAACGGTAGGTTTTTTGATGTGGTGAAAAGTTGAGAATGAACATCATTCAGAGAAAGCTACATCACAAGAAGAAGCAGCGGAAAGAATACATTAGCAGAGTCTAGCAGAAGAAAAACGCTCAATATCTGTGAACAGATTGCTTCCATCTGTGAAAATAGCTGTCATCAAAATGGAAGCAGAACATCAGCTTCCTCTGGAAGATGTGGATAACGTAGACCTGCTTGAAGCTGAAGACATAACCCTAAAATGCAGCTTACCAACATCGCAGATTCAGATGTCTCAGTCGGTTTTAAAGAGGACAAAGAGCAGGAAATTTTCAGGTTCGGACATTGTGCACAATTTCTGGCACGAGTACCTGACGATTGTACAACCGGCGTTGGCAAGAGACAAGAATGGCATTCTTACGGAAATTGAAGAATTGAATCTTACAGATTTTAAGTGGTAGATATTCGTGCATTTTCGTGATTATATCATCTAAATTATGCACCGCACGGCTTCCGAAGGGCAACCAATTGAAAGTTTAGAAAACTGCAGTTCATAATCGCAATTTACAAAATCCAGTATAGAGCTTACTCTTTGAGTTACCACCGAGAACACGAATAAATCTTGCGTGATTAATCAGCGAATAACTATTAACAACATTGTTATAATTAACGGATGAGACTCAAACTTGAGCAAAGAATAGTCCTATTGAATAAAACACAGTTTTTAGCCATTTTTAGCCCTTTTAATTTTAATAACAAAAAATTTGTCTTCTACTGGGCGAAATTCGAAGAAAATAAATCTTATTTTTCACCTTCATTTATGAATACCTAATATTTATTTTTCCGAAGAACGATTATGATAATAAATTAACGCACACGATGAAAGTCGTATTCGCATGGTGTGCTCTTGATATTATGAGTATACAAATATTACAGAAACATTCTTGAAAATATTCAAACCTCCTGTGCCCACTGAGATACGCCCTAGTAGAATGAAGCTCAAGAAAAATAATTATTTTTCTTATCATTCACCACTTACCTTGTTATCTTCCATTTAGTATGAAAAAAATTGCATAGTTTTTTTTCAAGAAGTTTTAATCACGGTTCTCGGGCCTTAAACGGACCAGGTGCCAATAAAACATTCAATTAACTTTCTTTTCGGTCATCATATTAACATCATTCCAGATGTTGATGACACAAAAATACACTTTAAAAAGTATCCTTTATAGGGAATCCAGTATCATCTTGTGCTTTTCTGGGGATTAAAAAATTTTTCACTTTCTCTTTTTTGGCAGAAAACAAATTTTTTGGTTGAGAATTCGAATGTTTGATTGGTAGCTATTCTTTTTTAGTTGAGGAATGAAGTGTTTTCTTGAATTTTTGTATCTGTTGGTAAAATAGAAATGCTTTTTATTTAAAATAAATAAAAAAAATAAAAACATTTGATGAAAAATTGAACTGTTTTGTCAAAAATTTCATTTTGTATTGAAAATGAATTTTTTTTTCAATTTATCCACAACGCTTTTGGTTGAAAATGTATGGCTTTTAGTTGCAAAATTCCACTATTTAGTTAAAATTTTCTATAAACTCAATCTCCTGTGTTGGAAATTTTATTTTTTTTTTCATAAGAATCAATTTTTCAATAAAAATTTAACTATTACATTGAAAATTCAAGTTTTCTCAACAAAAACTTTCGAAATTCTTGAAAATCTCTGAAATTTCTTGAAATCCTTGGAAATTGAATAAAATCGTTTGAATCTAATATTAAAACTTGAAATACCTTGAAATGTATAAAATCTCGAAGAATCCTTTACAATTCAATGAAATTTGATTCAGTTTCCAAAGTTCTCTAGAAATCCATGGAAATCTTTGGAAATCAAACAAAAATTTTTGAAATCCTTTCACATCTTTGGAAAAGGTAAAAAATCTGATAAAATCCTTTCGAATGTTTATAAATTTTTTGAAATCTGTGAAATAATTTTCAATTTCTTGAAAATTGATTGAATCTTTTAAAATTAGTTTAAATATTTAGACTGCTTGAAACTTCCTGATATGTTTAGAAATCTTTGAAATTTCCTCAAATTTTCATGAAATCTGATGCAATTGCTTGAAATCCATGGAAATTCTCTGGAATTCAAAATACATTAAACTTATTCATTTAGGTACTCAAAAAAATTAATAATGTCCTATAAATCTTTAGAATCTTTTGGTAATACAAAATGTATCATCATTACAAAAGTAATTAATATGATATTTCCATCATATAAATCCTTGTGAATAAGAAATTGAATAAACGAGTATACAGAATTCAGTTAAATTATTAATTGCCCATTAGAACCATTTAATTTCTCTGATCAGTATCTTTAACACACCGTATCATTACCGATCGTAACGGAAAATTAAAGCACCAAATAATATTCATTGAAGGCCTGTTAACTCAAGACAATTTTGAGAAGTTTGATAAGTGTAAATTTAAATTTGTAATAGTATAGTATCTCGATGATATAGCATGTGAGTTCTTTTTCTTATTTATTGATAATCTGATGAAGGGCTATGTCCTCCTTAGTGCACAACATAAACCAATCATGACTTTCGGTTATAGCTTCGTCCCTACACTCCCCCTCTATTGACCAAAGTTTGGTGGGACTGACGCTATAACTAGACTCTCCACCTCTCGATAACTGGCCAATTATTTGAGAAGTATCAAAAATATGAAGGACGCATTGGGTCGAGGTTGAAGAAAAAAGAGAACCAAAAATACGAAACAGACGTGAACTAATATGGAAAATGTATGGGAACCGGAAGTGCAAATCGATTTTCAAAATAGGATACACGAACTCATAGATAGGGCATCTTGGGAAGAGCTAATACGAAACAAAGCTATGGAGGACGCATGGACCATGCTCTGTGATATAATTGTTAGGAGTGCGACTGAAGTGTGTGGTGCTGCGGTTGTAGGAAAAATATCTGTTGTTGCATTTTTGAATGATAAAATGTGCGTAGCCGGTAACAAAAAGAATCAAGCGCATCCAAGAAAGTTGAACATTGCAGGCCTTAGCGATGACGAGAGAAAGAGACTTTAAAAATGCAATACGTTTCGTGAACGGTACGGACGTGCGTAGCGTCGCTCCGTGTATTTCGTAGTTTTCTGGTTGTTAATTCGCGAATCATAGTTGAAAAAGTTGACAATATTATACATTCAGTGGCCCTTAACACCCCTAGCGAGTGTGAAGGGTGTCGAATGCACCAGAATTGCAAAAAAACTGATAGTGCTAAAAGTGGTAACAGAGTGTATTATGGCAGATGTGAAGTGATATCAGCGAAAAAGTGCCATTAACTGGATTAAAGTGACCTTAAAGTGTAATGTGAAAGGGAAACGCATGTATTATGCTCTCCTGGTGGATCTAAGCTGCATTCAGTGTTGAAAATGGTTGAAAACAGTTAATAACTGTATATTTCTGATATAAGTATGTCAACGCGTGATTTTCGGCTCTTCAGTGTGATGGCGAATTTTTTCTGAATTTTTGTTGTGATTGAGTTCGGGCTTTTTGTCTCTGGACACATATATCGATAGACAAATTGGACGCGAAATCGACTGTTAATTAAAAAGAAAAGTATTTGTGCCGCGCTAATTCAGAAAACTTGTGCTGTCTAATTCAAAAATGCCTAAGGATAACACAGATCGTTCCAAGCTGACCGTCGATAAGGCAGATCGCTCTAAACTGTCGGCTGATATGGCAGATCGCCCCTGTCCACACTGTGGTCACCCTCCGAGAACTAAAGGTATTAAATGTACTGGCTGTGGTACTCTTTTCCACGATGGATGTGCCGCCAGATACAAAATTTCTTCGGAAGGAATAATTGCAGAATGTTGCTCAGCATCTTCCAGACCCAGTTCTCCTAATACTGCTCTTCCAAACAAATCACTTGAAGCACTTATGTCTAAACTATTGGAAAAAAATCTTTTGGCTATAAAAGAAGAACTAGCTAAAAATAAAGAAGATTTCGATACCACAATGCAGAATCTTTCCAGTAAATTGGACACAATCTCTGCTCGTCAGAAAGCCACAGATGATTCTCTGGATCTTATCAAGACTCGACTTGATGCTGTGGAAGCAACGTTATCAGACATTGAAAATGTTAGCTCATCCGCCGAAACAAGCGATGTAGTATCGGAAGTCCTGGATCGTCAGCTCAGAGCGAAGAACATAATTTTTTATGGAATTCCTGAATCCAATGCAACCACAGCCGAGTTAAGAATTGCTGATGACAGGTCCAAACTAACTGACATTTTTGTCACAGCTGAAATGTCACTGGACGGTTTGAAAATTTACAGGGTGGGCAAAAAAACTCACGAGAAACCTCGGCCAATCAAAGTCGTATTCCTCGATGCCGGCTCAGCCTTAAAGCTCCTGCGTAAATAAACCAAATATGATGGCCAGTATAGATTCCATGCTGACCAGACTGTGATGCAGAGAGAACAATTTAAAAAGCTGAAATTATAACTACAAGAGCTCCGTAATAAAGGACAAGCTGATAGCACCATTCGTTTTTTTTTATGGCGTTCCAAAAATTATTAGTGTCCAACCTACTAATAGTCCGCCAAATTCAGAAAAGTAATTAAATTCACGCCTAGGCCTTCTTCTACGTCTACTTCGACGTCTACCAGTATATCCATTTACTACCAAAATGTGAGAGGACTAAGAACGGAACTGCGCGAACTAGGAAACGCCATCTCAGTTTTATCTATTCGGTGGGATGTCATCGTATTTACGGAAACATGGCTGCATCCTGGCATAAGTGATGCCGAACTGCGTTGCAATCTTATACTTGCCTCAGAAAATAGTGTTGAACAGATTTTTGTTAAAGTTCAAGTTCTTTATACCGATTATATAGTTAGCTCTACTTATATTCCCCCCGCTTCATCACATGAAGTTTACCTTAAACACTGTACCGAAATCAGCAATACCGCTATTAGATGCCCCCATGCTAAACTCTTACTTTTAGGTGACTATAATTTACCTGGGATATCATAGTCAAACGACGAACTAGGTGTCTCAATGAATTTAGGACCCCTAGTTAGTGGCCCAACACTCAATGCAGCTGAAACTATCGCAACCACTTATGGTTTCTTAAACCTTAAGCAATCAAATGCAGTATCAAATAGTCTAGACAGAGTATTAGATTTATTATTTTTGGATATTCAAGAACTGTGTATACAGGTTGCAATTGATCCCTTAGTCCGCTGTGATGCATTTCACCCTCCATTGAATATTTCTATTTCACTAGTCTTCCAGGAGAACATCCTCTTGCTATGGATTAATTTTTTATATTAGACTTTGATAAAGAAAATCTACAAGCGATTCACGAATATCTAGGAGAGGTTAATTGGGCAACAGAACTACAAAATGATGACATTGAGACATCTAAAAAAATAACACGCACATAAAAAATATAAGCAAGTGCAAACTTTAACGAATTATGAGGCTTTTTGATCCCTTAGATCTAGATGTAAAACTTTAGGTGAAACATTGTACCCCGAATATACAATCAGAATTGAGGATGATATAGAAAATAATGCAATGACCTTTTGGCGCTTCGTTAACAAAACGTTCTAAAGCATCTGTCCCAACAGTTTTAAGTCACAATGATGTCGAAACAAGCAATGGAAATGAAATCGCTCACATTTTTGCAGATTATTTTTAATCAGTTCATACTACTGGCGATTTTTCTTACTGCTTAAATGATCTCGAAAACAATAATGAATTATCGAGTACACAATTAACTTCACAACAAATCTCTGACAAGATAAAGATCCTTGACCCGCATAAAAGCGCGGGATCAGATGGTGTACCTCCTCGGTTCTTTATAGAATACGAATCCGTTATCGTTGAACCTTCGCGGTTGATATACAATGAATCATTAAGAACCGGAGTTTTACCGAAGCAATGGAAGGTTGCCATAGTTACCCCGATACATAAGGCTGGTACCCGACAACATGTAAATAACTACAGACCAATATCCATATTAAATGTAGCCTCTAAGATTTTAGACAACATAATCGCAGACTGTCTTCAAAGTTCATTCAGAAATGTTTTAGCAGATGAGCAACATGGTTTCCGCTCTCGTAGATCCACAGTGACTAACCTCACAGTTTACAAACAATATATTGCAAACCCTATGGACTCAGGTAACCAGGTAGATGCATTTTATACAGACCTCGCTAAAGCCTTCGATCGGGTTAATCACGATCTACTTTTGTCTAAATTAGAGGCTCATGGTGTTACAGGACCTTTGTTAAAATGGTTCAGCAGCTATTTGAAGGAAAGATCACAATATGTAAAAGTAGGAGGATTTGAATCTTACAGTTACTGCCCCAGTTCGGGAGTCCCCCAGGGCTCGCACCTGGGGCTGATACTGTTCATCATATTTATCGATGACATCACTCGAGTAATAACTTTCGGGAAACTCTTGCTCTATGCCGACGATTTGAAATTATTTTCTATGGTAAGATCAACTGAGGACGCTCAACTCCTGTAAAGGGATTTAGATAGTATTAGTAATTGGTGTCAAATAAATGGAATGTCTTTTAATGTCGACAAGTGCCATGCTATCTCATTCTCGCGCAAATCTACAACTATAGAATATCAGTATTACATAAATGGATCCCCCCTCCAAATAGCTGCAAGTATAAATGATTTAGGCATTATATTTAGCAATGATCTTGCTTTCACAGAACAATTTAGCAGCGTGGTCCTTAAAGCCTCAAAAATACTCGGACTTATACTCCGAGCCTCTAAAGACTTCCGCCAAGTCAAGACCTTAAAAACGCTTTTTGTGTCCTTAGTGTGACCCATACTAGAATACGCTTCTGTGATATGGGACCCGTATCAAAAAGTCCATCAGGACAAAATTGAGTCGATTCAAAATCATTTCTTGCGAGCGATTGCGTTTAAGTTAAAGATCCCTAGAGAGACTGGTTACCTTAACATCGTAAATGAAATACTAAAACTCGAATCCTTGCACAATAGAAGAACTCTTGCAGGTCAAATATTCTTACATAAAATACTGAATGGCTGCATTGACTGTCCTGCGATATTGCAACAAATTCCATTTTCAGCACCACAATGTCGGAAATCTGCAGTGTATTCAATTCGATTAACAAGATTTCTTACGACGTAGATATATTTAACCAACCTATTAATCAATTTATTACTACTTTCAAGGATTTTTTCCTACACGTAACAGATTATATTGTCTATGTAAGTCGGAACTTTCATTGAAGCGTATATGTAACTTACCCGGTAATACTTCATAAACTCGCGAATATTTATGTCCAATACCCATAAGCTTTTTTTAAATTTTATTTTGTAATACTTTAAGTAACGTCGAAAAGACCGAAAAAACCCTATTTATTCCATTATCGTTTATTATTCTTTCATGGATACTAATGCTAAGTCTACTATCATTTGAACCAACAAAATATTTAAGTTACTATTTGTATGCTTTAAGCAAATCTTTGTACCAAGGTGAATTACCGTTAATAAACTAAATCAAATCAAAATGATTGAAGAGACAAAAACAGAAGAGTAAAAATACTAATTGGAGGAAGTAAGAGTGGAACCAATGTAGAAAAAGAGAAGAAAATGCAAATCGATCATTTGCAAATCAGATATTTAGCTTGAGGCAGATCACAGAAAAAGGTTTGAGAGTGAATACAAATTTTTCTTTGCATTTGCTGACCTAGAAAAAGCTTTTTATAAGGTGGATAGAAGTAAGCTTTCGGAAAAGAGTACAGAATCAATGATTTTTGAACTTCGTGTTCAACTTTGATGGAAAGAAAAAGTTTATTTGCAAATATTATAAAATTATCAAAACCTCTACATGTGAAGTGATTGTTAAATTTGTTTTTATTTTAGAATGAAATGGAACTTTATTTACTCAAGGTTCTATCGACCTTAAGGAACACATTCTCATCCAGACACTCGCGCTTCGCGCTCGATATGTGATTTGGAAATAATTTGAACCTTGCGTTCTACGCTCGGTTCTGTGCACCGTATAATAGAAATGAAAAAGTCACGAATAAAACAAAAATTACGCATCCTATCAGAACATGATTTATAACAAATTTGTACCTCTTCTTTGGATGAACAAATTTCGTCTCTGTTATTTTTCTCGTAGCTTGTGTTATTCTTCAAAAAATTTAATTGTACTATTTCCAATGCTGTCTTTTACGAATAAAACAAAAACTGCGCATCATATCGAAAAGTGAATAATAACAAATTTGGAGATCATTTTTGGGCGCATAATTCTTGCATACCAAAAAGGTTATGCTGCTACCAAAAAGGACCAAACTTGAACAAAATAGATGAATGTCGTACTGAAAAAAAAATTCAAAGAAAAAATGGAATAGTTTAATTTTAAGTCAGAGAGATGAGTTTTGAACCAAACAGAATAAATTTCCAACGAAATAGTAACATTTTTAAACAAGCTGATGAAATTTCAACTACAAAGATTGAATCTCTATGAAAAAAAATTCGACAAAAAATTTAATAGTTGAATTTTTAGTTAAGAATAGTATATTATGCACCGAAAGGGGAGAAGAGGTGCTTTTTTGACGAGTGTGTGTTTTCAGTACAGTTCGTAGGCATAAGATATTTTTTATAAGAAATGAATGATTTCAGACATTTCTCGAAATACAGTCATGATTTCAGTCCATATTAGATTTTGTATAATGAAGCATGAAATTAATGTTAACCTAATTTATGGTAATTTGAGAGGTGATTTATGGTAACTTACCATGAATTGCCAAAAATTCAATTTAAAAATATCTATAAATTTCCGGAAATTTATAGAAATTTTTGGTAATTTATGGTAATTTTAAGGTAAATTGGCAACTTACCATAAGTTACCCAAAATTAATTTTTTCATAATTTCCATAAATTGTAGAAAATTTGTGGAAAATTTCGATCATCTATGATAATTTTACAGATAAATATGGTAACTTACCCAAAATTCGTTTATAAAATTTCCATTTTCCGGAAATTTATGAAAAATTTCGATCATTCATGATAATTCTACAGGTAAATATGGTAACTTACCCAAAATTCATCTTTAAAAATTTCCATGAATTTCCGGAAATTAATAGAAAATTTCGGTCACTCATGGTAATTTTACAGGAAAATATGGTAACTTACCATTGATTACCCAAAATTAATTTTTTCAAATTTCCATGAATTTTCGGAAATTTATGAAAAGTTTCAGTCATTTATGGTAATTTTACAGGTAAATATGGTAACTTTCCATAAATAGCCGCAAAATTCTATTCTCTGTAACCAAATTTCCCTCACAGTTTTTCCGGTGAGTGGGCTGATAATCATAAGATGCGAGCTCATAAATGCATAATTTTCATTATTCATCTCTGACGTAAGTTTTCAGTCCCTAGGGAGTAAAAAGTAGAGCTTTAGCCCCGCTTCATAGGCGTCGAAAATGCTGAAATTGTGCATGTGTCATAAAAAATTAATTTTCCACCAAAATAGGATATTTTTCAACAAAATACATGAATTTTAAACTAAATGTTTCAACTTATAATGAAATTGTATATGAATTTTACACCAAAAAGGTTATATTAATAACAACGAAGACAAATTTTCAACAAGATAGTTAAATTTTCAATCAAACAAATGAATTTTCTATCGAACAGATTAAATGTCATGAAAAAAAAATTCGAACATTAGTTGAATTTTTAGTTGAGAAAATTAATTTTTCATTAAAATACTAATTTTCATCCGAAGAAAAATTAATTTTCAATAGAAAAAACTAATTTTCTCACAAAAAAGAATAATTTTTAACAAAACCCATGAATTTTCAACTAATCATTTTATTTTTTAATTGAATTTTCAACCAAAAAGGTTAATTCTCTACAAAAAAAAGACAATTTTTCAACAAAATAGATGAATTTTCAAATAAAAAAAATTAATTTGCAACGAAAATAGAATAGTTTAATTTTCAATTAGAGAAATAAGTTCTTCAACAAATAACATACATTTCTAAGTAAATAGTTACATTTTTTACAAAATGGATAAATTTTCAACTGAATAGTTAAATTTTTACTTTGAAAAATTAATTTTTAATGAAAAAAACTAATTTTCTACCAAGAAAGAATAATTTTTCAACAAAATTTATAAATTCGCAACCAAATATTTCAATTTTTAATGGCACTTTTAAACTAATAATCGAATTTTCAGCCAAAAATGTGAAGTTTTAAGCTCTGGCTAAATAATGTTAAACTTTTCGCAAATGCCTCTATGTCCTGACTTTACACGCAAATTTTGCGCAGTCTCCCCAATCAAGTTTCTCCGTGTCACATACAATTCTAGAAGACAAGGAATTCTTAGCTGAGGGAATCTTCACGGAAAAATGCTGAAAGTTTCTTATTTATTGATACAACATTGTTTTATAAAATAAATCCGTAATTTGTCTCAATTCGTAGTAACGAAATGCTATCCGTAACGCCTAACTAATGTTCAGATAACCGTGTTTAAATTTGATAGGTATCTACAAAGAACGAAAATTTCCAAGAAAAATAGTACCGATCAAAAAGAAGATGTATTGCTGATTTATAGATTGTGATTCTTTTCGTACACAAGAAGACAATCTGAAGCGCAGATTACTTTACATGTCAAAAAAAGGTAATGAATTGGGGAATATTTTTGTAATTTAGTCTAAGAAGAGGAAAGTTTTTTAAGTAGAATATCAAGATTCTGGCCCTATTTGTGTTTTTTCACATCATTATATTCAATAACAAAATTTATTCTTCATTAATATATTTTTCAGTATCATTTGCATAAACGTCTCCATATTGAAGTTCTTGATATAGTTGTGTCTTCTATTCCACTAGAATTATACAAAATTGATCAGTATTACTAACACTTATCATAATTTATACTGCCAACAAAATTATATCAGACAGTATGCAAATTATGTTTACCTGAAATATCACGATAATGTGTGCCTTATTACCGATTGTCGCAATTGCGAGCAAAACAGCACGCGTTTTCACATGCAATAAAACTATCGAAATTGTTTCTTAAATCATGTCCACAATAACCCCATTTCATACATGTGTTGTTTGAGGCATAGTAAGTCCACCTGATCTTCGGCTCCCAACACATTGATTTGCTGTATGGCCTCACCAAGCAATCTGCCGATGAATAAATTAAAAGAATTTTTTAAACAAACTCACAGTAGATTCGTATAATTTATATTTCATAAATAATTGATAATAAATTCGATATCAGGTTTAAAAATTATCTGTAAGTATGATTTATCCTCACACTGCGTCGGGGGATCAAAGTTTACTATTATACAAAAATTTGCAATATTCGAGCTATAAACAGGAATGTATGGAATCATTAAAAGGGCGGCGTTCCAAAATTGTATAAGTACCATTTTCACTATTTATTAGGAGAGACAAAAAAACGTAGCCGAAAATCTAATTTTCAATTTAAAAACGCAGAAGACGATGTTTTTTCACTTAAAGCTGGCGTTTTCTCAATTTTTGAAGGTGATCAAAAATCCAAGTTATATTCAGGAGAAATATTCAAAAAGATGCAAAGAAAAAAACCATTTTTCAATGTAGAATAAGAGTTTACGCCCAAATTTTTAATTAAAACATTCTGTACAACTCACCACCTTTTGCGTCGGAGTTATACATCGGTTTTTTTATTTCAGATGCTGAACTTTGCCAGATTAAGTAGATGCAGAAAGTGCAGAAAAAAGCAAAAATTTTCCAGTCCATTTTGAACACTTTCCTTTATTTCAACTGAAAGACTACCTGTTAATAGCCAAATAACAAACTATACTCGTATAAAGGCAAATTTGAAGGCAAAATTGAAAAAAAGTGGAAATATCAACTATATTGCACTTTTTGTTGATTTTTTTTTCATGAAAGATTCATCAATTTGGTTGAAAATTTAACTAATTTTTCCAGCTTTTTTTTATTATTGATTATTCAAACTGAGAATTTATTAATCAAATTTTAAATAAATAAATCATGATCAACTGAAATTCGGTTCTTCATTATATGTGAATTTGGCAACATTTGTTCGAGTTTTCGAAATCAACCAATCGGCATGCGGGAAAAGCGACATCCAAGTGATTATTTTCGTGACACGCCTACTTTTCAGGGAAAGATTTTCCATGTTTTCGAAACCTCGTACATACATCGAATAACATAAACATAATGAAAATATTATTTGAATAATACTTTTATTATTTGAATAATATTTTCCAACTATTGAGAATTTGAATAAAAAAGACTTGAGTCTAGAAACAAATTAGGTTTATATTTAAAAATATAACAGAAAGTTAAATTCATATAAAAAATAAACGAGGACCTCAAACAAACAAAAATTTCAGCGTTTTCCATTTGAAAGTTCAATTATTTTCGGTTGATAACTTATATTCTTCAAATAAAAACTCAATTAATCATACTAATATTCATTACTATTATTAATAATTAATATTGTTGAAAGTTCATGTTTTAGAAAAAAATTTTTCTTCATTGAAAATTAATCTTTGCTGGCTCAGTGCAGCCATTTGGTTAAGGAACCAACCATTTTCATAAAAACTTGACTATTTTGTTAAAAATTAATTCACGTTGTTAAAAAATCGTCATTTTTTGTGAATTTGAGACTATTCTTCACTGTGGTATTTTATTCAGAGTTAAATATTTTTATTGTATACTAAATTCCATATCTAAAAACTATAAATATTTAATATGTTCGAATCCTCGTATGATGTGTAATGTGAAAATAATATACAACAAAGTGTACTGATATTAAGAAAGAGCAATTTTTCATATTGAAATTCATACTTTAATAAAATTTGGAATCTCCGTGGGCGGTAGAATGCAAAAACTTATTACTGTAGCTTCGGAATTCCATTTTGTTAACAATTCTACAATTTTTTCTAATATTGTAATATTGTGTTGCAATTCGTATTCATTGTAAAATTTTTTTTTTACGGAAAATTAAGGTATTCCATTTTTGGTTGAATGTTCATCATTTGTATTTGAAAATTTAACTATTGATACTAATATTAATTATTTTTGATAATATTGTGATAAATTCATGTTTTGAAATCAAATCATACTTCCTGAATGGAAAATTCATCTTAGTAGTTCTCAATTCAGCAATTTGGTTACAGATTCGAAAAATTTTATATAAACCTAATCATTTTGTTGAAAATTAATTCATATTGTTAAAAAGTCGTCAGTTTTGGTTGCTTTGAAACAAGGTTTTTCTTCGGTATTTCCTTTAGAGGTACACATCTTTATTGCATACTAAATTTTATATGTGCAACCGCAATTTGAAAGATTATCAATGTCACGACGAGGGTATATATAGTTTAAATGTTTAATAAATTTTATCGGGATTTGCCTGTAACACCGGGCAGGAATTTTTAAAGCTATAGGAATCACAAATTCGGTATCAATTTAAAAGTTTTGAGAAACAAGTTTATAACTTTTGCATATTTTCGAAGCCTCATATATTAAAAAACAGAAGAATTAAACAAATGATACCGAATCTTTTGAATAACGCTTTGAGAGATTAGGAAACATTCATTTTATGCATACACTACTTATATGAATATAGTTGAATTGCCCGAAATATTTGAAAAACAAGGTCATAATTTTTAAATATATTTATATGTTTTTTCTCAACTTCTTATGTATTCAGAAACGTAAGAATAAAAATATTTGTGATTTTTTTAATAACGCTAAGAGAGATTAGGAAAACTTTTCAAATGCATACAATATTTAAAGTTTTAAATTTCATATATTTGAAAATATTAATGAATCTTTCTTTTTCACAATTTTACTATTTTGTTAACATTTAAAAATTTAACTTGAAATTGAACTATACCATGTTCGGTTGAACATTTATCTTCTGCTGTTGAAAATTCATCATCATGTTTGTTTGAACATTAATCTTCTCCAGTACAAACTTCTACTATTTGTTTGGAAATTTCAACTTCTAGGCTAATAATTCCATTAAAAATGGAAATATTTGGTTGAAAATTCATGTATTTCATTCAAAATTATTCTTTTTTGGTAGAAAATTAGTTTTTTTTTTATTGAAAATTAATTATTTTGAATAAAAGTTTGAGTATTCCATTTATCATGGACATTTTATTTCGATAGACATTTGATCTTTTTCAGTTGGAAATGTACCTATTTTGTAGAAAATTCAACCATTTTGTTAAAAATTTATTTTATTTGTTTAGAAACTAACTGCTCTCACTGAAAATTAAACAATTATATTGTTTGTTGTAAATTCATCTATTTTGTTGAAAACAAAATTTTTTGTGGAGAATTAACCTTTCTTGCTGAAAATGCCATTAGAAAATAAAATACTGGGCTGAAAATTCACGTATTTTGTTGAAAATTATTCTTTTTTGGCATGAAAATAGGTTTTCATTAAAAATTAGTTCTTTATTGAAAATTAATTTTTCTTTGGTTGAGAATTAGTGTTTTGATTGAAAATTAATTTTTTTAACTGAAAATTTAACTGAATGTACTGTCCATGTTTTTCATCGAAATTTAATCCGTTTGGTAGAAATTTCATTTGTTAGGTTGAAAATTTAACCTTTTAGTTGAGAATTTATTTTATTTGGGTGAGAAAATTAATTCTGTGACTGCATATTAAACTATTCTACTTTTGATTAAAAATTTATCTTTTCCAGTTGAAAATTGCTCTGTTTTGTAGAAAAGCTGTCTTTTTTGGTATCAATATAACATTTTTGATTGAAAAATCAACTATTAGGTTAAAAACATCATTACAAGTTGAAATATTTAGTTTAAAATTCACTCATTTTGTTGAAAACTCGTATTTTTTAGTCGACAATTTAATTATGTTGATAGAAAATGCATAGTATAGGGTTCTAAATTCAATTTTTTTTCAAAAACTCATCTTTATGATTT
>CAKNXH010061829.1:0-20321 GCA_932178445.1 Andricus quercusramuli | reverse complement strand
AAGGAAAATAATTTGGATTTTCGTTTATTTTGCTCCCTGTCAAAAAAGTTTTTAGAGCAACTATATTGGACACCGAGCCTAAGCCGGCACCGTACATCTGAGTTGGTTGAGAGCGCACAAGTCGCGAAGTGACGAGATCTGCTCGTGCACCGGCTTTTATGGGCGAGAGGCGCGTGAGCTCGAGTGAAGAAGGGAGCGACTGCTGGCCTTCTGATTGGTCGATACTCCCGACACTGTAGTCTCAACGGAGCGGTGGGGACACGATACTTCCGTGCTGCCTTTAGTCGATCTCGCGCACCTTGCGCCATTTTGAAACAAATTCAAAAGTTTATTTCTATATTAAAATTATTTGACAATAAAAATCCTAAAACATTTTATATGTTAAAAATACCTAATGGCCTGAAGCTTAATCCTATGCAGGCACAGAATCCTATCAATGTAAGAAAAAGTAAATGTGATTAATTCGCAGTCATTGGTAAGACAGAGAAAGATAATAGCGATGGCTGGCGTACGTGAGCGCAAGGTCCTTCTACCGTTCGTTCACGGCTCTTTATTGGCCTACAACAAATCCCTCCATTAAAAATATTTTGAAAACCTGAATAAAAAAGCGGCAAGAAAAAGAAAGTCGGCGACCCTTTTCTACTTTTATTTTTCTCTGGTCTCTCTTTTTTCTATCTTTTTAAATATTTAAACAAAGAATATTTACGAAAATTAACTAACCGGTTGGCGTTCATTCAAACCCTTTCTTAGGACAACCAAAATTGAAGAATGAGAATAACTGTTTAACATTTTAAAAAAATGATAAGTCTAAGGCGTTCTCCTCAAAAATACGTCATGATTAGAGAATCTGAAGAAACTGGAAACAATCATGAAATTAAACCGTTACAAAATGAAGTTCATGAATTTGTTATCTTCAAAATATAATGATTCTGACAGTGATCGGTATTTACTAAAAAATGTCATTTGAAATGATTTAATTCACATAAGGCTTTAACCTAAAATTATTATATTTCGAATTTTGACAACTTATAATTATCCAATTATATTAATACCTTTGATGGAAATACCGCGTTTCAACTCGCTCTATAGGTACCTAAACTCGAATTTTCAATTTGCTATGAAAAATAATATGTATTACTCAGAATGTAGCACAATGATCGCTGCATTTCATCCTTTGTTCTGCAACATACTATTGTCGTTGCGGATTAAAGGAAACCAAAGAGACAAAACAGGTGCGATATCATTATCAGCAGTGCGACTGAAGTGTATGGTACAGCGGCTGTGGGAAGAATGTCTGATAATGTGTGGTGGAACGATGGAATCCATGTAGCCAATAACGAAAAGTATCACGCGTATCTAAGAAAGTTGAACATTGCAGACCTCAGCGATGACAGGAGAAACAGACTTAAAAATGATTATAGCGACAAAAACATGGAAGTAAAAATTTCGGATCACATGTTTAGCTCAGAACAGATCACAGAAAAATAATTTAGATTGAATAGAAAAGCAGCCTGAAAGTTGAAAAAATTGACTACTTGCTAGAAAATTCATATACTTTCTTCAAAATTCCCCTTTTTGCTTAGAATTTTAATCTTGTTTGTCGTAAATTCTTCTTCTTGGCTGAGAATTCACCTGATGGGCTGCAAATTTGTCTTCTTTTGGTTGAAATAAATTTGTTGAAAATTAGTTTGTAATGGTTGAAAATCAATAACTAAGACTGCAAATTTGAGGATTGCACTTTTGGTTAAAAAAATATCCTTTTTAGTTGTGAATTGAACTGTTTGATTCAAAAATCACCTTTCTTGACTAAAAATGCATGAATTTGATTGAAGAATCGACGGTTTTGTTATTATGTCGTTTCTTTTTATTCAACGGCTTGAACATTTTTCGAGGAATCTCTATTATGATTAGAGAATAACATAAATCTTTAACGTCTTTTTCAAACTAGATGAAGCTATCAATGAGAAATTATTTTAATTCATTTTTTTCTGAAACAAGATCTTCTCCTCTCTTGTCTTCAGAAAATTTGCCTTCTAGTCCAATCTTTTTTATTTGAAATTGCGACGAGCTGGTTAAAATGCCTCTTTGTAGCTATAAAAATTTAACTATTTTGTCTATGTCCTCATTTATGTTTTTTTTTACTTTTCGGGAGGTGGTTCACAAAATGAAAAAATTATGATTTCTTATTGTTTGAAGAATTACAGTCTCCACGATGATAAAGTTCGATAAAAAAATCTGTTTTGCTGAAATCCTTATTCAAACTGTGAGCATATGTTGAAAGAGTTTGATATACGATGAAAATACTTTTAATCAAAGTATCATTCTGGACCCAACTATATATCAACCGGGGCGTCGTGGTCAATTGTTTGAAGAAATGGTTTAAATATCTGAGTTACAGTAAAACGGATTGCGTCATTCAATTCTACGTGAAAAAATTACATAAAGTCAATGAGCTGGAAAATCTTCCAACCTTGATAGCCGGAACTAGAGAAGCGAGAGATGTTCTATTCTTACCACCTGAGCTGTTGGTACACATATAAAGTTTGTTTATTGTAATGCAATAAAAATACGCTTCACGCCCCAGCCAATGAGCGGCTCACTCGTAGACGAAAACTGATGTCAAGAATAAGATAACGGCTAGTATATCTCCAAGTGAAAAACATTAAAGATCCATTCAGTTGCAGTCCGAGGAATTATTCAAAAATCGTTTCTTAGTGTCTACATTAAAATGAAGATTTTTTTCTCAATGCTGCTCTTAACGTTCGTTATGTTTCTTGATTATGTTCGTAAGTAGAATATAACATAATCATTTCATATGTATTTCATCTTGATGCGTGATTATTCAATTACCGAATTGAGGGTCATATTAATTGTTATAAAATATAAAATAATTTTTCGTAAAAACAATTGTAATCGAAACAGCTTGAGGTAACTGCTACAACTAGTAATTATTAGTCCTCTAACACTTCTGTATCCACTAAGAGGTGCCCGCAATATATTTTGTTGAAAAGGTCAACAATATCCAGAGCCCCTGGGCTTTTGGTATTAGCATAAAGTTGTGTTTTAAAGTGCTTCTTTTCTCCATTCATTGAAAAAACGATATTTTGCATTCAAGATCAACAAAATCCACAACAATCGAAAGTCGAGTTCTTACAGGTATGAATTTATTCCACCTTAATGCAGCACATTACAAAAAGTTTTGAAAATAATGCTTTTGATGTAAATACCTGAATAAGACAAAATTTTCATTTAATTTTTATTTGGAATTTCTAACTGTAAATTGTTCACTCGCTATTATTTTCATAATAATAGATTTACTGTTGTACAAAACACATATGCCTAATATTTATAAAAATTTGTAAGAATTATGCACTTGAATATGATAAATGAGAAAATGAAAAATTCCGTTAACACAAAATACCTACATTTCTTTGTACAGAATCAGCAGAACCATCACCACCAAGGTCACCTCGTAGACCAGGAAAAGGTAATTAAAAAACTCAGATACAATCTAAAAAAAATATTAGAGAAGTTTGAGAAAACCTCTGTTCTATACCCTATATGGAGTGCTATATAGACGAATCCAGAGGTATCTAATAAAATAATGTTTACTCAAAGTAAAGTCCAATAAACTAATCATAGCCATCTAACATTTTATTGGTATTTTGATGTTCATCTAATGAATGAAATGAAGTTGTATCAAATCATTAATAACTCGTTTGGGCACATTATAAGGACATTAGGGTTTTTTGAAATCAAAAGTTATTAAATGGAAATTAATTCTGCAAAATTTCTTAACAGGCGATCTTTATTTCGCCCATTAACTTTTGGAATTCGTTGAAAAATTTTTTAACAAGAAATCCCTATATTCTTTTCATAGCAATAGAAACATCACCACCAAGGCCATCATTTCGATCAGCAAAAGGTAATTTAAAAAATATAATCTGAAACAAGTTTTGTTGAGCATTCAACTGGTTGGCTGAAAATGAACTTTTTGGTTGAAAATTCATATTCTGGGGTTGAAAGTTCAACGCTTTAGTAGAAAATTCAATAATTTGGTACGAAATTGAACTCTCTCGTAAAAAATTCTTTTTGTATTGAAAATTGATGTTCTTAAATACAAATTTTAATTTACCACTTCTATATAAATACTGGCCTTCTTCGTTTGAAAAATCAGACTACTCAGTTGAATTTGTTCGGAAACTATCAGTATCATCACTTCGGATCGAATGAAAACTTCGCTTTGTGAATTGTTGTTGAAAACTTGCTATTTTCAAAGAACATTGTCTAGACTTTTCATTTGTTAATGGAAAACCATGCAGGAAAGTTGTGTTATGATTTTCGATAAAACTGTTGCAAAGTCTATATCTACTGTTTATGACTTTCTTTAACTTTCCCCACATTCTTGAATAGATCTTTTCAAATTAAAGGTCAAACCAACGGCAACTATAATTGGGTGTTTGTAAGTTCTCTTATTTCGACCCTATATTTCTTCCTACAGAATCAGCATCATCATCCAATCCATCATCTTCAAGGCCATCCAGTTCAGGTAATTTAAAAACTGAAATACAATCCAGAACAAATATTAGAGAATTTTGCCAAAACGTCTAGTTTCTTTCCTGCATGGAGTGCGATAAGGGCGGATCCAGAAGTATTTAATAAAATATGTGCCTGATTAGTAAATTAGTAATTTTATCGCTTTCCACTGAATAAAATGGTAAGATCTATGCCACTAGATAAAGTATTAAGGGTATTCTACGTGTATATAATTTATATGATTTGAAGGAAAATCAATTAACAAGGGCATCTTCATTTTGAACTTTTGACTACCAGGTTCGTTGAAAAATTTAGCTAACAAAAAATTCTTTTAATCCTCTTACAGAATCATCACCATTCAATCGATCATCACCGAGGGCAACCAGGCTAGGTAATTTGAAAACAAAAATACAATCTAAAACAAATAATAGATTCACAAAATTAATTCTATAATATTAACCCTTAAACTGCAAACCTAAAAATAATAAAGTGAGCTACACCATGAGTGTTTGACATCCGCTTAACATTGCAAACCTCGAAATAATTGCGCTAGCTACACCGTCGGTGTTTGACACCCAGATGTTTAAACTTGTATTACTAAGCCGGATTTCCATATTTTCTAACGAAATTTTAATGGGATGTAGAATTATACTTTTTTTTTTTTAATCCTGTTGGTTTCACAACGATATAGTTTGTTGAAAAATGCATTGAAAAAAAATCAAAAATATCGATAAGACGTAAGCCTAATATTATTAACTAACTTTTGCAGAAGTACTCACTAGAAAGACGACAAATGGGTTCATTTTTCAGCAAACAAAAACATTTATATTTGTTGTTTTATTTTTGAAAAAGAACGATTAACGCGATCATGCTGATTCCGACCTTTCGACTTGGGGGTTCGTTGAAAAATTAAGTGAACAAAAAATCCTTATAGTTATTTTTACAGAATCATCATTATCTAATCTATCAACATCAAGTGCAACCAGACCAGGTAATTCGTTGTTCAAACTATTTTATTGGAAATTTCTGTTATTTGTTTTAAATTTGTCTCTTTGGTAGAAAAATAATCTTCTTACAAGAAATTGAAATAGGCGTTTCGGTTTTCAATCATGTGCAAAACTACGAATCTTGCCGAAGTTTCGTGAAAATTGCAGTTCACTTCTCCAAGCTGAACTATCTCTATTGATGTTATTAGGGTATTTTGATCATTCGATTGCTTCCCTATGTTTTTTTGGAAGAATATTGTATGTTTTTGCGAAGACGGTTGTTTTATCAAATAGAGTGCAAGGTCCTGTTTTGATATGATGTTCAGCTAGTGCTGATTGCGTGAAATGTTGAAGCCTGACTTCACTCTTATGTTTCTTTACATGTTGGCTCACTTCTCTCCCTGTTTCTCTATTATAGAATTTGCCACAAGAGCAAGGCAGCTTATGTAGTCCAGGATCACTGAGAGGTGCCTTTTTATCTTTAGGATTGTTTAAGATCTGCCTTATTTTCGCAGATGGTTTAAATACGGTTCGGATGTTGTGTTTTTTGAGAATGTTTCCTATTTGTTCTGTGATACCTTGCATAAAGGGTAGAATGGTGGTTGTTTTTCTCTCTCTTTCTTCGGTAAGTTGTGTTGACTTGTTTTTCCGAGTGTATTTTCTTATTGCTTCATCAATTTGTTTGTTTGTGTATTCGTTCTGTGTTAAGATTTGATCAACGTTTTTTAATTTCTTTTGTAAAATCTCTTCATCTGTTATGGAGACAGCTCTGTATACAAGGGAATCGATGACCAATTGCTTTTTAGATGGATGGTGGTAGGCGGAGGCATGTAGGTATCTGTTTGTATGGGTAGGTTTTCTGTAAACTTTATGTCCTAATGTGTTATCAGATCTTTTGTAAACTAGGATGTCCAAGAATTACAATTTTCAGTTTTGTTCCATTTCCACCCTGAACTGGATGTTAGGGTGTAATCGATTGATGAAATAGGGAAACTTTTGTTTAAGCTTGGATTGGTTGAAGATTTTAGCTTCTAGATGTTTCATAAAGATGTTAGCTGTTACAGATGAGATTGGATATCCCATTGCTGCTTTTGAGGTTTGTTCGTAGACTTGGTTATTGAAAGAGAAGATAGTATCATCAAAACAGTGTTCTATCAAAGGTATGGGATCGGAGTAGAAGTTTGCAAATAATTTAATAATATCAATTTTGTAAGATAGAGTTTCCTATGGAAGGATTTAGTTCTTTGGCGAGGGAGAATGCTAGTTTGCAAGTTGGTGAGCTTATTGCTCTGACGATCAGTCTGAGTGGAATGTTGTTTTTGCGGATGTTTGGGAGCCTATAAAGTTTTGAAGAGATGAAATAAGTATGTATGGATTTAGATATTGATATGCCGTCAAGTTTAGAGCTTTTGAAAGGATTTTTGTTTTACTGACTATTGTTTTTGAGGGGTCTTTTTCAAGTTTTTTATATGTATCATCAGTTGGAAGGTCCATGATTTTGTTATTATAGTCTTCTTTATTCATTTATTACTGTTCTGCTGCCTTCGTATATATTGTTTATGGTTAGAGATGTTTTTTGCTGTGTTAGTTAGTGGTGTGTGCCTTTCTGGAAGTAATATGTCAATTTTCATTTTTTGATTCTGAGTGGAAAGATCTTTAATTCGTTGAGATTGGTCGAATGATATGCGGTCCAATGTAGACCAAATGTCAAATCTGAGGATGTTTGATCAGAAAAGGTGAAGCTTCAACAGTTTTCTGAAGGGAGTATGCTTGAAAAATTTGGTATGTTGTATTCTTTTTTTTTCAAGAGAAGCCAACTTGCTTTATGTAGAATTTATTCGAAATCAGATATTCCCAAATAGCCCATCACAGGCATCGTAGAGGATATATATAAAGAACAACATAACAACACATTCACGAAACGTCGGCAAGTTTCATAGCTTTGCATACGATTGACACCTGAAACTCCTACTTTACTTTCTTATAGTGAATTATCTTGAAAGCATTAAATCTGTTTATAATCTTCTTTGTTGAAAATTCATTCATTTTATTATAGAAGTATGTACTTTTTTGAAAATTCGTCGCTAGTAATCCCTCGCGATTCAATTAAGTTTTATTTATTTCCTAAAGTTCTCTAGAAATCCTTGGGAATATTTACAAATCATACAGAATTCTTTGAAATTCTTTCACATGTTCAGAAGAGGTGGAAATTCTGCAAAGCTCATGAAATATTTAAGAATTTTTAGAAATCCGTGAAAATATTCCTAATCTCTTAAAAACCGATTAAATCCTTGAAAATGAGTTCAGATATTCCAAAATTCAATTATCTCCTTTTATGCTCCTTGAAACTTCATGATCTATTTAAAAATCATTGAAATTTCGTGAAATACATTAAAATCCCTTACATTCTCTGAAAATTCTAGGAATTAAATGTTTCGAAATCTTGAAATCCGTGGAAATATATTTCAATCACTTAAAAATCGATAAAATCTTTCAATTACTTCGAATGTATAGAAAAGCCTCAAATTCCTCTTGAGAATCTTAAAATCTGCGGAAGTCGCTCGAAATTTGTCCAAATCATACGAAATACGTCAAAAGCTTCTAAACAAAGAAAAATTTAATTTTCGGATCATTATTAGTAGACTAGTAATTGAGTAACATTTAGCAATTATGAGATAATGCATTTTTTAACATTAAAATAGTTATTAATGATATATTTTTCTTTTCTTGATCAGGTTTACGAGTCTCACCAGAGAAAGTCACTTTGGAAATAAATGATATAATCTTCCGTAGATGGGATTTCACGGCACGATATATTGGAAATGGGGAGTTTAATATGATAGATATTGATTTCGGCCAACCTGGTAATTGAACATTTCTGATTTTTCTAATATTCCATTGGTGAAATGCTGAAATATAACTATTTTATGCCCTAAATACTTAATTACTAATTGAATATAAATTTTCAATAATGCAGAAGTAGATGAAAATGGCCAACTAATGATATTTCACTGGGAAAACCTTCGTCCTGGTGACCTAATAATACGGGATGGATGGTCGTATGCAAAATATGAGATTTTAAAATATTTTTCCAAATTACCTCAACATAAGCGGAAACAATATATATTTGATCCTGTACATGCGTGACCTTAGAATGGAATTTTAAAAAACGTTCTGTAATATACAATCCAATGATAAGAATTATGTTCCTAGATGAATCAGTAAGAGCATTCTACTAATCTGCTCAGCAGTTCTAACTTACTAACTCAAATGTAACAATAAATTGCTAGGGAAACATAATTGGATAATTTTTTTGAATACTTTTCGCTGCTTTTTGAGTTTCGATTTAGGAAATGAATTGCTCTATCAATCCATATTTTATGTTCATATTCTTATATCAATAATAATTGTGTATCCAGAATACAATATTCTGCATTCAAACGGTACAGATATTTTTGATTTTCAAAACAGAATACCCGTAAACTTAAGACAACTTTAAGGATTTATGTAAGTATGGATTTCAATTTATACTAGTATATTATTCTATAGATTAAACAAAATTTAGAGAAGTTAGACATAACCATAGACACAACGAAGATTTCCTTGATTCGAATGAATCAACTTTTTATTTTTCCAAACATTTAAAAAAAAATTATTTCATTGCGATGATTATGTCGACTTCTGGCGTGGTATAAATATTTTGTTCTCAGTTTCATGAATATACATTCATATTGAACAAATATTTCTTAAATTTGAATAATATTTGCGTTATGTTAACAATAATAATTTTTAGAATGCAGTAAATATTTGTTGAATCGGATGCGATATTTCTTTGTTTCAAAAGGATATTTCTTCAATTCAAGTAATTATTTGATTGCGATATGGTCATGTCTACTTCTGGCATGGAATAACTATTATTTTCGTTTAATGAATATTCCCTCATATTCAAAGAATATATTTTTTTTCGAATAATACTTGCATTGTGTTGATTACGATAATTGTTAGAATGCAATAAATATTTATTTAATGGGATGAATATTCGTTCATCTTCAATTAATATTTCTTCAGTTTGAGTCATTATTTTGTTGCAATGATTATATCAATTTCTAGCATGCAATAAATATTTTTTTCAATTTAATGAATTTTGTCTTGAAAGAATATCTTTTTACATTCAAACAATTTGGTTATTTTCTTGAATATGATAATTGTTAGAATGCAATGAATATTTGTTTAACTGAATAACATTTGCATCAACTTATGGTATGGAACAATTTTTTTTCCAATTGAAAGAATATCGATTTATAGTGAATGAATATTTTTTAAATTTAGATAATTCTTTCATTGCTATGCTTTTGACAATTCTTAGCATGGAATAAATATTCGCTGGATGTCTGTTTTATAGGGTCCCAAAAAATCCCGTGAGTCGAGAACTGGGTTTTGCGAGGTTTTGGTGCCAATTGTGATTTTTCGTGTTTAAAAAAAAAATACAAACTGTATATTATACATGAAATACTGCTTTCCATTGATAGTGAAATGTTTATATGAATCATTTAAACAATTTATCATTGTCTTTATTATTGTTGTTCATTTCACAAATTACCCAGGCATTGTAAGTAATGTCAGACCTAACTCAGGTAATGAATATATACTATTCCAATGACAATAAAATTTAGTTAGATTAAAATTTCTAATTTATTCTACATCAGTTTCAAATTAGTATGCAATTAAAATCTAAGCTGTCATACAAATTTGCTGACTGCCGAATTGGACTTTTCCAGACGTTCGCCACCCACTTTGTCAAAAAGTACACGTCCTATTTTATGACCCAAAAACCCCTACCCCTCTGTACTATTGACCCATGTTAATAATCTGTCAGGTTCACGATGGCTCCGTGTGTGGATCGTAGCGATATTGCAAAATAGCGATTTTATAATAAACTGAGTGAAGTTCGAAATTCGGCGGCGAAAAACAGTGCATTTTTTACGGATGAACGGTACCAACATTTGGTGAAAGAAGTGAATAGTGTCAAATCTTCAGTGAAAAAGAGACCGCAGGATTACTGGCTCTTATATAAGTACGATGTGTTGGTTGTACAACAAAATGAGAAGCTAATTTACCCCATAAAAAGTGACAACTGTTCGGTATTATATTACGTGCCTGAAAGTGAACATTTTGATGTTCTTCAAGCAACACATGCAACTATAGGACATGGAGGATGTGACCGAATGCTTGAAGAATTGTGTACTAAATACGAAAACGTCATTCGTCGGGATGTGGAAATTTTTATTAGTATGTGTGAACCTTGTCAGCAGAAATAGAAAGGTGTTAAGAAAGGGGTGGTCGTTGAGCCTCTATTATTTTCTGACTTTAACTCGCGCTGTCAGGTAGACTTAATAGATTTTCAATCTCATCCGGATGGTCCATACAAATTTATTCTAGTTTACCAGGATCATTTAACGGTAGTTCTCATAGCTCTGGAGTCGAAGCGAGCAGAAGATGTAGCCCTTAATTTATTCCAGATTTTCACTCTGCTTGGAGCACCTGCCGTGTTACAGTCCGACAACAGTAGGGAATTTGCAAATTCCATTCTTTCAAATTTGAAAAAATTTTGGTCGGAATTAAAAATCGTGCTTGGTAAACCACGGCACAGTTAGAGTCAAGGCAGCGTCGAAAAGGCAAACCAGGACATCGAGAACATGCTGACTACGTGGATGCAGGATCATAATAACTCACGCTGGAGTGAAGCACTGAATTTCGTTCAGCTGATGAAGAACAGGGCATTCCATGCTGGAATCAAAAGATCCCCGTATGAGGCTTCATTTGGAACAAAAGTTAAAGTAGGCATGAATACGTCGAATCTGCCTCAAGATGGCCTACAGAATATTTCGGCAGAAGAAGAGCTTGAGAACATTATTGAATCGACTACAACGAACCAATGTGATAATCGAATCGAAAATATGAGTCCTAATAATCAGGAAAAAACTACCTACAATCTGCCAGAAACGAAGTGTGTGGTTTGCTCGGAGAAAACAAGTTGAGCTCATCAATGTCAGGAGTGCAACTGCTTCGTTCATTCAATTTGCGGTGTGACAATTGAAGAAAATGAAGGTTATGGAGTGAATACACGTCTTGTGTGAATTGTGCAACAGGACCAAAAATGCAATCATCCAACGCAAAGAGGCCGTCGATGTAGACAAAGGTCGAGGAGACGCTCGCAATATATTAGCTATGGTTACAGATGTCACAAATGATAGTTTTTATCGCCTTGGAACGAGAAATGGCATATTAAAGCAGCTCTACGCCAGGTAAATTTGATACACCTCTACAAAATTTAATTATAACAAATATTCATTTACACTTTGCTCTTTACTATAGGATTAATTTTGCACATCAAGTATAAAATGCGAGAGGAATTAATATGATTCTATTCAGACAAATTGAAAATAGATTCGATTTGGCACTTATTTATGCAATTTTTACAAACAACCTTACAGGTTGACAATCTTTCAGCTTCTCATCTTTTTACCGAATCAACTATAAATATCGTTTCGATCACTCCGTGCTACGATATTTTGCAGATGAACAACAACTGTTTAGTATTAAAACAATTTCTACATAGACATGTACAGTTTTGCAATTTTTCAATGAAGAGGTTTATATGATAACCATTTTTGTAAACGAATGCAGTTTTAGTATATTTTGACGAATACATATTAATTTTGTGTTTTTTTTTGCAAATACTCAGTTAAAATTATAAAACTGCATTTGAAAGAGAAAATTGTTTCAATTATCACCAATTGCTGGTTATTTGTAAAGTATCATTGGGAAGAGTCGTTGGCAAAACATTCTTCTTCTTTTCATTTTTCCGAAGACGAAGCTTTTTCATTTAAACCCCCATAGTAATTTCAAAAGTGCAGAGCACTAGTTATTGTTGGCCAATAACTAGTTATTGTTGGTCATTGGAAATTCAAATTTTTACAGGTTTGAATTTGGGCCACTCTATTCTTGCACATATTAGAGATCTTTCTTTATAAATATAAAAATCCTTAAAAATGGCACTTCTGAAAATTGAAAAAAAACTTTGTTGAATAAAAAATGGTTAAAATAATTTTTGAGAAGTCGCTTGTCACGAATCTCATGGAAATTTAATTAGCTTTTAATTTAAAAGAAAAATTCAAAATCTGATGAAAATTGTAATTTCAAAACTTATGCTACTATTCAAGATTTTTCTAGTACAATGATACTTTTTTCAGATCGCAGTTTTCTACATGTGAAGCGAATCTTTTGACCGTTGATGAATGTAAAAAACAAAGTTCAGTGTCAATCAAAATATCATTCCAGTATGCCATGTTGTAATAAATAGCAAGTAAACGTGTGTTGAATTCTATAAGTGCTCGTCAATTTCTCATGCCCTTCTTCAACTACATCATTATATTCAGAATCAAGATCATATACTTTCCCTATCTCGTACCGGGCATTATATATAATGCCCAGGGATTATATATATATATATATTGCCTAGGCAAAGTATGTAATAAGTATTCGATTATATACTTTGCCTGAAGTGGCCAGGCATTATATATAATGCCTAGGGATTATATGTAATGCCTGGATTATATACTTTGCCTGTAACATATACATTATTTTAGAAATGCTTTCAGAAATGAAAAACGTAGAAAATTCAAAAGTTTCATAAAGGAACATGAATGTGTAACATTTTCAGCTTTATTGAAACAAGAGGAAGGCTACATATTGCAAGAAACAGAAGAATTATTTATAGAATTTATCTATTTTACCTTGATTTATTGACGTTCATATAATCCCTTATCTAACAGCACGCACCTAAGACGCGTTGAGTCATTCATTTCACATTTTGATGAATATTTTCGTTAATTAAACAAACCGAAAGTAGGGGCTCAAAAATAATACAAAATCGGTAACGTTGTTTGGGGACGGCTCATGGTTATCATTATCATTAAACTTGTTAACAACTTGAAAATATTGAAGAAAGTATACGTTGAATGTAACATTGAATTGAAGAATCCATTCATTTTTAACATTTCATAGTATCAAATGAAATTTGAATCCATCAAAATTAGATAGAAAGCCCGAAATTTAATTTCATGACTAGTGGGATTAAGGTCATGATTGCAAAATATTTCCCAGCATAAAGTTTTTTTTTTGTTTTTAATTGTATAGCATTTGATACATATGATTTACCCAAAGGCAATGAACTAAACAGTGGAACGGATATGGTATCCGTTTTTCAATGTTAACAAAAATTAACATCGTGGATGTACTTCAAATATTCAAATCAATAGCAAAAACTATTGTTCAATCAAGTGAAAAGTATTTCCTGAAATTTTTATAATAATAAAGAAAATTTACTTCAAATGCTGGACGGTTCTTATCAGGATGATTGCAGCGCTGGTAAGATGATCTTATCAGTATATATGTATAGAATTGAACACTTTTAGAGCCATAAATATACGATTACGCAACACCAATACACCAAACAGTGAGAAGGATATGGTATTTTCTGTTCAAAATATTCCACAGCCTAAAATTCTTAACGGATTAGTACGTTTTTTTTTCTTGAAATTATCTGGATTAGATTCTTTTGAAAACTCTTGAAGGCGTTCTTATAATTCAATCACATATAATCATTTAATTAGAAGAAAATATTGCAACAAAAAATATAATTTTTTAATGTTGAAAGAATTGCAGCATCGGTAGCGACAAGGTTCGATACAAGAATCTGTTTTGCTGGAATCCTTATTCAAATAGTGAGCATATGTTGGAATAGTTTGCAATACGATAAAACTAGTTTTTGATCAAAGTATCTTTTTCGAGACAACTTAATCCCTACCGAGGCTTTGATTGTTTGAACAATCTTTTCGGAGATCATGTTTTTTTTTGGAACTAGAAAAGGAAGTCGAGTTCTATTCGCACCACCTGGGCTATTCTTAGACATATGAAGTTGGTTTATTTCATAGCAATAAGCATACGCATCACGCAGAGCCCAATCAGCAGCCTACCCGTAGAAAAGAATTGTTGTCAACAATGAGATAATGACTATATATACAAGTGAAAAATATTCAAGATTCATTCAGTTACAATCCGAGAAATTCCTTAAGAATAGTTTCTCAGGGTCTACATTAAAATGAAGATTTTTGTCCTAGCACTGCTCTTCATGCTTGTGACGCTTCTTGATTTCGTTCGTAAGTAGAATATAACATAATACCGAATAAGACATATATTAAAACATCTTCAATCCAGATATCAACTATATTCGAAAATTTGTTTCTCACTTTGTACCAATCAAAGCATAAGTTTCCATCATTGTATAAGTATTTTATTTTGCTACGTGATTACTTATGTACCAAATAAAGGGTCATATTAATTATCATAAATTAATTTGTTATAAAACCAATTTTAATCCAAACATCTTTAGTTCCCTGTAACAAATATTGATTATTAGTCCAGTCACTTCTTTTCCGTAAAGCTGTACCTCATAACTTATTGCATAGAAAATTTTTAAACTTGTACATTGTACATATCAAGTTCAGATTTCGCGAAAGGAAGAAGAAATCTTTTGGTCAAATGAAAACTTCTGTCTTTGTTAGAAAATTGCTATTTTTATCAGGAAATTATCTATACTTTTCATCTGATAATAAAAAACAATGCAGGTCAACCAGTATCATAATTTTTCCAAAAACTGTTGCGAAATCTGTATCTACCGCTAGCAATATTGTTATGCTTCCTAAACTCTTTTGCTTCATTGTTTTTGAAAACTATTTCTTCTAACCTTCAATGACCGAAATATGAATATGAACCCTGAATATAGTTCAGCGCGCAATACATTTGAATTGAAATATTTGAATTTAAAAATTGTTTTCAATATTAAAATTCGATTCAAAAAATTGTATCGAAATATAAAATGTTGGGATTTTTAACTATGAATTGTTCATTCCCTATTATTTCTATAGAAATAAATTCTCTATTTAGGCAAAGATAGGCAAAGATAAGGCTTCGCTGAAAAATTTCGTTAATAAAAAAATCCTGTATTTCTTTCCACAGAATCATCATCACCAAGGCGAGCCTGGCCACCCTGGCCACTCAGAACATCATCAGATGGTAATTCAAAAACTAAAATACAATTAACAATTAAACGATGACCCAGGACTTAGGGCATCTTTGTCTCCATCATTGACTCTAAAATTGGTTGAAAAATTTTGTTGACAAAAAACCCCTATGTTTCTTTCTACAGAATTAGCATCATCATCCAATCCATCAACACCGAGGCCACGCACTCGAGGTAATTTAAAAACTGAAATACAATTAACGATTGAACTTTGTCATTAAAAAGTTTCGTAAACTGGGGGAGACATGACCGCTGCTGCAAAACACGATTTTTCATTTTTATTTGCGGTGAGCAAGACAACTTCGTCACGGATTATCTGAATTCGAAAAACTAACAAGATTTTATTATAATATTTCTATATGCAGTCCCGGAACCGAGGGATTTTTACTTGGACCGAAATTCCCATTTTTTGGGGTAAAAAACAAATTTTTGGAACCTCAAATGTCCTACAAAGTTTTAGAAAATCTACGCCATTTTTTAAGCAAAATTTTTCAAGAACCTTCCTTCAGGGACTGCGTATGGGAATATAATAATGTAATCTTGTTGGTTTTTCGATTTCAGATAATTCGTTCCGGACGTAGCATGCTCACCACAAATAAAAATAAGAAAACGTGTTTTGCGGCAGCGGCCATGTCTCTCCCAGTTTTTGAAACTTTTTAAAGAAAAAGTACCCGGAAATATGTAGTCATAGATCCTATGTAGTCTATTTTAATAACATGTTACCAACATTGCGAAAAAAAGTCAAAATCCCTTAGAATAAGTTGGAAATTATTTTTTTTAGCTCGGAAATTCAACAATTTGATAAGAATTTTTTTCATCCTTGAATGAATTTCTTGTTTGTTTGTAAATTTATCTTTTTCTGTAGAAATTGCACCTTCTCTTGGTTGAAAATGCAACTGTCTGTATGAAAATTATTCCGTACTGTATAAAAATTAACTTTTTTCTTAATAATTTTTACTTGAAAATAGAACAATTTGGTCGAATATCTAACTATTTGGTTGAAAATGTATGTATTTTGTTGAAAATTCATCTTTTTTGGTAGAAAATCGATTTTCTGGTTCTGAATTCAAACTTTTGGATAAAAAATAATCTTTTTATAGTCAAGGATTCTAAAATTTCATTGAATGTTCATTTTTTTCAAATCCAAATGTTCCTCAAATTAAATTTTGTTAGTTGAAAATTCATAATTTGAGTTGGAAAATCGTTTGTTTTTGTTAAAAATAATGTTTTTAAACTAAAAGTTTAACCATTTTGTTGACCATTCCACTGATTAATTGAAAAATAACTGTTTTGTGGAAAATCCATTCTTGTATTAAAAATTAATTCTCTAAAATGAAAATTCAACTACACCACTTTTGAAAAATTGATCTCTTTTTGTTTAAAAATTCCACTACTTAGTTAAGAATTGTTGGAAGCTACCATTGCATCCATTGTTCAAACTGTTAACTTAAAAATTTCTATAATTTGTTGAAAATTCGTCTTTTTAGGAAAAAAGTAATCTGTTGAAAATTCAACTGTTCTCTAGGAAAACCGTTGAAATACATCAAAGTGTTTGAAATCCCTTGAAATCATTGGAAGTTTGATAAAATCCTTCAAATCCTGTGGAATTTCTTAAATGACCTTGAAATTTCTCAAAGTCCATAAAATCGCTAAGCATATCTAGGAAATCAATGATTTAGTTTTTAAAGTTTTGAAAAATCCCTTGAAATCACTGGAAATACTACAAAATTCTTCAAAATCCCTCGAAATTTTTTTGAATCTCTTGATGTCCTTGAAATACCCTTGAATTTCTTTCAAATCTATGGAAAACTTTAACATTAAAAAGGTAAAAATCCTTTATAATCCCTTGAAATATTTAAATTCCGCGTCCTTTTTCCTCTAGAAACAACAAAGTCTGGTCTTGCTAGTGTCAGCTGTGTCAATTGTTTTAACAGTTATGCGGTAAAAACAATGGACGATAGTTTTGTACCTCAACTCCGAGCGAGGTGGAACCCCATCTGGAAATTAGGTGCAACAAAATTTATCCCAGATTTTTTACTCTGCAGGTATTCCACTCGAAACAAGGGACTTTCTGTCAAATTTTGGGAGGAGTAACGAACGTTCGAATCACAGAGGTAGCTATATAGTACAAATAAAAATTGACGACAGAAATGTTAGTTCATCAAGACCTTTCATATTCACAGTTTGAGCATGTTAATAATCTCATAAACCAGCTAATATTTCACATGCATGGGACCTCATTCCCCATCTTTTAAAGAGACATGTTCGAAAACATATACCATACCGGAAATTTATATTTTTATTTAGCATCTTTTTTTAGGCTTGGCCCTTATAAAAAATTGTTTTAAGAAAATCAGTATAGACCTCAAATGATTTTCTCATAATGAATTCGCCATAATTCTCTTAATGATTATAAGGGAGAAATTATCAAAAATCATTATACAGAAAATGATCATCCTATAATAAGCAATGGAATAAATTATACAACAATTTTGAATGAAATTATGTAAAAAGTAGACAAACAACAAAGGAACAGTTCCTTTAGATCGCTAATCTAATTAATCTAATTCAAACTATAAGTAAACGAAACTTAAATTGGGGCTTGAATATATATTTGTAGAGACCATCGCAGAAATAGATAGAAACTGTTTGTCGTGCCATAATGTGAAATATTCCAGAACTTACATTAAAATACGGAACTCAGAGATAAAAGAAGACAAGATTCAAATTACTTATTATGAAAGTACAGGAGCCGACAAAACAGTTGAACCGCACATTTCAACACCTAGCGGCATCCAATAGGTTTCACAAAGGACTAGGTTTCAGCTTCAAGTTAAATAAACAAAGAATTCTTTTGCAGTTTATCTTTGGTATTGATTATTATTATATTTAAACATTATTTATATGCGTGAGGGCAGTTTGGTAAAGAAATAAGGTTTCAAATAGAATAAAAAAGGTCGTATCCAGGTTCACTGAAATGCGGTAAAACAAAATTTTTCCATCAGCCCAGAAAAACTGGAAAGGGCGGATGGGTTCACCGAAATTACGTAAGCGTTAACTAAATATTTTCAGTGTGCCGAGAAACCGTTTTTCTTATTCTTCTCTACACAATTTCGAGTCGACTCTTATGAGACCCTCATGGGACGCACACGTTTATATTTAATTGTAAAACCATTCCAAGAACGCAGTGAAGGGATCCCTAAGCATCCTCTCCATTGCCTCTTAGATTCTTACTCGTTAAACTTTTTGGATCACCTCAGTCGTTAAAAAGTGATCGAAATTTCTGGAAAGCTGGAACGAAATCGTGGTTCGCTGAACAAGGTGGGTCCCTGCTATACCAACCAAGAATCAAATTCTGGGGATTCCCGGGTTTCCGAAAAATAATAGAACCTTCTAGAAATGTTGTCGTGAACTTTGATGATTTTCTATACATCTAGGTTTCTGGAAGGCTTGAATGTAAGCTCTTGTTTTCGAGGTTTGCAATATCCATAAACTTTCCAAAAACATCGATATTGCATATTCTCTGACTGCTTTGCAGTTCACGTACAGGATATGAGTTCCAATGATTATGCTACGAATGACCCATTGGTGGCTTCTACACGGTTCGAAACACTAGCTACCAACGGCGCTGGAAAACATTCTGGAAAGATTGATCGAAGTTTCCACAAGGTGCTGTGCACGCGGGGCTCTAGCTGCATCAATTTGTTAGAACCACCGATATTTAATGTGTAATCTTCAGCTAAATTAGAGACCGAACCATCGGGGTTTGTAGATCTTACCATGCATGGATTCTCAAAAGCAGCAACCCCGTCTGGAAAGTTCGACCGTTCTTTCTCGAATTTAGGTGAAGATGTACAGGGCCGCGCGACCTTTCGGTAGCAGCTTGAACTGCGTAGTATTGTCACCGAACTCCCATAGCTTAACTACTACCATTCAACCCGAAAAACGCAGACATACGGCGTAGGATGGCCATCATCTTACGCCAAGCCAAACTTTCTTCCTAAAACTTAACAAAAGAAGAAAAACAGCAATGATAGAACTCAATCGGAATCAAGACATAATATTACCTGCAGACAAAGGCAAAACAAGAGTAATACTGAAAGAAGAAGTCTATAACAACAAAACCATGGACCTTCTATCTGACGATACATTCAACCCCAAAGTATCCTAGTGAGTTCCGACGCAGTACCTCTATTCACGAAAGAACCAATCTCTGATACAATCGACATGATTGGATATTTTGCGAGCTTTCCCTTCGATCTCATAAGTTTGATAAAACACTGTTTCATGATATAGAAACAAAAACCTTCAACCAATCTAAGCTTGAACCGGAATTTAGTTATCTGGAGACATTGGCTAGATAAACTACACAAGTGTCGCTAGTTTACAAATTACATAATAACACATTAGGACATAAAGTTTACAGAAAACCCACTCATACAAACAGATACCTACATCCCTTCTCTCTCCACCACCCATCTCAAAAGCAATCATTCATCAACTCCTTTGTATACAAAGCTATCTCCATATCAGATAAAAATTACTTACAAAAGGAATAACAAAACGTTCAGCAAATGCTAATACAGAACGATTACCTGAAGAAACAAATTGATAAAGCGATGAGAAAATACACTCAACAAACAATTCAACAAAAT
>CAKNXH010061828.1:0-27051 GCA_932178445.1 Andricus quercusramuli | reverse complement strand
GACCTAAGTTATTTCTGTGGTCAGTCATAGGGGTGCCTTCCCGCCCCCATGAGACGTTGGAAAGGGTGTCTTTTGTGACCTTAATTACTTCTGTGGCAAGTTATAAGGGTGTTTTCCCACCCCCATGAGACGTTGAAAAGAAGGTCGTGTGTAACCTAAGTTATTTCTGTGGCCAATCATAGGGGTGCCTTCCCGCCCCCCATGACACGTTGGACTGGGTGCCGTGTGTGACCTAAGCAATTCTACACTTCGTACCAACATTTCCCTTCTTTTCTCTAAAACGGTCAGTCGTAGGGTAAAAACATATCAAACATAAAATATGTATTTCTAAAAGATCCAAAACTTTTGTTTGAAGCTTTTTTGTAAATTTTTATTATTTACTGAAATAAACGGAGAAACATGAAGTATTTATAGTTTTTGGGGTTTTGACCTTGAAAATCAAATTTGCGGGTATTTTCACTATCATATTCGTGATCAGCACGTCAAAATACATAGGTATAAGGAGTCTCAAATTAATCGGAGGTAAGCGCTTTTCGGAACTCCACCCCAACTTTGATCCTAGTGTAGAATCTAGGCAAAATTTAAAAAATATCTTCCAATTAATAAGTTGGCAAAATACTGCACAGACTTGCCTTAAAATGAGCTCAAGAACTTTTTAAAATGTCAATTTTTTTTTTATAAAATTGATATTTTTAGTCAAACTTGGGCTTATTACGAATGCAAAGTTTTATTAGTTTTATGATAGCTTTCATGCTATTATGAGAAAAAACATTCTCAGGTGACCGTTTCAATCGAGAAAAAAATTCCCAGTCATTTCCCAGTTTTTCCGGGTTATTACAGGCTACCAACAGTTTTCCACGGTCATTGGAATTAATAAAACTGACCACTTTTTTTTTTATCTAAAGTAATAAAAACTGAACTGCAAATTAAATCACTTAAAATGGAACTCTTTTCAATTCTAAACTTTTCAAATTGAAGCATAAAAAACTTTCCATTCCGTTACAAACTCAATAAAAGTGATAAAAATACTCAATTTGCATGTCATTGAAAAAAGAACATTTTAGAGTAAAACCATGTTTAAATATTTTTTTAAATTAAATATCAACGGCGATACCACGCTGAAAACCCCAGTTCTCGTAAGACTACTGAAGTTAAGCAGTGTTGGGCACGGTTAGTACTTGGATGGGGGACCGTTTGGGAATACTGCGTGTTGTTGGCCCGTCGTGGGCGTGGTGAGCCCACACTTGTAGTTATTTACTACAAGAAACTATCCATCTAGAAACACTACCCGAATCGGGTAGTGTCACGCCTACCCCGAAATTTAAAAAAATAAAAAATAAAATTTTTTATACAATTAATGGTATAAAAAAAAGCATTTAATTAGCAATCTTTTGATTTGAAAATATTCTAAAATTGAAAAAAGTTTTCAAAGTTTTAATTAGACGTTTAAATTTGTTTAATTACTAGAGCTTACCAAATGAAAAAGTTTAATTCTGAATGTTAAAGTATTTGAATTGTTTAATTTTTAACAGCTTTTTCCTCAAAGAATTTGTATTCCAAACGCTTTCAACTTTTAATTGTTTAGTTTTCAAAACTACATTTTAAAGTCTCTAAACTGAAAATGTATGCTTAAAAATGAAAACCTAAAAAGGTAAGCTTGAAATTAAAGAGTTTAGAATTATGAATTGTAAACTCAATGATTTGATAATTTCATTGAGAAAGTTTTAATTTGAAATTAACATTGAAAAAAAAATTTTATCGAACTTATTTTAAATTACAATATATCATGTGGCATTTCAAGGGGAATTTATGACATTGTAGTGTATGAAAGAACATCTGTGATATAAAAATATGTTTTAAAAAATGCATAATCGCATAAACTTGAATTAGTGAGATTTTAATGATTTTCAGTGAAAATTCTTACTGATTGCAATCAGTGGCCCATTTTCAGGTATTTTAATAAGTGAGATTGAATTGTGTATTAGTGAAAACTCTTACTGATTTAATTCCCTGAGTCATTTCAAATTCATTCCAATTTAGAAAGTAGCATACACATTTTCGCACATTTTAGCATTCAAAAAAATCTTACTTTTGAATTCATAAATTATTATCGGAGACTCCAGACAAATTTTCTGAATTCAGAAATTTCGATCAGGGGCTCCAATCAAATTTTTTGTCAGCTTTGTTGTACAAAAGAGGGATTTCAGTTATTCTTTGTTTACATTTGGAGAACAGTATATTAGTATAATAATATAGTAATGTACTCCATAGAGTATAAATAGTAAGATTTTTTCTGAAAGTTTTTAAATTGTGAATTATAGCCTTTGAAAATTGATAAAGTTGCTCAAAGTGTGGACATTAGGGTGGTCCAAATATGCATTGCAAAATTTTTTTGCCACCCTAGAAAGCAAATCCCCCCGCCCCCCCCAAAACAAAGGTTTCCATTTCCAGAGAAAAGAATACATAATTTTTTTTTTTTGAAATTCGAATATTAACACGTGCCACTGGACACTTCAAAATCCCATTTAATTAACATGAGGAAAATTTGGATTTTCAAAAAATTGAACTCATATTTCACGGTTTCATCGGTACGTGCCAACTTTTTTAGGGATTGAAGAGGGGTATCTATGAAATGTAACCATAATAATAACTTTTATTTTCAACCCACCCTTACCCCCTTACCCCCCAGCGCTCCAAATATGACCCAAAATCCAAAAACTAGATTTTTACGTATTATTGTTACTTTTTAGCAATTTCCATCGTCTTTTCCATACAAATAATTTCACCAATGGACCATTCGAATATTTCCCATGATTCTTTGAACAATTTTTAATTGTTTAAACAAATGTAACTTATTTCAACAATTATTTATTCCCAAAAAATGTAAGAAATAATCGTATTTCCTGATTTAACTACTTGTTGTTAAATAATTATATAATTTTAATACCTTTCTTTTGATTTTTGATGAATTTCTATTTGTTTAAATAATTTTTATTTCCTTAAGTAGTTTTTTTGATAACTTCAAGAAAATTAAATAAAATAAAATACATATAATTATTTTTCTGACTGTATAATGTATAGAAAGAATATATTAACCATTTTTAATCGTTTAAACAGATACAATTTGTTTAAACAATTAATTTTCTAAAAATATCTTTTAAATCGTATTTTCTGAATAACCAAAAACAGTACGTACTGCAAGTAGTAAAAAATTATAGAAAGCAGTATCCAGATATCAGGAAGAAAACATTGTCTCCGACCAAAAAATAATATTTTATGATTCAGCGTTGTAATTAGACTGCATATGAAATGCATTTAGATTATAGTTCATTATAGCATTTGAAAGTCTTATGAATATGGATCTGACATATTGGAAGACACAAAAAATATATATTAAAACATATTTACGAAAATAATTCTATGTGTAATATTTTATATTATTGATCTACATTTTTAAATAGAAAACTACTTGAACGAATAAAAATTGTTTAAACAATGACACGTCGTTTTTAAAAGAATTTACTACTCCTCGAAATCATTCAATATTATGTTTAATTCAGGAAATACGATTTGAAAAATATTTTAAAAAATTGTTCGAACAAATTATATTTGTTTAAACATGAGAAAAATGGTTAATATATTCTTTATATACACTATAAAGTCAGCAAAATTATTATATGTATTTTATTTCATTTAATTTTTTCTAAAGTTATCGAAAAAAAAACTGCTTAAGCAAATCAAAACTGTTTAAACGAATAGAAATTTATTAAAAATTGAAAAATATGTATCAAAATTATATAATTATTCAACAAAAAGTAGCACAGGATACCAATTTGAGAAGAAAATGGACATCTCTGGGTCAATTTTTAGTTACATTTGTTGAAACAATTAAATATTGTTTAAAAAGTCATGGGAAATATTCAAATTGTTCCTTATTAATTATTTGTATCAAAAAGACGACGGAAATTGCTAAAAAGTAACAATAATACGTAAAAATATAGTTTTTTTATTTTTTGTTCATATTTGTTTCGCTGATGGGCGACGGGGGGGGGGGGTGAAAATAAAAGTTATTAGTATGGTTTTTTTTTCATTTTGGAGTGCCCGGCGGCACGTGTAATTATTCGAATTTTGAATTAAAAAAATTAGGGATTTTTTTTTCTCCGGAAATGGAAACTTTTGCAGGGGGGACTTGCCTTGAAACTCGAAAAGCATTCGTGATTTTTTTATGAAACTTCAACATGTTTTGTAAGGAATTTTTCTGGAAGAAGAATAATCAAATAAGCATTTTTCATTCAAAAAATTTAAAAAATTTATTTAAAAAAATGGAACATCGATTTCTGAAAATTAAAATTTTTTGAATAATTAACAATGTTCCAGCACAAAAACTTTTATTTCCATCTAAATTGTTCCGAGATTCATAATCTATATGTTGACCTAAAAATAATATATTTTTTGTAATTGTCATTGTTACAACTTCATCGTGTTTACATATTTAGCATTTTACAGGATTTATTTGAGATATTTGATAAAAAATAATACCCATGGATACCAAGTAAATTATTTTCGTTTAAATAACCAATCTCTCATTTCATTCTATTTTAAATTTTACGGCCTCTATATTTTAAAACTGGTGAATCTTATGAAACATTTCTAAAGTCTCATGGCATATTAGATATATTACCATATTACATGGCCGTAAGGAGACTCTATCCAAGCAGAACTTTCGCTGAAAATTTCGATCAGCTGTTCAGAGACCAACGAACTGGCCGCATGTTATTGTTTCATTGTAGCATCTGATTTTGAAGTTATACATTACAATGTCACAATGAGTCAATGATGTTAGTTAAAAAGAAAATGTAAATAAAATAATAAATATCGGGAGTATTCGAATCCGTGCACTCATCGATCGCCTTCATTGAACTCATTGGATTTTATACTTTGAGGTTACGTGAGATGACTTCTCTGTTTTTTTTTAAATTTCTTTTCATACTTTGAATTTCAGCTATATTGCTTTTGCTGCGTTTACCATTAAAAATGATTGATAATCTGATATTAAAACAAGATTATAAAAAACTGTGTTTGAGATTGTAACAAGTGTCTTATTTCTTAAAAATTCCAAATTTAATTAAAATGTATTAAATTCGTTTTTGAAATCTTGTATACAATAAATTCATTATTTCTTTCCGTTTCAAATAATATATTTAAACTCTAATTTAACCTTAAAACAACTAAATAAGAAATTATATAAAATTGAATGATTCAAAATTTAGTGAGAAACATTACAAAATGAAGATAATTTTATTTCATATAATCAGACTTGATTTAAAACTGTGACTTTCAATAGAAATAAATAAATATTCAGATACTGAATTATAGAAGATGTAAAATTTTTTAATGTTTTGTAACTGGAAGCTGCTAGTATCTACACAAATATTTTTTTGTTCTTTTTACTAAATTATAATTTTTGAAGCAATTTAAAGCCTATAATGGAATCAGCAATTTGATTCTACTATTAAATAATTATATTTATTAACCGAGTATCTCAGCGCATCGAAAATAGTTGTGATCACTGAATTTCAATGTCCCTATAGACGGCCATTTTTATTCAAAAAATTGCTTTTTACAATTTTCAATATTTTTCTTATGGTCATACGTATGATCAACTCTGATTTGAATTTTCAACTCATTTTATTAATTAAAAAATTTTTTATCTTCGCATAAATATATTTTAAAGGCTATAATTCACAATTTGAGTGCTAAGTAAATTAAAAAAAAAACTGTTTATAAAATGTACCTCACGCGTGGCATCATCATATGAAGTATGAAAACAATTTATATACCTATAATAAAAACATATTAATACTCACTTCAGACTTCACAAGTATAGACAAAATAGAAATAAGCAACACTCCGTGAAAGATAACTATAATGCAATGAAATATATTTGTGGCGCGTATATTAAATAAAAGTTGTGGTACAAAACAAACACGACTATTAGAATTGCAAGCTTGGAGCAAAGTGATTAGTGAAACTTAGGGATGAAGTAAAGTCGGCGAGGGAACTACTTTCAGGATGTGACAGGAAGTTTGTTTATATGAACATTCGAACATTTAACGTACATGCTACATTTGTTAACTTTATTATGGGTACAATTATAATAATTAAAATCTGAGGTTATTTTTTGAGGTAAGTTTAAATATTGTATTTTATTCTCATTCATTTAATAAACAAACTTATTTTTTAACTTTTTGACCCTCACATTAAAAAAGCTGAAAGGATGAAGTAAAGTTGGCGAGGGAACTACTTTCACGATGTGACAGGAAGTTTGTTTACATGCACATCCAAAAATTTAACGTATATTTATTCGTTTTTTATTATTTTTATTTATTTTATTATTTTATATTTATTCAGTTGTTCATTTAATGAACAAACGTATTTTTTTACTTTTTAACCCTCAAATTAGAAAAGCTGAAATAAAGATATGGCAGATACCATGTCCGACACCAGTCCGTACTAGTCAGTTGTCGTACTAATTTTTTTTTTAAATATTCAATACATACAATCGATTCAATCAATATTTTACTAAAGTAAACACGAAAATAAATTAAATGAATTTTAAAATTCTACAAACTTACATATCACAAACATTGCGGTTTCAAAATTATACACTCTTTTGATTAGTTTAGTTTCAAATTTTGCAACAAAGTTTGACTTTTTCTTATTCGTTTTCTCTCATAATATCTGTTTATAGAAACACCACCCACCGAATTATGGCAAACGATAGCGCGTCGCAGGTAATATTATTTTAGATTTAGATTTAAGTTAAACATTCTATTTATATAACCTCAAAAAATAAAAGTAAACTTTCACGCACTAAAAGTCTTTGCAAAAACAAAGTTCTAGATTTGATGTAATTTTTATTTTGAACTCATACTTCAGGGTTTCATCGAAACGTGACAAACTTTTTAGGGATTGAAGAGGAGTACCTATGACATAAAAGCATACTAATAACTTTTATTTTTAACCCAACCCTTCCCCCCCCCCCCGCGCCCCAAATATGACCCAAAATTAAAAAAACTACTTTTTTACGTATTATTGTTACTTTTTAGCAATTTTCGTTCTCTTTTTCATACAAATAATTACTAGTGGACAATTTGAATATTTCCCATGACTTTTTAAATAATTTTCAATTTTTTAAACAAATGCAACTTATTTAAGCCATTACTTATTCCCAAAAAATGTAAAAAATAATCGTATTTTCTGATTGAAATGTAATAGTTTGTCATTGTTTGGAGTGGTAATTTTTTTAAAAAACATTATGTAAATATTTAAACAATTACTTATTGTTTGTTCCCAACATTTCTAAAAATTGACCCAGAGATTTCCAATTTTTTCTCAAATTGGTATCCTATGCTAATTTTTGTTAAATAATTATATAATTATGATACATATCTTTTAATGTTCAATAAATTTCTATTTGTTTAAATAATTTTTATTTCCTTAAGTAATTTTTTTGATAACTTTAAGAAAATAAAATAAAATAAATATAATTATTTTTATGCCTGTATAGTGTATAGAAAGAATATTTTAACCATTTTTAATTGTTCAAATAAATATAATTTGTTAAAACAATTATTTTTCCAACAATATTTTTTAAATCGTATTTTCTGAATTAAACATAATAGTGAATGATTTCGAGGAGTAGTAAATTCTGATAAAAACGTCGAGTCATTGTTTAAACAATTTTTATTCGTTCAAGCAGTTCTCTATTAAAAAATGTGGATCAATAATATAAAATATTAAACATGGAATTATTTTCGTAAATATATTTCAATATATATTTTTTGTATCTTCCAGTATGTCAGATTGATATTCATAAGACTTTAAAATGCTATAATGAAATATAATCTCAACCTAAATCATGAAAAATATAATAAATATGAAGAAAGCAATGATAAATACACTTTTATAATTTGAATTTTATCATGACTTTCATGATTTATTTAATTTTGATTTTATTGAGTACGGCGAATATTCACCTTATATTGTTGAAGAACTCCTGTGGATATTATTCCAGAAACATAAGTGTTTTGGGACAATTCGAGACCATCAATTGTAATGAAATTCCAAATTTTCGTACTCGAAGACCGATAATAACTTAAAATGTTGTTGTTTGTTTTATAGAATTCAGAGCTTATTCTCCAATAAAAAATTACTATTTTTACATTATTATTCATGAGTGTGTATTGTAATCGTTCAAATTTTCGATCTCTGCTTTTCAACGGATCTTTCTGTTCCGGCACTCACAGAGTCCGAAAATCATAAAATGTTGTTGGCGTCCGTCTGTATGTCTGTCTGTATGTGTGTCAGTCTGTATGGTTACCTGAATGTTGTAGCCACACTAACTTTTGAAGGATTTGTCCAATCAAGTCAGCCTTTGGTAAACTTTTAAGGGTCCTAAAATGAAGGTTAAGTTCGTTAACCAGACTTTTCCAACCAAAATTAAAAATTTTAAAGTAGATTAAAAAATTTTAATAAGAATTTTCACTAGTTTTCACATGGTTTTCTTTTTCAAAAGCAATCGTCTGTATAGCCTAGCTGCTGAGCGCGAAGAGCGAGTATCGCAATGAGAATGTTATCGTCAAGGCCGTAGGTGCTTTGAGAACCCGCTTCATAGTACCAGATCGAGGTACAGAAATAAATATAATGTACATTAGATATAATAGTGTTGAACATAATGTAGAAAAGTTCACATTCTGGACAAATTTAAACGCAACTGACTTGAAATTGTCGTATTGTCTACGTTAAATAATTTTAGCTTCAAAGCTTTTAAAATTAGACAGTATAATTTCAGAATAAAAATGTCCTGTGTGAATCTAAGTTATAGTAAAAAGTTTCGAATGAAATAATGCTACCTTGTTTTTGTTTTAGGAATCAAGGACCATAAATAGCAATATTAGAATATCAAATGTCAATATCACGTCATCAGCAATCAACAGACAAATAAATATTAATCAAAATTAAAAATATTGCATTTAATGTTAACTTTGAATATGTGCGGTTTGACTGTTTTGTCGGCTCCGGTATTTTCGATTTTCTCGGTGTCTAAATTGACTATTTTATCAGTGATTTGGTGGTGTTGAAGAAGGCGTCTACTTCCTGATAAGGTGTTCGATCGGCGGAGCAGAACTTTACAATCGCCATTCATAATTTGCCTTCTAAAGGTTTGGTGAGTTTTGCTTGCATTTACCGCTAACGTAATGGATACGTTTTCATTGGTCCTCTTTCCAATGTGCCGACAGCGTAGCGGCTACGGAGCCTAAATCCTACTATAACATTGTACTTGGCACGGGAGTGGATCGGGTTGCCTGCGCGAAGGGATTTTTATCCCTGTCATCTATTTTTGAACGAAAACGATATTTTTCGTTATGATGCAGAATACCGACCTTAAGAATATCAGTTTAAAGCCCAACTGTAATACATGTGGTGGAACAATTCAAAGAGTTGCTATCTACTGTGAATCTTGCAACGAAGCCTACCACCCGAAATGCACTGAGTTCTATGAGATTCCTCACAAGCAAAAAGTCCTTACGGTCTGCAGGCAGTGCCACTCCAGCTTTAGCTTTGCTGATGAGGCTTCCAAAGTCTCTTCTTTTATAACAAGCGATATTATTCTTGGCGAAGGGGCCCCAGCTTCTCACTCTCTAGAAACTTCTAACCGCAATGCTCTTTCGGAGGATACTCTACTCAGTTGTCACAATTCCCTGTTGAGTTCAACGAAGGAGGATACGTCACTCACGCGGCCCGCCCCAATAAGCCCAACAGAACCAATTGTCCATCAACAACCTGCTGCTACAACCCACAGTAGCCAACCTTCTGGTGATCCTGATTTTGTTTCTGGGATGATCCTAGCCAAACTTAATCTGATCTGCGAACGCCTCGATAAAGTGGAAGCAATCGGTGCGAAAACAAGTGAAACCTTGAAACTGCAATGTGCTGATTCGGCTTCCATTTCGGCCCAGCTACAATCGATCACGGCTCAAAATGATAACCTTCTCGGCAAAATTGAGTCGGTGTGTTCCAGAATCTCCAAAGTTGAAGCTACACAAGAGCAGTTAGCTAGAGATAATTCCGCTCAGAAAGCAGCCATAGAAGATATAAAAGTTTATCATGGAGAAAGGATTACCCGCTTGGAAGATGCGATCAGAGACAGAGAGGTGATCATTACGGGTTTTCCAACGTCTGCTCACGAAGATCTCACGAGTGTTGTTGAGAAAATTGGGGTTTTAACCGGCTCCAAACTGCTCAAGGGGGATATTGAGGATGTCTTTCGCATTCCATCTAAAGCTCAGAACCAGCCGAAACCAATAATCGCTCGGCTCTCTAATGCTAGGGTTGTTACTTACGCCTGAAGTCAGTCAAAGAAAAGATACGTCATGGAAAGCTCGACGGTAAGGCATGGATCTTCAGGAAATAAGTCTGGATCAGAGACGTAAAGGATGCTTCATTTAAACCAGTGAGGGTCACAGAGGGTGCGGACCTTGACTCTTTCTTGAAAACTCACCTTAGCTCACCATCGACGTCAGCTCAGTCCTGACTTGACTCCTTAAACCAGCCAACTAATGGCCACGGGCCTGATTCTTCGTCGCAACACTACTCTCAGCTTAGACTCTCAGACACCACTGGCTCTTCTCCACAACGTTCGTGCCCTAACCTAAGACATCCAGATACTACCGGTATGTTAAACACTCTATCTGGCTTAAACTTCTCGAGTTCATATTTCAGCAACTCGTGCGACTCTAGTAGCAGTAGTTTAGGGCCCCCTTTGGTACCGACGTCTTTCTCTGTTAATCCTCTTAGTTCTTCGGCCACTGTTTTTGATGTCTCACCTCCGGGCCTTAACCAAACGTCAGCTAATAATTCTAATTTACGATCATTACGTGTAGGACACATTAATGCTAGATCTCTCTTACCAAAGTTAAATTATATTATAGACCTAATTTACCTACATAATTTAGATATTATAGCTATCTCCGAGTCGTGGCTCCATAAAGAAATTCCCAGTTCAGCGGTGGCGATTAATGGCTTCAATGTGATACGAACGGACCGAAAGAGCCTTGTTGCTCGTAGAGGGGGAGGCTTACTGATCTATATTAGAGACGACTTGCGGTTCGACTTATTAGTCGATGATTCGATGCCTCCTAGGGGGCGATTGACAGAGGATATCCCTGTAGACATCTGCGCAATAATAATACATCTGAAAAAACTAAAAATTGGCTTCGTAGCTGTCTACAGGAGTCCTAAGTCGAATGCTGCTTGGGATGACGATTTGGAGGACGTGCTGATTCATGCGAGTGGTGCAGCGGACTATATATTATGTGCAGGAGATTTCAATATCGATGTCTCTCGCACGGACCAGCCATGTTGGAGGAAGCTTAATGATCTCATTCGCTCTTTTGCCCTAAATCAGATTATCGACGAACCTACGCGTACTACAGATAATTCCTCTTCAACAATCGATCTAATCTTGATCAGTGAAGAATTACAGCCGTCGGATTCTGGAGTCATTAAATTGTCAAAACCGTTTGATCACGATATAGTTTTCTGCATGCTAGATGTGAGGACAATCTCTAGGCCGGGTATATTCCGCTTTGGGAGGGATTTCAAAAGAGTAGATATAGATATGTTGGTAGGGCGGCAAGAGCGGCGAATTGGGACAATGTACAAATGGCTGAAACGGTGGACGACAAGGTGAACTGCTTCTCTCAAACTGTCCTATCCTTGATAGACTCCTTTTGCCCACTTCGAAAATTCAGAATTGCCAGACCCAAACCTCCATGGTTCTCAGATGCGGTCAAAAAGATGTCGCGAGCCAGGGATAGAGCACGATCCAAATGGCGAAGGGATAGAACAGACCCCAATCATGCCAAATACACTTATCTCCGTAATCTCACTACGGCGGCCATGCGTCGCGAAAAGGTCGGATTTCTGTCTAGCTTCCCGGAAAGGCCCTCATCTAAGCGAATATGGGAAAGGGTTAACCAAGCGGGAGTCTGGTCTGGGCAGGGAATATGCTCGTGGGGGGACCTTCCCCTTGATCCAACGAAGATCAACAACTTCCTCCTTGATACCCTCCCTCCAGCAACGGCATCGGTCAAAATAATCCAAGATCTCCTAGAGGCAGCCGAAGTAAGTAATCGCCAACCTTTTCAATTCCACGAGGTTGACCTCGGTCAGTTGTATGCAGCGATTAAATCAATTAAATCTACGGCTACCGGCTTCGATGGTATAAATAGTTCCGCGATTCTCCTCTGTGTCCCCTCCTGCTTGCCTGCTTTGCTCGAAATTGTGAACTCCTCCCTGAGGACAGGGATATTCCCTACAGCGTGGAAGGTAGGCATTGTCCGCCCTCTTCCAAAATGTGACCGACCAACTTCCTACAAGGATTTACGCCCCGTTACTATTCTTCCTTATCTGTCAAAGATCCTGGAAAAAATTTGCCTTCAGCAGCTGTCGCCATACATAAGCAATAATGGGATCCTCTCAAATCACCAGTCTGGTTTCAGGAAAGGTTTCTCGGCAGCTACAACCTTGCTCCATGTATCAGACGAGATAGGCCGGTCACTGGACTGTTCGGAAATCACTATTTTAGCCCTACTCGATCTAACTCGGGCGTTCGAAACCCTCGATCACCAACTTCTTCTAGCCAAACTAAAATCTGAGGGAATTTCTGGGAAAGAAATGTCTTGGTTTAGTGGCTTTCTCTCGGATAGAAGCCAGCGAGTGGAAATATCGAACACCTTAACCTCTCGATCGTCACCCATCCGACCCCTATGTAAAGGGGTCCCACAAGGTGCTGTTCTTAGTCCGCCTCTTTTCTCTGTTTACACCAACGACCTTCCAGACCCCTTGATGAAATTCCTGTCGATTTTGGAAGCGGTATCCGGAGGCAAGGTGAAAGTCACGATCCACATGTATGCGGATGACACACAGGTATATATACGCTGCAAACTGGACGATCTAGATGTCGGTACAGCAGTGTTGTCCCTGGCTTTGAAATTCATCGCGAGGTGGGCTGATGAGCGAGCTCTTGTTATTAACCCTGCTAAATCCGTTATTCTTCCTGTAGGCAACTTTAAAGATGCTCGTTTACCCAACTTTGAGATAGGCGGATCCGTGTTGTCCATCGTAGCTCAAGCGAAAAACTTAGGTCTTAAAATACAATCCATTTGGAGTTTCGAAGATCATGTAACCACTAAAATCAAAGCGGCGTATCTGCGTTTAAGAAAATTGTATCCCTTCCGTCGCTCCCTTCCACTCAGGGTAAAACTGTTGCTTTGTCAGTCATTGGTACTGTCCCTCTTTGAATATGCGTATACGACATACGGCCCTTGCCTAAATGCCACTCTGAGAGAGAGGATACAGAGGGTGCAAAATGCGTGCCTCAGATTCACATATGGAATTAGAAAATACGACCATATCACACCCGCTTTGGAAGAATCTGGCTGGCTGAAAATGAAGCACAGATGGGAAGTGCAACTATGTGTCCTCTCTTTCAGGGTCCTCTCGCAAGGCGTTCCGGAATATTTATTTGATTTATTGTCATTCGTGGAAGATAAGCGAGCTAGAAAATCTTTTGCAATGAGATCCGATGGCAAGCTATATGTCCCGCGAGCGAACACATCGAAAGGGGAATCCATTTTTTCCCACGCGGCTCCACGTCTCTTAAACAGCTTAAAAAACCCTCTGGCTTCTTACTCCATCCCTACTGTAAGGAAGGAAATAACTGAACGCCTTCGCACGGTAACATGATTTGTCTCTTCATAATAAGTAATTTGATTCTTGTCTTCTTTTATCTTAATTTCCGCATTTTAATATAAGTTCTAGAGTATTTCGCATTATGGCACCACAATCAGTTTCAATCAGTTTCTATCTATTTCTGCAATGATCTCGAAAACTATATATTCAAGCCCTAGTTTTTAAGTGTCGTTTACTTATATTTTAAATTAGATTAAGAGGGTTAGGTTTGAAAGCAGCTTTAAGCTGTACCTCGCCCTTTGGGTTCTTATGTTAACTCTGTCTGCCATGTACATATCATTCTTGTTACGAACTACTCAATAAAGATTTATTATTATTATTATTATAATATTTATGAAAATATCAGAAAAATGTTTGTCTTCAATTAAAGAAAGCGTTTGTTTAACATAATTTCTTTATTCAATCAAAAAAAACTTCCAAATAAAGAAAATCATCTCAAATTAAAGACAAATCTCTATTTCAACAAAAAAATAATTTCTTTGAACCAAAGAAATTGAAACGCATTCAGATGAATTAAGACAGCGCGAGTTGAATGCGTGTGAATTCAAAGTACGCAGATGCATAAAAAAACTGCAATCAATAAAAGAGCTGTTTTTGCTAAAGTTTCATTTGAGCATTCCGACTACAAAGAATGAATATCCAAGCGCGAAGCGCGACGTAACTCAATTTCGAGGGCAAAGCGCGAGATCCAACATTCGGACGCCCTACACTGTTAGAAGTAAGTTCATGAAATTTCCTGAAAATGTTAGTGAAGCTTTTTACACTACGGTTAGTGAAAAACTCATTGAAATTTCATGCAACACTGAAATTTAAATAGCCTTATTGAAATTTCAATGTTAGTTTTGAAACTATTCTTAAAGGTAATAAATTGAATTTTTTGTGAATGTTCATGAATATCCTATGGATATTCAATGTATATCACACACAAAACTTCTAAATTTAATTTAATGAATTATTTTTAAATTTTGTTCATATTTTCATTCAGGTTTATTAAACTTAATAAAAAATGTCACTTTATGTTCAATGGCTTCCGTTTCCAGCGCTAATAGTGAATACACGCGTCTTGGAAATACTGTGTTCTTTTGGCTCGAGTGAAGGGATAGAGGTGTGTTTTGGAGTGAAAAGGTTTGGTGAGCGGAGTGTTCAGAGGCGGCGGACGAAAGTGATTGATAAAAAGGGTTGAGCAGGGCAGAGAAAGGATAAAAAAGAGAAAAAGAGGTGAGTGTGTGATTTTGGAGGTTAGAATCGGAGTACGATTTATACTAGTATTTTGCGAGATGGGAGCAGACCAGGTGTGTGGAAGTTTAGTAGTGAACGTGCAGGGGATGTAGGAGATAAACGGTAAGGTAAGGTGAGGGTGAAAACAGCAAGTACGGTGTTTTTTAAGAGAAAATAGGGTGAAGGAGAAAGGAGGGGTGAGGGGAAGGGGGTGAAGGAAGCGAGAGGGTTAAAGGCGGCAAGTGACTACTTAGCTTAGTAGGTAAGTGGTTAAAATCGTAGGGTAAGATGCCGGTAAATAGAAGTCCAGCACGAAATAACAACGCACGAGGGCGCCACGAGTCGGGAAATGACTCTGAAGATGGGAGATCGAGTTCAAAGCCGAGCAGAGCAACGGGCGAAGGGAAGGAGGCGGGTGAGATAAGCAGTGACGAGGGAGAGAGGTTCGAGACACCAAGTAAAGGCGGGGAGGGAGGAGCGGCAGAATTCGCGCGGCAGAGAGGAACCAGTCGCAGGAGTAAGGGCAGACCGACGAACCGTGAAAGACTCGCTAGCACGAGTAACACGGGATCTAGAGAATTCCTAGCTAGGTGGCGTTCAAAGAGCGCAGGAACAGATTCGGAAATTGAGAAATCTGAGGATAGCAAGAGGGATAGAGAAGAAGGGGAATAAGAGGGGGTGGAGGATAAGCTCACAAAGAGAAGCAAAATAAAGACACCAACAGAGAGTCCCAAGGTAGGAGGGGATAATATAATAGAAAATCTGATAAGGGAACTAAGATATGAAATAAATAGAGGGATAGAAGAGGTGAAGAAACAGGGGAGGGGTACGGAGGGGATGATACTGAAAGTAAAAGAGAAGTGGGAGGAATGAAAAACTTGCTGGAAAGAGAAAAAAGAAAAAGTATGGAGTAAACTAGAAAAGATGGAAAATATACAGAGAATTAGTGAGGAGTAAAGGGTAAAGGAAATAAGGCAGTTGGAGGAGAGAGTGCGTAACTTAGAATGCAGGTCTGAAAGCGAAAATAATCGTGAGGGCCAGGGGAGAGGGGAGAAGAAAGAAGGGGAGGGAAACTTAAGAGAGGAAAATGAGAGAATGAGATATAGATTGCTAGGACTAGAGAGAAAAATGGAGAGGGAGGAAAGAGAAAAGAAAAAGATGAACGTAGTGATCAAAAAAATGCAAGTGGAAAGCGAGACGGGAAGGGAAGAGGTGGAGAAACTTATGAGAGACACAGGAGCAAATGTTAGGGTGGAGCATATAAAGGCGGTGGGCAGTAAGCTAGAAGGAAAGTCTAGGGTCTACGTCGTCAAACTAGGAAGTGATGAGGACAAGAAAGAGGTGACGATGAAAAAGAAGGAGCTCAGGGGAAGAAAGGAAAGAATTGATGAAGATATGACATGGAAGGAGAGAAAGAGAAGATGAGTAATTGAAGAAAGAGCATGGGAGGAGAGGAGAAGAGGGAGTAGGGTAAGAATGGGGAGAGACAGACTGTGGATAAATGAGACAGTTTGGATATGGGATGAAGAGAGGAAGGGCTTAAAAGCAGGAGAATGGTCACAGGGTAGAAGGGGAGAAGAAGGGAGTAAGAAAGAGGAGGAAGTGATGGAGTTTGCAGAAGACACGAGGAAATGAAAGAGAGGAAAAGGGGAAGAGGGGGTGAAAAGGGGATAAAAGTAGCGTTCTGGAATGTGTCAGGATTATAAAATAAGGATAGAGGTTTCTGGGAGGAGCTAAATAAATGGGACGTGATAATAATGAGCGAAACGTGGGTTAATGAGAAAGAATGGAAGGTTCTTCAAAGGAACGTACCAAAAGGATACATTTGGACAATGCAGGAAGCAAGAAAGGAACATGAGAGGGGAAAGGGAATGGGAGGCATGGTGTCAGGGGTGAGGAAAGAATTGGTAATAAAACGGAAAGAAGGACATAATGAGCCAGATATGGAGGGTACTATAGTCAGGAGAATGAAAGTGGGGAGAGTAAAAGTGGACGTGGTGTGCGTGTACAGAAGAAGAGGAGAAGAGGAGGGGTGGAAAATAATATAAAGATGGATGGAGGAAAAAAAGGAAGAGCTATTGTTGATAGGGGGTGATCTAAACGCATGGACAGGGGAATTGGGGGGAGAAGTGTTTGATGAGGAAAATGAAACATTTATCAGAAAATCGAAACACCGAGAAGTAGACAGAGAAGGCAAAATACTCTTGAATATGGTCGGAGAAGCAGGATGGTTCATATGTAACGGAAATATAAGAGGAGATGAAGAGGGGGAGTTGACGTTCGTAGGAAAAAGAGAAACAGTGATTGATTACATCCTGGCTGAATAGAGGATAAGAAAGAACAAAGATAAAATGGAAGTTGGAAACGAGATAGGTTCGGAACATTTCCCGGTAATTGCGACTCTAAAAAGCGAAGGAGGTAAGAGAGGTAGAAGAGAAAGAAATAGGGTGACAGTGGATAATTCTGAAATGGGTAGATGGGGAGGAGAAAAACTTAGAGAATACAAAGAAAAGATGGAGAATGGGACTGAAGTAAATACACAGGAGGAAGATGTGGACAGGTTGGTAGCAAAGTTAAGGGAAAGGATAGAGGTGATACAGAGAGAGGTAAGGCCGCAAGAGGTGCAGGATGGGAAAAAGAAAGGATGGTGGGATGCGGAGTGTAGGGAGAGTAAGGAAAATATGAGGGAGTATCTAAAAAGATGGAGAAAGGGAGAGCTGGAGAAAAAAGAATACAATAAAAGGAAAAAAATGCATGAGAAGTTATTGGGCGAAAAGAGACACGAGGCAAAAAACAGATATAAGGAAGAGGTAGAGAAAGCGGTAAGGGAAGGTAGGGAGTGGGAAATAATAAACAAGGAAAGAGGAAGAAGGAAAGGTATAAATGAAGAAATTGAGATGAGTGAATGGTCAGAGTATTTTAAGAAGCAGTTAGGAGGAGTAGAGAATATGGTATGAGGAGAAGGCAGGAAAAGAGTGGAGGAGGAGGAGGATGCTCTGAAATATGGAGGAGAGGGGGTGCAGGAAGAGATATGGAGAATATGTCATAAGGTGTGGAAGGGAGAAGGGTGGCCAAAAGAATGGAGAACAGGTTTGGTAGTACCAATAATCAAGACAGGAGGGGGTACAAAGACAGAGGAATACAGAGGAATCACACTTATGTCGGCGGGATATAAAATTTATGTAGAAATAATGAAGAAAAGGCTAGAAAGACAGGTAGAGGAAAAAGGGATTATATCACATAACCAGACGGGCTTCAGGAAAGGGATGGGAACAATCGACAATGTTTTCGCAGTTAACTACCTGGTGAGCAGGAATTTAGGGAGGAAGAAGGGAAACTTTATAGCACTGTTTGTGGATTTTAAAGCAGCGTTTGATTCGGTAAATAGGAAGGTGCTCTGGGAAACCCTAGAAGAGAGGGGAGTGGACAAAGGATTAAGAGAAAGGATCAAGGAAATTTTCGTGGAAACCAGAGCGAGGGTGAGAGTAGGAACACAAAAAGGAGAGCCTTTCTGGACGGGAAGAGGAGTCAGGCAATGTTGTCCACTCAGTCCACTTTTATTTAGTATCCTGTTGTCAGACCTAGAAGAAAGGAAGGGTAAGGGAGGCGCGATACTGGGTAATAGTAAAATATACTCTCTCGCGTATGCGGACGATATAGTTTTGTTAGCAGAAGAGGAAGGAGGATTGAAGCTAATGATGAGAGTTTTCGAAGACTACGTGAGAGAGAAGAAACTAACGGTAAATGTAGGAAAAACCAAAATAGTTTATTTCAGAAATAGGAAAAGTAAAATAGAATATGAATGGAAGATGAGTGGCGAGATTGTAGAAATAGTCGAGGAGTTCTGCTACCTAGGTTTTTGGTTTGAATCTGGGGAAGGAAATGAGTTGCCGGTAAAAAAGAGGCTTGGGAGTGCGAGTAAAATAATGGGACAAGTGTGGGGTATAGGTAAGAAAAGATTCAAGGATGACTGGAAGACGAGAGTTTGGATGTTTGACGTGTTAGTGTAGTCAGTAATGAGCTATGGAGTAGAGATTTGGGGATGGAGGGAATACAAAGGGATAGAAAGTGCACAGGAGAGGTTCTTGAGATGGGTAATGGGAGTGAGTTGGAGTTGTCCAGGGTATATGTTGAGAGAAGAACTAAGTAGAAAGAAAATGGTAATAACGCAACTAAAAAGAGCGTGGAATTTCGAAGAGAAGCTAAAAAGGGGGGAGGGGAGTAAGATAGCGTAAGCATGTCTGAGGGAAATCCAAATTAGAAAGGAGAGGGGCAACATGGAGCGATCGAAATGGGAGGAGGGCAGAATGCAGATGAAAAGGAAATGTGGGTTAGGAGAGGCAAATAGAGAGTGGCAGCAGGTAGAGCAGGACATGATAGTAGAATAGAAAAAAGAGAGATGGGATAAAATCGTGAGGTCAAGATATAATAGGTGGTATAGGGTATTTAAGGGCGAAACAGAGCCAGAATATCTGAAAATGGTAAAAAAAGGAGAGCAAATGGAACCGAGTGATCAGGTTCAGAATGGGTGAAGGGATGAGGAAATACAGATATTGGGAGAATGAAGATGAAAGAGCATGCAGAGTGTGTGGGTATGAACTGGAGACATGGGAGCACGTGTTAGAGAGATGCACAGGGTATGAAACGGGAGGAGAGAGCGTGAATGATAGAGTAAGATGGATTTTGGATGAAAATGGTCAATGTGAGAAAGGGATGAGAAATCTGCAAGAACTAAGAGACAGGGCAGGTGGCAGGGGTTAGGGTTGAGCCAAAAGGGGACTTCAAGAAAAGAAATTTAAAGATGTAGAGTCGGAAATTAAAATTGTGAGCTGAAGAGGCTCAGGCGAGAGGAAACGGAAGCTCCTGGAGTTACCAGCTCCGATCTTCTCTATCGACTATATCAAATTGTACCCTGTTCAACCAAGTGAGTCACAAGCGGCTGGCAGGTAAGCCACCTTTCATTTTAGTTCCCCAAATATAACAATTAGGGGGAAAGAGGGCGCTTTTGGAACTTTAATTTTAGTTCCCGGAAAGTTAATGGGGAAAGGGTGCGTTGCGGTAAGTCAGTCGAAATCAAATATACGGCAACGGCATGAGCAATCTCCCACCTCATCTCTGCGATTACTTTCCTGCGGTGCGTAGCTATTGCCCTCTTCGCACTACCTTCCTCCACTCTTTTTCTACAGGTAAAATCGTTGCTCTGCCTCTGCGGCTCTAAGGGTAATGATTTTAAATCTATTATTCTTGGCTCCTCGCTGCCTCGCTGGATAAAGAAGCATGTATTACATTTTCATTTTCTTACAGCAATTTTTTATAAAATTATTTGATACAAATTAATCAATATTAATCCCAGGTTAGAAGTATACTGCACCAATCAATTCTATGTAAAAAATAACCCCAGAAACTTGTTCTGAATTTTCACTTTCATTCAAAACTGTTTTTTTTTCTTTTCAAATGTATAACTTTCAAAGCAGGATGTAGAATTATATAAAAAAAAGCATTGCTATTAATTCGCAACAATGAAAATCAAATAATTTTAGAATTTATTTAATTGACCTTTTCAATGAAGAACGCTTGCGAAGTTGAACAAAAGCAAATTTAAACGATGAAGATTATGTCATTTCTAATTAAAAGCCTTCAATGTTAAATGATTTTCAATGGAAACCTTCAAAGTTATGAAATTTAATTGTAAATTAGAAGTAATAGTTTTGAATAGAAAACTTTATCATTGGAATAATTTATGGATTAAAAAATGAAGAACCTTAATTAGAATTTTTAAATAAAATTGCACTTTCAATGCATGAAATAAGTCTTCACTCATGAAAATATGTAATCATTTTTACTTTTTCATCATTTATGATTGAGAAAGTACTATAATGGACCACGTTTCGAGACCCCCTGAAGCCGAAAATCAGGTTTTGGCGATGGCGTCTGTTCGTCCGTCTGTCCGTCTCTGTGTATGTATATTTGTTTGTATGCATGTATACTAAAAGGAAGAGCGAGTTCTTTAACCAACGACAGACACGTGAAGAAAGTTTAAAAGAAGAATTAAAGCTTTTTAAAATTCGTATCAACAATTTTTCCCTGGACCATTTTATGAGAAGACTTGTTGTTTTGGTTTCTTTTATTGAAAACACTATGCAAAAAATTCTACAAAATTTCTTCTTAGCATTATTTGTTAGGATTTTTCATTTCGGTTTTATTCGTTAAAAATACTATTAAAAAAATAGAAAATTCAAATTTTCGGCTAAACCACGTGAAATACACAAAAAAGTTGTATGGGTGAATTGCAGCTTTAAAAAAGTGCTTAAACATTTTTTGAACCATTTTTTGATACAATTTGTTACTTAGGTTTTATTTATTGGAAATGCTATGAAAAAACATTCAAATTTTGAACCAAACAACGCAGCATGCGGGAAAAAGTCTCGAGTAGAAATTATAGCTTTTAAAAAGTCCTACGAAATTCCTCTCATTCGTTTTTTGATAGGACTTGTTATTTTTGTTTTATTTATCGAAAATACTATATAAGTGATCGAAAATTCGAATTTCGAGCCAATCGACGGGAAATACAGGGAAAATTTTTTGGGGAAATTTCAGCGATGATTGGAAAAGGTGGCTGGAACGTTTCGAGGACTTGTACAGGACTCTTCAACACAAATTATATGTATATCAATCATATGAGGTTGTCACCCCTAACACGCCCACACAGTGCCCCTAAAGTACCACTTATCCAAAAATGTCAATTCTTCACGAAGTCAGCTTTATCATCTGAGAAACCTTCATTTGTTCAAATAATGCCTTTCCGATGTGAATTTTCTCTCTTTTCTGTTAAATAGCACAACTAGTGACTGCAAATTTTCACAATTTTTTAATTCAATTCAAAAATTCTCAATTTCAAATACTATCGAACTTAAATTATTAACTTTTGGTTGCTTCAAGCTATAAATTGCCAAAATGTTAAGACATAATTTGAAAGTTCTTTCTGACGTGGAATAATTTTCCAAAAATAACTAGTGATTGTCAGAAATATAATATATATTTTTTATATTCATGAATTGTTGAAACAACCAATCTTTACTGAATTTTTAATTGATTTTTTCAATTGCAAATTCATCTATTCTATTTTTAGTTGAAAACTGACAGTTTTTAGTTGAAAATTTGCCTATTAAAATTTTCATTGAGAATTCATCTTTTTTGGTTAAAAGTTGAACTAATTTGTTAAACATTTATTTTATTATTTAAAGATTTAACTAGTGTCACATACGATAAAAATGAACCTTTTGTTTCATACATATAACTCCCGGTAAAAGCTGCCTAAACTTCCGAGGTTATAATAAATACAAATTTTGAGTAATTCGAATTTCCCGGGGGGGTGGGGGAGGCTTCCCCTAAACTGAAGTATGGGCGAGAGACTCTTATTTCCTGTAATTTTATTTGATTGTGAGTTGGTAACCTTACTCCCGAACTGGGAGTTGTCGTCCCTGAAAATCTTACTTAAATAAGACAAATTGACGGGCGAATCCAAGAAAATGTACCAATTGTTTGACCTCATTGAAAATTTTATATTTTGATTTCCTAATTCGTTTTCACACCATTTGAAATCCTTAAAAACTAACAATTAAAAATACAATTGAAACGATACATTCCTTACCGTTGTGTTTGGTCTTAGCTCTACCGCTGGAGAGTAGAAAAGCGATAGAAGGGGAACAAACGTACCCAGCAAAAAAGAAAGTATTGATACGAATTGAACTGAAAAGACTAAGACACCCTACAAATCCCGCTTTTCGACAATGACGCATTGGACCTATGTGTCAATGCATGTAAATTCGTGAAGACGGTATTTCAATTTTGAAACTTTCTATACGTACAAATACAGAGCAAAAGTCTAAAGTCAGCGAATACACTCCAATGCGTCAGCACGCAAACGCTTCAACATTGGTCAATGCGTTTGAATTCGTGAGAGTAAAATACACACTTGAATTCGCCCCAATGCGTCACGGCGAATTTCAGGAAGTGTTGATTTATACAATTTAATCCGTAACAGGAAAACCAACGTGCAGGTCATATCGAATTTATTGTAAATGTTTAGTAAATTGTCTCGTAGCTCAGAGGCGGGTACTCTGGACTGATACACGAGGGATCGCTGTTTCAAGTCTCGACGCATGTTATTTTTATCAATTTTTTTTTTCTGATTGACCTCGACCACGCATTCATACGAATTCATATGCATTCAATTCGCGCTGTCTCAATTCATCTAAATGCGTCTCAATGCGTTCGAACGAATCAAAAAACAGGATTCACGCGCCTTAAAAAAACGTTAATTCGCCCCAATCCGTATCAATTCTTTCTTTTTGCTGGGTACCCTTCGTTGCTTTTCCCGTCTCGTGCGGGCAAGATTTAAAATTTTTGCGTTAATTCTTTATTAATAATTAACTGTAGTCTTTTGAGTTCGCGCTTGAGCACAGATCACACGCAATACTCCCGAATTCGTTTTATGAGAAATAGACAGGGTGTCTATTTTCCATGAAAGTGAATTATAGTCTTTACGACGAGATCACTCCTTTTCGTTTTGAGATTCGAAAAGGGTTGATTCCTTCTGGACTAATCTCAATTTTGTTTTTACACAGGCCGGATAGGACGCGACGTACTATGACATTCCCGTTACGGGCCTGCCTCCCGCCGGTCCGTTGACTTAAATCAAAACTCCGTCCAAGGCGCCGGACGGAGTTTTGATTTAAGTTTTACGTCCGGATTGAAGAAATCCAATTTCCCCGGTCAATCCATCGATCCCGGCAGTCCGCCTGCTTTCTTGTACCGAAAATATGAACAATTTTCGTTGACCAAGAAAGAAGCTTATGGCTTCTGGGCTAGATTTCCCAATGACAAAAAATTACCTTGATTAACTTAATCCCGACTCGGACGGTCAAAAGTCTGGGTAGTTCCGGCTCGTGCCAGGTTGCCCAAGTGACTGCGATTTTGATTTCTGTCCGATGCACCTCGACAGTTTATAGTTGGGGTGATCTAGGTAGGGATATTAGCAGAGTTGCGGAATTTTGGTTAGGAAGGATGGGATTTTTGCTGATTGGAAAAATGTGGATAGAGGTGGAAGGAAAATTCCTGGAGACTTGAAGCGGAGTTTGCAAGATTGTTTTGCCAGGCAGCTAAATTTCTTAACGTGGACCTTTCGCACCTGCGAGACAGGAACCTCGTCAGCATTTGCGGGTTCAGAAATTTTCACTATTCTTTATACTTATGATTTTTAAAATAATTTCAATTCACACTGTGGTTCATGCGGGTCGGAATTTTTAACTTAGATTTTATTCTAAATGTGTATTATTTCCGACCCCAAGTATACAGGTAAACAAAAAATACATGCATTTGTGCATATATACATATATTTTATAGCAAATAGAGAGCCTTAGCTTTTATTTTGGCTGACCGAGCACGTGGCAATGTTATTGTGCGTCCATGTGTTCAGGCATGCTATCAGTACCGCAGTCAAGTCGATCAGCGAAGAGCATACGGGAGGAGCGAGATGGATCTATGTAAGGAAAGTGTGGAAAGAGAAGGAGGGAGAGAGTAGAGCGGTCGAGGCATCGCATACAGCCCAGGCATTCGCGAGAAAGAGACGGCGACATACGCGGCCTGTGCAAGAGAGAAATCGAGCATGGTGTTCGAAGTGCATATCCATGTGTGCATGCATGCCGCTGCGGTTCGTCGTTAGCGGTTCATCGTTTCTCCCTTCGTTCGTCTTTTCGTACTTGTAATCATAGGGTAGCTCATGTAACTACCCCGTTCCTTAGCCTATACATATCTTAAAGAGGGAGGGGTCATTGGTCCTGAAGAGCAATAGCGTTTTAGTCCTCAAATCTTTCCCAAAGGGAAAGAGAGCTAATATATATTTCTTTATTCCCGAGGGCAGTTCGCAGGCTAATTCCTCGAGAGCTTGGAATGCTGTGTCAGCAAATGAAACCATTTGATTGGAAATTCATGTACATAAAAATAGTACTCTTAAGATTTATGAACAAATTAAAAATAAATTTTTTAATGAAATTTGAAATTATTTTTTATTTCGAAGAATAAATTTTAAGAGAAAACTAAAAAAAATTTCAAATGATTTTCCAAAATATTGAAGCAAAAATTTTAAAAAAATTGGATTAAGTTTAAGAGATATTTAGAAGTTTTTAAATAATTAAAAAAGAAGTTAAGGCTTGTACAGATTTCAAAAAATTGTTGCTAGGTCCAGAGTTTTGAAGGTTTCGAGAAAAATAAGCTTCACAAAAATTTTGAAAGTTTTCAAGAGAAAGAACAAATTTTCTTTACATTCCTAGGAAAATTTAAAATAATTTTTCATTTTGAGAAATGAATTTCAAGAGAATATTAAGTATAATTTTTTAACATTTCGGAGCGACAAAAAAAATTTAGAGTTCCTCTCAACATCAAAAAAATTCTATGTCGACAGGACATTTGACTACTGCACTAAGTTTTTTCAACAACTTTTCAGTATACATGGCTACTTTGATGGCCATTACATCTCTCTGGCATTTTGCTTACTCAAAAATAAATGCGAAAGTACATCTCAGAAAATGTTCTTAACTCTTTTTAAATTAGGCCGTGATAAAGGATTTCCTTTGAATCCCGAAGAAATTATAGTGGATTTTGAACTCGGTATCCACAAAGCCATAAAAAAAATTTTCCCGCTGCTCGAATTATCGGGTGTAGATTCCACCTTTCTCAGTCGTAATATCGGAAAATCCAAAGCTTGGGTCTAACGGTAGACTATATAAACAAAAACTCGAAAATTGGGCGATGGTTACGCGTTTGTTTCGGCCTAATATTTCTCGATCTCGCGGAAGCAAAGCATTCGTTTGCCCTTGATTTACTACCGATCGTTCCACTTGACGATAGACTCATTAAATTCGTGGAATATTTAACTACAACATATTTAACTGATGACGCGTTGTTTCCACCAAAAATCTGGGCCAAAAAAACGGCAGAATTAAGTAGGACAACGAATGCCTGTGAGTATTTCCATTCTCATTTTAAGAGATACTTTTATCACCCACAGCCGCCAATCTCATATTTCGTTCGTTCCCAGATAACAATGCGTGAGGAGGTCCATCAAGCTAGCACCTCCACAATCGAAATTCCCAAATTTTTCGCCATCAGAATTTTGGGCTTTTTTTGGGCTTTTTTTGGGCTGTATTGCCGATTTTTGGGCTCCACTACTTTTTTTGAAAATTCAAATTTTGTGTGGAGGTGCTGGCTTGAATCAAGCCAGCACCTCCACTACATGAAAATTTGAAAAAATTAAAAATCAAAGACGACAGAATTTTGGGCTTTTTTTGGGCTCTTGAACGCGCCAAAAACCAATTTCCAAAAACAACCCCTAGCGGAAATAAAACTACCCCCTACATAAAAAAACAAACTAGGAAGAAATTAAATGCACCACAATTTCAGGCTTATTTTGGGCTCTCAAATTCACAGAAAAAAAATCAAAAAACCACCCCCTATGAGCAAAAAACCACCCCCTTGTCAAAAATTACATCTGAAAAAAAATAAAGTGTGTCATGATTTTTGTCTTATGTTGGGCTCTCGAATGCACCAAACAAAATTTTCAAAAACCACCCCCAAGTACACAAAACATCCCCAAAATCAAAAATCAAACATGGAAAACACGAAAAAAAAGCTGTGTTGAGCTTTTGAGAAGCCCAAAAATCAGAGAATCTATTCACACTGTGAAATTCTAAAAAGTATCATTTTTTGAGAAAGTCATATCTGCTGGGTGCCAAGGGGGTTGATTTTCACGCTAAGGGTTGGAGCCCAAAAATCAGTGTTGGTATTTTTGAGGAGCCCAAAAATCAGAGACTCTATTCACAATGTGAAATTCTAAAAAAGATAATTTTTTGAGAAAGTCATATCTGCTGGGTGCCAAGGGGGTTGATTTTCACGCTAAGAGTTGGAGCCTAAAAATCAGTGTTGGTATTTTTGAGGAGCCCAAAAATCAGAGACTCT
>CAKNXH010061827.1:14780-27202 GCA_932178445.1 Andricus quercusramuli | reverse complement strand
TCTCCGGAACATCCTAAGTTGGGTTTATTCAAAATAAACCAATTATAAAATAAAAGTGAAACTGTACTTTTGAAAAACATTGGTATAAAAACAGTAAATTCATTTAAAAGGTGAACTATTAATCAACTAAAACAAAAGTGAAGTGTACTAAAAAATATAAAAGTTAAAGTAAACTATTGATCTAAATAAGTAAAGTCAGTGACCCCAGAAAAGTGAGAAAACCCTCCCAATAACTTCTCCAAACATCTTTTTATTTATTACAAAAGAAATCACGCTGAGTCCTGAAGCCGTATCCTTCCGGAGGCACTAAAAGTCTTCAAAGGAGTCCATCAACAAAGGAAAGGACTGGGCACCTCTAAAGAGTCTAACTTCTGAATACAGGATTAATAAAACGTTCCAAGCGACTACTCAACAAGATCTTCGGTAAGTTTGTTTATACATTGCTATCCCTTTATTTCTTTCTCTTCCTAGACATTGTTCAAAATCTCGTCAGTAAAGTGTTTTCCTTTTTTTTAAAGGGTGGACACTGAGACGAAGTTTGGCAGAAGTTCGTCAAGTTTTATGTTGCAGATATCAACCAAAAATAACAACAAAACAATTTGACAAAATTCTAAAACACATATTTGTAAAGTTTATTGTAATAAATAATAATTTCATATTTCAATTTCAATTATTTCAACTTTTCGTCTTGCTTATTCCTCAAATCCATGTTTCCTATTTTTGTTATAAATTTAGGATCAAAAAAGGAGGAAGTAGCGTAAGATTATATTTAATAATTTTATGATAAGGTAAGTGGGTCTCCTCCGAGACGTAACAATATATTAAAAATATATTATTGCAATTCAAATATTATAATCATATGATAATTACATCTATTACAATTTTTTCTCATAATTTAGAATTTTTTGGAAATGTGCATAAAACAATTTTTCGTTTTTACTGAAAAGACAAATTCTTAGTAAAGTACATATATCAATCTCGCCGAAATTTTTTCGTCGTCCCGCAATTCGGAATGAGTATTCAAGTATTCAAGTCCTTCTGAGTTTTCGGGACGACTAGGAGCAGCCTGATTTCTAAAAAAAAAAGAGTTAAATATATAATTAAAAAATATCAATTCACGACAAAAATTACACAGAGAAATCTCCACTTAATATTTTATTTAAAAAAAAAAGAACTTCCGATCACAGAAATGAATCTTCAACTAAAGTAGTGAATCTTCAGTTAAATTTTTATCTTCTTAAATTCATGCTTTGGACGAGAATTAATATCTTTAATTAAGGATTTTGCTATTTTGATGGAATTTTTCTTGAAAATTAAACTTCTTATTGTAAATATTATCTTTGTTCGCGGGAAATTGAACTATTTTGTCAGAAATTAATTTTTTTAATCGCGTAAAATGTCATGCCAAATGTTAACCTTTTAAAAATTTAATTAAATTTTGAACCAAGAAAGATGCACTCTAAATTAAAAATAAAATAGTGGCTTTTGAACCAAAAATAGATGGATAATTTTTATAGTTCTTATGAATTCAGTTGGAATATATTATTTTAAATCAAACGAATGGTATCAAACAATAATTTTTTCAATAGGGAGAAAGAAAACTGTGCCGCATGAAAAGAAAGTTAAAAAAATATAGCCTCAAAATGTGAAAAACTCTTCAAAACAATTTAATAAAAAATGCTTGGTATTTCAGATTCTAGTAGAAAAACATGTTACTCAGACTGAGTTTAAGGTCTCGTGGAAAAACCTTGACAAGAAAGAATGCGTTTCGCCCACGTTTTCCTATCAGCGCTAAGCCTACTTTAAAGAGAGACAAAGTAACTGTGGCAAAATGTTCAGTAGATAAGTGGCGCATACTCAGTACCTCGACATAATTAGGAGCAGGAAGAAGTGAAATATTACTGTTTCTACTAAAAGTCTCACTCTCCGATTTTTTCATCTTGTAATTTTTCAATTACGTCCAGGATGAAGCTCTTTATCCTGTCTTTGGTGGCAATTTCTGTCGGTGAGTATGAGTGGAGAAATGAAATTAATGAACACAATTCCTTTTTTGGGGTCTTTCAAAAGTTGCAGTAGAAGTTTCTCTGACATCAATGATTCCTATGTATAATAAATTATTTTATGGTTGGAATATCAAATATCGCAAGATAATCAATAACTCTATGTAAAATTATTTGTTTCTTTGTTTAATTGTTTAATTTAATACAAATTTTACCTTTTTGGGTAGGGAAACATTTTTCGTTATTGTTCATTCCTTCTCTTTTGATGAATATCAATCCATTTTTGCTTCAATTTTTTTTCAATTGAAAATTCATCCACGTGAATGAAAGTTGAACAACTGTATTTTTTTGGTTGAGGATTTATCATTTTAGCGGAAAATTCATTCAACTATTTTGTGTAAGATGTGTTGTATTTTTGGTTTAAAATTTGCTGTCTTCGGGTTAAAAATTGATTTGCTAACTGAAAAAAGCACTTCGTTCTCTGTTAGAAATCTATCCTTGTGGTCAAAAGTTTATTTCTATCTTTGGATATTTAGCTACGTTTCCGCAAATTCCTTTATTATTGTTCTATGAAAATAAAGTTTTTAACGAAAAACTTTTGATCAAAAATTTAACTGTGTTTTTTAAAAATTCAGCTATTCGTTCCAAAATTTATGTACTTAGTTGAAAATTTGTGTTTCAGCCAGAAAATTGTCGCAAAACTCTCTTCTGGCTTGAAGATTCATTTTTTTTTCTTGGAAATTTAACTATGTTGTTGAAAAATCTTTTTTTCTTTCTTTGTTGAAAATGAACTTTTCAACTAAAGAAGTATTCCATTTTTTAATGAAGGTCTGCCTTTTTGAGTTTAAAATTCAACTGATTGATTGAAAATTGATTTATTTTGTTGAAAACCAGCCCTCTTGGTAGCAAATTATTCATCTTTGCTATAAACCTTCATATTCTTGTATCAAAGTCTAACTAGTTTCTTCGAAAATTGTATCTTTTTTGGTTGGAAATTAATTTTTTCAAATGAAAATGTAACGATTTCATTTTCGGTTCAAAATGTTTCTTTATTACGCTATAATTTCACTGCTACTTGAACCGATCGAATTTCTGCTGGATTTTCCTTTTGGTTGTATGATATTAAATTTTGTTTTTCAATAGAAATTTTATTCACGCAACATTTTCTAGTTTTTCCCCACTCCCTCATGAAAAATAGTATAATTTTACGAAATTCCCGATTCCACAAATCCTCTGAAATAATTTATGGATGATCCCGAATTCAAGAGCATTCTTCTAAATAAAGTATCAAACGCTCCTATTCACTTATATAATTTTTATTTAATTTTCAGGATACTCAGAAGGCCTGCAACGCTCTGGTGATTCAGCATCAACGATGAAAGATCTTTTTAATATAGATGCAATTGAGGTGACAGCATCATGTAATCTAAAAACTGATTTGCTAGAGATAATAGCGTCTTATAAGGCTGTTGAAACCGCAAAAAAAGCAAAACCATTCTCATCTAACAAATTGAAAGATGCAGCATCAGATTATGTCCGAGCAGTGATACCATGCGCAACGACAGGAAAAAAACAGGAAAAAGTGACTTACTATATGGACCAGTAAGTTCGATTAATTTTTTATATAAAATTGCATACTACTTTTCGAGATCAAGTTTTCCCCCTTTCCACACGTCTATCCCACCCCTCACTTTTCACTCCTCTTCTGCTTCCCCGTACCCTTCACTACTGCCCCTTATCTACTGACCCTTCCTGAATACCCCTACCACGCCTTTCATACTTCCCTTACCCCAAATTCCTTTGCATAAATCCTCCTACTTCCTCGCATATCCTCCCACACCCCACTCACATTTCATACTTCCTCTCCCTAACTCTCCTCTACCCAGTCGTCTTTTGCCTATCCCTCTCTCCTACTGTCATTCCCATACTATCCCTACCACCCATGCCCTACTTCCTTTCCCCCACGTTCCTCCTACATCCTCTCTCATCCAACACTGTCTCTCCCCTAACTTTCCCTCACTTTCTTATCCGTCTCATAATTCCCTACCAACTAGAGTCTTTCACATATGCTCTGACTTGCCCCTCACTGTCCCATCCATAACTTTCCTCCTGCTTTAGTCCCTTTCCTAATTCTCCTTTGCCTTCTCCTTACTTACACTCCCCTCTCCAATTGTGTGATCCTACTAACCCTACTATTCAATAAAAATTTCTATTGGAACGAAGAACTTTTTTGCAAGCAAAGAAATTTCTTTGAATGAACAGAAATTGCTTTGAACAGAAGAAACGTTTATTGGACTAAGAGCCCATGAATACCTCCCTATAATCCAAAGCAACTTTCTTTTATGCTCGAGGGTGCAAGTTATTTTTGTAAAAATTAAAATCCATTTCGATTGAAAAACTGATTATATATGTTAAATTTTTTCACTAAAAAAATCATTTTTTGCCTTGAATTCGAAAATGACACGCACGCATAATGCGCAATTTATTATACTGATGTTTAAATTAAATATCGCTTTGTTTTCAGCGGCAGGTTTAAACCGTAAAGCGGACAAAGAGAATGGCAAGTGAACCAAAGGATAAAACACATATGACGACTTCTGATCTTTCTACAAACTAATTATAACCTATTATTATTATTATAAACTGGTACTGTGGTCTAGTGTAAGGTTGCAAACAAAAAATAACTAAATAAATTTGAAACAAAAATGGCATTCCCGCCTATAGACCATAGTCATACTTAAGTTCGCTGTATTACACGCGGGATTTTCTACAATATTCATTGTGTACTACAAAAAAAAATTTTAAAAATACAAAATAAAAAAAAAAATTTAGGCAATAAGTACTAGTACAAATATTTAAAGACAGTCGCAATTTCTGAAGTGTTGAATCGTTAGAGTTTTTTTCTAGAAGAAGAATGTGTGAATTTGGCGTAATGGACTGCATTAATAAAAATATATGAAGCATTGAATAAAGAGTTATTACTGTATCTAAATCGTCAGTTTCCTTGTTTAAAAAAATTATTCTCTCTTTGATTATTATTAGAATCACCTTATCTGTAATGATTAACTAACAGAGTTGGTCAAAAACACATTTATATATGATACAAACAAAAATTCTACCGAAATTATCCGAAAATGATTCAAGAGGGTTTCTGAAACAGTATATAAGGTAATAAATAATGATTTCCGTAATAGTTAATGATAATTTCCATTACAAAATATCTCAATCTGCCGTTTTCCTGTAGAAAAACATTACTTTATTCTTCAATTATCGTAGGAATTCCCTTATATTGGATAATCGATGAAAATGATTGATCGAAAATTCATTTATATGAATCTTATAAATATTTTTGTTTACAAAGACTTATATTTATCATTATTAGGTCAAAAAAATAATTTGATATTTTACTGATTTTTTTTTAAACTGGATATGAAACATTGAATAAAAAATTTTCTAAATTGTTGTCAACAATTTCTGTAGACACATATTCCAATCTACTGTTTTTTCAAACACATACTTCACTTCATCATAAATTTATTATTAGAAAAATTTTTTAATTGTTCAGATTTATCAATCAGCTATTCAGAAATTTTAAATCGTCCTCATCTTTATATATTGGGTAATTCCTATCTTTTGAATATTCTCTTTTTTGGACATTTTTTAGGACCGAAAAATAATATAATTTATTTTTTATTTGTTATGAAAAGAATTTCGGTGATGTAATTATTCTTGATTTAACGTCTGAGAATAACAATTTAGAATTTCTAAGGAAAACCCTTGTTTAATCGACTTCTTCCGGACCATTTAAATAAACCAAATAAATGGTCTGGAAGAAGACGATTAATAAGGGTTTTCCTTAAAAATTCTGATTTTTTTTTCTAATGTGTCCCCTAAGGGTTTACATTTTTCTTGTATCTCTTCCCTATTCCTTTACACACCCCCCACATACTTACTTAGTGATGGGAGGGGGACCTACAGTTTAAGGTGGGTTCCGAACCACCAAGAGCAACAGCCTTAAGTACTTAGAGAACCTTTTTCTCTAGAGGTACCGGTCCCACGACTCTCCGGAGATGAACAACTTCCTTGCTAGTCAAGTGTTAATCGCATGGGCCACCGAGGCTCTTCCAGTGTGCGAGGCGGGAATCGAACCCGCGAACCGACGGAGTGGATCGAAAGCCTATGCCTCAACCCCCACGACCATCATCCCACTTAAATAATATAATTAATAATTAATAAAATGAATCAAATTCCCGAAAAAACAACTATTCAGAATTCCTAATTAGCGGATTGAAAAGTTCTCGAAAATAGAAAATTCATTCACAGCCGAACCTCTTAATTTTGGGAATTTTTAAAATTCAGTAATTTCGGGAATTTTTGTAATTTTAGAAATTTGGGTAATTTCCAAAATAATTTTGGACATTCTTGTATATTTTTGGAAATTTTAATAAGTTGGCAAATTTTAGTAACGGAAAGTTTTTGGTAATTTGGAAAATTTTTGAAAATACTGAAAATCTCTGATATTTTTGGAAAATATTTAAATTTTGAAATTTCATCCAGTATTTTTTGAAATTTCTGAAAATTTTTCACACGTCGATAACATAGCGAATTTTTGTGTGTCTCAAATCTTCGAAGATCTTTTTGAATTTCCTGAACAACGATAAGGGAATCAAGAAAATGTCGATGGAATACGTAACAATTCACTGTGCATGTTTTCAAAATTCGATTGAGTGGAAAACAATAAATAAAAGATTAACAAATTAAATTATAAGTCTTTGTTTCAGAGAAATGGTTTATTGTTGCAATCAGCATTCTCGGGTATCAAATATATTTGAAAAAACTATTTTTCGAATTTGAAATAACAAAAATCCAAAAAATTTTCTTTAATGCAGAAGAACAATGCAGCAGCAAAATTCTTATCACAAGAGCAATAATTAAGGAAAACTAGGTACTATACACATTTTCAGAAAAAAATTTGAATTCAGATATTCTACAATAATGAATTTTACAGAGCCGAAATTTTATTTTTTAGGATTTTTCAGTCGTCCCATAAAAATAATAGTTTGTCCAAAAATAATGAATAATGCATCTATTAAATGAATGCATTTTTTACTTAATGTATTAGTCCATATTTGATTATTTATTTATTTCATTAACAGAAATATTCAATACGGAAACTGTTTGTTCCAAATTCTCTTGATGCAATGTAATTCAGTCTCGATGATAAAACATTTTCGTGTATAAACACCACATTTTTGAAAACAACATATTTTTCGAAAACGCAGGTGACATTTTTTCTTATGGCCTACGTTCATCTTTTCTTTATTTTTTATCACTCCAAATTATTCGTCCATTTCAATTATATATAATTTTATTATCAACGGCAATACCACGCTGGAAACATCAGCCCACACTTGAAGTTATTTAATATAAGAAACTATCCACCTAGAAACACTACCCGAATCGGGTAGTGTCACGCCTACCCCGAAAGGGAAAATGGCTTAATGGTATACATACATATATATATATTATAATTTTTTTCATAACTTAGAATTTTTTGGAAATTTTTAGGAAACAATTTTTATTTTTAACCAGAAAAGATGAATTTTCAATAAAAAATGGAATAGTTAAATTTTCAGTTAAAGAATGAATTTTTAACTGAATAGATGAATCTTCAGTTTAATTTAAACCTTTCAAAACTTTTCTTTTTAAACGGAAATTCGTTTGTTTTTTTAATCAAAAAAATTTCATTTCATTTTTTGGTCAGAAATATTAACTTTTTCCAGGAAAATGGAAAAGATTTTCAGCAAAACTTCAATAGTTTCATTTTCAGCTAGTAACAATATGTATGTTTTACCAAAAAAAACGACACTTTTTAACAAAATAGTTGAATTTTTAACCGGGGATGTATATACAACTAAAATAATAATTCTTCGAAAAAATGAATTTTTGACCAAATTGTACAATTTTCAACTAAAAAAAACGAATTTCCAAGAAAGCAGTTCAATTTTCAACCAAAACACCAAGAATATTAAATTTTTAACAAAAAAAGTTGACTTCCCGACTGAAAATGATTCATTTTTTAACTACAAATGTAACAGTCCTAGGTCGAAGAAGAACCACCTTTTGACTGCAAATAAAAATTGTATCATTAAGAAAGAATTGATCAAGGTCATTGCGACTAAAAGATTCGAACTCATGGAAATAAAATTTTGTTCATTCAGAGTTATAAAAACTGAATCGCAAATTAAAACACTCAAAGTGAAATACTTTTGAATTTTAAACTTTTCAAATTAAAGCTACATACAAGCCTTTGAACTGCAAAATTTCAATTTTTAACTTTTATACATTGTAAAGATTTTTGTCTAATGTACACGTTTCGAGACCTTCTCAACCCAAAAAAACATGCTTCTACAAAATTTATGTCTGTCTGTTAGTTTGTAGATTTTTAGTGTGTTAGCACAATAACTTTAAAAAATTAACTTATTGGATTGGGCTTTGATATACTCTTTAAGGTCTTGGGTTGAACACATTTTTTGTGTTTGTAAATGTCATATCGATTACTAGTGCTGGATGGTATCTGTCTTCGGGAACGATTGGAAAAGACGCTCGAGTAACGTGACAGGAGGAGTTCATGAGTACAAGATCAAGATATTGGTTATTTTTGTTGAGGATTGCATTTTTCTGCTCAAGGTCAAAGGACTTCAAATTTTTATCAAATTGTCTCAATTTCCCATTCATCGTAATTCGCAATTCATCATCAATGAAACAAGGGGTATTGAAGTCGCCATTAATCATCACGTTTGGGCACTGAAGTTTATCCAGGAAATTAGAGAATGATATATTATTGACTTCTGGGGGGCAGTAAAGTACCAGTAGTATCAGCGGGTTAGCTTTTTCATTAAGTTTTAGCCCTGCTATGTTACATCTGTATGCGGTCGATAGAGATGGACAAGTTTTTTATTTCCTCTGGCCGTTGTGGGGCCAGTTTTATATCCACAAATATTTTCCGGACGAGTGCTGCCACTTGGGGTGTTCTGGGAATTGTCTTGACTGGTCTCACTCCAGGAAGTGTGTGCGAAAATGTCCCAATAAGCCATACTTCAAAATCTCCAATGTTGATTTTATCTCGGAGGATTTAATGGAAAATTTCATAAAGATTGATCTTATCTTGGTTTTGAGGACTCTCATTTTGAGCGTTGGGAGCTTAAATGGCCGGAGCGACTTCAGGGAGAACAAAAATAATCAAATTATTTTTCCGTTTCGTACGATCTTTAAGCTCACCAATAACGCAGGAAGGCTATGTGTGCTTGGGGCACATCAAATTCTGACTTTGGTCCTGGAGTTCAAGGACTTTTACCTCTAGGTCTTCCATCCTTTGAGTGTTCTCGATGACGTTATCTTCGCAAGTTGTCAGTCTATTATTCAGCACCTTTAGGTCCTCAGAGAGTTTTCATACTGCTACGTTTATGTTACCCATGTCAGTTGATATGGGCCCTGAACCGAGGGTTTCAGCTGAATACGGTTACACTACTCAATAAGCATTCGCGGACAATGGTCCAGGGATGATTCCGAAGGAAAACCCTCAAGTCAAGGCGCTAACAACCGTCCCGAAGACGGCATGGCACCAGGGTGTGGTGTCGTAAACGGTGTCTTTAGGATACCAGGTCGCCTCCTAGAGTATGCAGACCGTACCCCCGCATGCGGGGCTCTGCGGGATTGGACGTTTATTCCCTAGCTACTCGTGGGAACAGCATGCAGAAGAATCAACCAAAATTGAACCGGAGTGTGTGTGAGGAGTTGGGAGGAGAATTATATGTGGTGGAGGAGTATGACTACAAACAGGGGTCGTATGCTAAGCACGATAAAATGTGGGCGACAATAGACATGGAGAAGGGTCAAAAGCATGTAGACGAGATGAAGGATGTTCTGGCGAAGAGGAAAGTTTTCTGCGACACGAAGCGGAATATGTTCATGCCAATCAGGCATGGACTGAGTGAGGCGTAAAATGTTTTGGGCAACCTGGAACACAGGATACGCTCCCTGTGTTGTTTTTACCAGAACGCGTTAAAATACACCGGAAAGGACGTCGCTAAGAAATATAAGAGGGAGGCTAATGTGAGCAAAGATACAAGCCAAAGCGGGACTCAAAACGACTTTTGAGCAGCAAAGGTGTCAGTGATGCTAGGCCATGTGTAATGTCGCTGGAATCAAATGGGAGGCCAAGCTTCTCTGCGGCCCTGTCTGCGGCACAGTATAGAAATGCTGCAGCATTGATGACTCCATGTTGATGTACGAGTCGCATAAGGTAATCTGTGCTATTTAGAACTGAGCCGGCTGTAGCCAGAACCATTTTTCGATGGAGACACTGTAAGCTCAGCAAGCCTCTACCCCTCTTTCTCGAGGGCGATATATTCGAAGTACGGACGATCTAAGATGATTACTTCGATGGATTGTGATCATCTTGCTTGTGATTCGGTCAACTTGCTTCAACTCATAGACGTTCCATTTGATTGCACGAAATGTGTAGAGCAGTACAGGAACGGCCAGCATATTGTTCGCCTGGATCTTATTCTTTCCAGATAATTCGGAAGCCCACATTTTTCGGAGAATTTGGCGATACCTTTTTCCAAGTGCCGTTTTTAACGCACGCACATTTTGGGTTTCCAATACCAAGATATTGAATGGTATTTCCGCCTATGAGCTAAACATCCTGATCGTCACGCGATGATGTAGTTTCTAGTCTTCCTTGGTGTAGGCGGACGCAGGGACACTTATCCAGTAGGAAGCTCATGCCAATCGCTTTAGAATACCTATTTACCGCATCTACAAGGATGTTAAGGTCCTCTTTCCAAGAAGCAAAGAGTTTAAGGCCATCCATATATAAATGGTGGTTGACCTTATATTCTTTTCTGTTCGGCGGGCCACATAGGTATCCAAGGCTTTTGCCTCGGAGCACAATAGATGGAGGCAAAAGGGAGATGCAGGAAAGTATCGGACTTACAGAGTCTCCTTGGAAGGCCCCCATCTTATATGTGATATAGCATGTAGTCACTTGTCTTTTGTCAGATGTTATGAAAAATCTTGTCCGCCACAAAAGCATAAGCTCTTTTATGCATCTCACCATTTTTGGATGCACCTCCAGGCACTCAGTTACCATAAATAACTGATCAAATAAACGTAATACACGGAAAACTTCTGGCAATTTATATAAATTTTGAAATTAAATTTTTGGTAAATTATCTTGAGTGAGCATAAATTACCTGTGAGATTACCATAAATTACCGAAAGTTTGCATAAATTTCGGGAAATTTATAGACACCTTTTAAATTAATCCTCAGCAATTTATGGTTAGTTACCCTGCTTAGTTAGTTTTAATGTGGGCGGGGGCTCCATGAGGTCGCAACCCCTGGCGCTCAAGCTAGACTAGAGCATAAATTATTAGCCGAGTGATTCTTTTTGTAAGAAAATTTCAGCCTTTTATTTTTTTGCACACATTATCATTTTAGCGGGAACTTCGTCCCATTCAAATTCTTACATATCACTGAATCATCATGTTTATTTGTGATGATTATAACATAGAAAAAAAAGAAGACAAAGTTTACATCGATTTCAATTAAATGATTCGCTGCAACAGAAATTAATCTAATAGAATGAACTTTACATAAAACTGAGATAATTTCGTGTTTTTAAACTATATCAGAATAATTTTTCAGTGAAAAAGCATCGTCTGCTATACAGGGTGTCCAAACAGTAACGAAACACCTAAATAATTTTCCAGGTAAAATATTTTTCAAAAAGGTCAAGGTCATTCTTGAAGTAACTTTCAACAAGGAATCCAGTGGTGACTTTGAATTTGACCTTGAGTTTGACCTTCAAGGTGATTCCAGGCTCACCTTTGTTTTTTTTTAATGGAACCCCTATTTTAGACAAGGGCAATCGAAAGAGCGTAAAATTTTACGTTCAAAAATGTACTTAGGTCATGGTTTAAGGGTGTTCTTGAACTCCAGCTGAAGGTTATTAGGCTTGAGCCAGGTATGAGGCGGGTCAGATCTGTACTGCTGCGGCTCATATATTTACGAAAACCGTCGAGGTCATTATTGGATTAACATTTAACGAGAAATCCATTAGTGACCTTAAATTTGACCTTCATCCTGACCTTCAAGGTGACGTTCAAAGTAGTCCTTGACCTATAACCTGAGTACATGTTTCAATGCCAAATTTCCCGCTCTTTCGATTACCGTTGTCAAAAGTAGGGGTTCCCAATTGAAAAAAAAACAAGGTTGGCCTCGAAGTGACCTTGAAGGTCAAACTCAAGGTCAAATCAAGGTCACCACTGGATTCCTCTTTGAAAGTTACTTCAAGAATGACCTTTTCTTTTTGTTGTATGTCAAGCATATAAATTGAGAACCTCGGAAATCAAGC
>CAKNXH010061827.1:0-14380 GCA_932178445.1 Andricus quercusramuli | reverse complement strand
CCGGGAGGGTGAGTGGCCACTGCTCGCCATCCGGCGTGGTCGCGCCGGGACGAAGGACCCACGTCAGCGTCGTCCGCGAGTACCGCGGACGGAACCTCTGACTCTACGGGTACCTGAGTTCGCGAAAGGACCTCGATACGTGTTCCCACCTTTGGAGGTGGTTAATCGAGGCCGCGCCGCCGTGGTCGATTGTCGCGACCCAGACGCGACACCGCGACCACCACGGGTGCCACCAAAGGAGGTGGTACCGACGCCGCCGGCACTGTGTGTTCCGCCGACGGAGAAGCTCCCAGCACCAGCGAGCTTCGTAACTTTCCGGGTCGCCGACACCCCTAGATCACCCAACGCGGCACAGGAACCCACCGGTTCGCCAGTTCGCCCAGACAGTACCTCGTCACTACCAGGTACTCCCCAGGGCCGATCGACGCCAATTCCCCGGGACGACGAGGGAACCCCGGATTCCGAGATCCTTCTCCTTCACGCCGAGAGAACCCCGGAATTGTTCTCACCATCATTACTAGGGTCACCACCTAGAAATAACCAACGCCAGGTTCCTGACGCTTCACGTCGGAACCTTTTTGACCGCTTCACGGGCTGATGAATTAATCTAACCACAAGTCGGTGTACTCACCGCACAGCTGCTACGGCACTGTCTCCCGTCCGCATGGACGGGCTCACCGCTTGGAAAAAGCTGGTGAAGGGAGAGATCAAGCGGGTCTATCTCCCGCCACCGACGAGTCAGAAGAACGTTCCGCGGGACATGCAGGCGTTCGACACTTGGCTCGAAGAACGTGCACGAGAGCGTACCGCTGCTGAGACCAAGAGACCCGCCTGACCGCCTCTCTCTCTCTCTCTCCTCTCCCCTCTCGTACGAGGGACGGCAATCGCCGAGCAGGGCATCGTTGCGTCCGCAACGCTACTTCCCCCCCCCCCCCCCGGGGGTGATAAAACCCCCACCCCCCCGCGGGGGTCCCCCCCCCCCCCCCACAGGCTCAATAGCTGGGGTAGAAAACATTTTTTGAAAAATATTTTATCTTGAAAATTATTTAGTTTGCACCTAGGTATGGTAACTGTAGTAGGGTCGGTAAGACAGAGACCACAAGAATACCTAAAGTATTACCATCGAAGGATAAGAACTCACTGAGATTGTAATTGTAGACTTGACGGCTACAAGATAATCATAATTTATTTCTATTACCATACGAATTTATTTACACTCCCAATAGTTGAATCAACAATAATAACAAAGTCAAATCCAAAAACATGGAGTATGAATACACTCGTGTGTCTAAATTAAATAATAACTTCAGTAAAACAAATATATGTATCGTAATTTCATAAGAGTATAGCCCACTCAGTGGAAGAATCTGTACACAGTCAGACGAGGCAGCACCCAAAAGTCTCTGACTACGTACATAGAAATAAGGATAAGTAGTATAAAGAATAACTGTTCACGAGAAGGCAAGAGTAGAAACGTGCAAATCAATACAAACACCGAGACTCTTAGCGAGGCGGATGCATTAGTCATCTGAGTCACTCACCGCGAGGTACCAATGTTATTGTTTACCCGATTGCAGTAAAGGAACGTGCCATGTCAGAAATTGAAGGAACGTGACATGTCAGAAATCGAAAGGACGTGCCATGTCAGAAATGGTAAATCCTATCTTTAACATAGGGACGCGGAACTATATAAACGCGAGAGTCATCGCCTTACGTTCCTGGCCGTCATACCGACAAGTTTGATCTAAAAGTCGCGTGCTTTTAGTCTTACGTTCCCAGCAGTCATACTGACAACTTCGATACACGAATCGCGTACTTCAAGTCTTCGAGAACTAAGTAACGAATCATCAAGTTGTGAAATAAGTCCCTTCGGTTTCGATCGTCGTATGAGTCTAATCCGGGTAAAGTCCGCTGTGTTATACGTCCGTGAAAAGAACTCAAGAGTGGATTCGGTAGTTGATATAGGATCGTGTATCGCTCTACGGGTTAATTGTGATTGTGAATTCCTTCGCTATTACCCAAACCAACTCTGCGAGAGGATCTTGCCGTTGTCCTCCGATTATAGAGGCGCAAGCGACAAAATACTACTCTCTCTTGCGCGTCTACGAGTAAGAAGGTTCTTGTCCATTATCTTTACAATAAAACATTTACTATCATAACTATCTTTTTGTTATTTTGAGCACTGGTTTAACGCAGTTCGCATAGAGCTGACAAGAGACAAACGTACACACAAATAAATACTTGGTCAGGTCTTACCAGCTTGACATAATCAGCTCACTAGCCTTCCTCATTAAAACCATTTACGAACCTACCCTTGCCTTCAGCTCGGAACGTCACAACAGCAGTGTGAAAAACATGAAAGTATGAATGAAATCGGTCTGGAAATCAGGGCACGTGATTTAAAAAAACATTACACTTATAACATTTTCATTTTTAAAATAATTGCACTTTTCGTGACGAATACAAATTTTTTTTTCGACCTCCCTTTAAAACACGTCATTGCATGCACGTGGAGCAGGCGTAATTCGATTCCTATTTTTTGTTTTGTCCGAAAACAAACGATGGTTGTTATTGTGTCAAGTTCTTTATTTCCATTCACAAAAATACGTTTTAATTCGTCCGTGATAAGCCTTATCATTCTTAAAATAATAATTGAGTGAGCGAACAGTTGTTTTAAATCTGGTATCCTAATTTAAAGCTCAAATTCACCCATACTTTCCCAGGTGGAAATTGCGCAAGTGTGCCGGAGATCACTACCGGCATAGTACTGGCTAGTGGTGCAAAAGTCGAACTTTAAGAAACAAATAGGTTACTAAATATCGTTTCAAGGGAAAATCTTTGGCTCTATGTTGCAATATCATACTGGAATTGACCCAGAAATCCTTTTAGGATATTTCTTAACGTATAAACTGTGTATAATGTATGGCAGCACTGTGTAGTATTACTAAAAAATATCCAGATCACCTTCAAAAAACATTCCAAATGGAAATTGGGAAAGGCAAGAAAAAAGCGTTTGCCCCAAGTAGGAAAACTAACAAAAAAAAACAAATCTCCCGCATGCGCTTAAATGGGGCTAACTTTGCAGGTCAATGATTCGCGGTTGGTTTCTTGAAAAAAAAGGAAAATGATGATCCAATTTTAATGTAAATCATTTTGGGAAACCCCAACGGGAAAAGGGAAGGCATGAATAGATCTTACTGTACATGCCGTTTCATTCTGGTCACTCTGAACTGGGCCATTTCGAGGCACTCACCTTCCCGCTTTATATGACAAACAACGCTTTTCTCAATTGAATCTTCATTTGGCTATTATTCGCCTAATAAAATGCTGTACTGATTTCATCACAAAGGAAATTTATGACAAAACATGTTGTGCATTTTGGTACCGGGCAAAAACGGTTGCATTTGCAACAAATTCATCTTCATAATTGAGGGGCCGGATGCAATAACCAACAGTACGCTTGGCTTCGTATTCCTTGCCTCCCATTCGAGATAAAGTGACGCGAAAAATTATCTGAAACTCAAATTTAAAGAAAACCTCTTGAAACGAATATTAGCATCTAGAGCTTAATGAAGAGGACAATTCTTGTGGAGGATATTTTTTTGTGCGATTTCAACTTTGTGATAAATAGAATATAAACTGCAAATTTCGGCAAGCGGAATTTAATGCGTTTTTTAAAATAAACTCGCCGTAACTTTTTTTCATTTCAACAAAATGACTTAAAATTTGAACCCCAATCATATTATACTCTGTCGGTGATTACGGAATTCAATTCCTGTATAAAAAAGTTAATTGTTTAGCAATATGTCGATGTTTATCGATAGCTATTTAATATCGTACTTTTTCACATTCGGCGGAAAAAAGTATCGAGGGAATTTCCGAGTTCAAACAACTCCTCGCGGGAAGTTCTGCATAAAGGTCGAAAGAAGTTTTTCGGAAAGTTTTAGTTTTCCAAAGCGAAAAATAAGCAAGGCAGCGTAGTTTGAAGTGGGGCGCGAGCGTTTGTGAATGCGAAAAGAACAGACACATGTCGAGGACGGGCAGGCAAAGAAAGATAAAAACTAGCGCATTTCTTTTTTAGTGTTGACCAATGTTTTCAAATTTTGTTCAATATTCTTTATTTGTGTTTTCTCAGCAAAAATAAATGGAAAACCGACAGCAATTGAGAGTCTGGATCGAGATTTTCTGTTTTCGAGATTGGGTGAAAGCATTGTCGAAACGCGTCGTCAGACGGATATCTTAAGAGTCATAAATTTAATTTTTTTCAAATATAGATTTGCAGAAAATAGCGAGGTAAAACTTTGTTCTATTTACTGCTTTTTTCAACGGATAATTCTTTGTGATAATAAGCATGAAAAAGTGAGAAAGAAAATTCCCCGAATTCAACTACTTTTTAAGAAATAAATTATCTTAAGTTGGGCAAATCTTAATGGAATTGTTTAAAACTTTGATTGATGCAAGAAACATACCCTAGTGATGCCTGAAAACTAAAGAAACATTTGAAAATCGTGTATTATTTAATAATATTTAATTGAAAATTGAGACAGATCAATAACTCGTTTTTTCAGATTCGCCGACAAAAAGTATCGATGGAGTTTTGAAGTTGAATTTCCGCCACCTTTCAATGAATTGATTTGAAAATTCCCAAAAAGCTCGGCGCTTTTTATCGGCAAAACTGAAAAAACGGGATTATAGATCTATCTCAATTTGCGATGGAATATTATTAAACAATAGGCGATTTCTATTTTTTCTTCATTTTGTAGGCATCGATAGGGTATATTTCGTATGTACATCGAAGTTTCAAACCATTGAAATAATATTTGCCCTTCTTACGATGATTCATTTCTCAAAAACTAATTGAATTTAGTGACAGAGTTTTTTTTCTTCAGTTTTTCAAAAATACTCATCCGATGGAAAAACAGAAAATAGAAAAAAGTTTGGCTCGACATCCTCTACAAATTTATATAAAAAAACATGAATTTGGTGACTTTTAAGATTCCGGTCCCCTGAGATGATTGCACACGAAAATCCAGATTATCCAAATTTTGCAAACGGTTAACAAGTGCATTGTGTAAAAAATGAAAACTACCCATTATGCAACGTTTTATTTGTCTAAGGAAAGACTGGAAGAGATATTATGTTCCTGTAATCTGTAATGATTTCTACAAGTTTTCTCGCCTAATTACAATATTACATGAAAAATTAATACGTAAGGCTTGATTATCATTCACGCAATCAATTAATAATGGAAATAAATTAAATAAATCATTTATATTAAAATTTGATTTTCTGGAATATTATAAATATAATACAAAGCATTGTACATATTATAATTATTATAAATTCAATATGAATTTATTATAACTTCACTATATAATTCAAATGAAAACAAAATTAATCGTTGTTAAGAATACAATTCGTATTCCAAAATCAGTCTTTTCTGACTTCACTTCTGTAATTTTTGTTCAAGTCCAAATCGTGATTCTGTCTAGAAACTAGGTCAAATCTGGAGAGTCTTCATATATTCGTAACGAATTATATTTATTGTTAATTATATTATTATTAATTATAAGTAATTCGTAACGAACTCCTAGATAGCGCCAAGACTGGGACTAGGCAGCAGAAAGGTTTGAATCAAACACGTAGAAAAACTAGAGAGCGGCAGTGTTGCGCCAGGCTAGTATTACGTGAATAGACAGGCTAGAGAAAAACTTTACTGGCTTTAGCATGATACAAGACTGTCACGAAATACTGTTTGTATGTATTTGGATGTATAAACAGAAAAAATAAAGTGTAATCTTTACAGCGATTTCAGAGTAATCTTTACCTGCAACAAAAATTAACTTCACGTGTTCAGATTTACCCACCACATGGGAAATGGTTACGATGTCAATTATATCAAATCTTGATTTATCTCGAACGGGCATTTTTTACATAAAAATCAAGAATATTGTGCGGGCTATCATGTGAATGATATGAAATTAATGCGCTAGTTTTTATCTTTGTTTGCCTGCCCGTCCTCGACATCTGTGTCTTCTTTTCGCATTCGCAAACGCTCACGCCCCAGACGGAAGACGATCGCGTTTTTCGCACCGTCACTTCAAGCTATGCTGCCTTGCTCTTTTCTCGCTTCAAAAATCTGAAACTTTCCCAAAAACTTCTTTCGACCCTCATAAAGAACTTCCTCGCGGAAAGCTGGTTGAACTCGAATATTCCCTCGATACTTTTTTCCCCCGAAAGTGAAAAAGCATGGTATTATATAGCTACTGTTAAACATCGACATATTGTTAAACAATTAATTTTTTTATACGCGATTCGAATAACGTAGGCACTGACAGAGTATAATACGCTTGGAGTTCAAATTTCAAGTCATGTCGTTGAAATAAAAAAAAGTTACGGCGAGTTTATTTTTAAAAACGCATTAAATTCCGCTCGTAAAAATTTGCAGTTTATATTTTATTTGTCACGTTTGTGGCGTTTTTTCTTATTTTTCTTTTAAGAAACCTACCGCGCATCACTGTCATGCAGAAACAGCCTCATTTTTAGCGCATGCATGATTTTTTTTTTTTCAGTTTCCCCATGTGAAGCGAACCTTTTCGAGGGCGAACGGTTTTTCCTCACCTTCCCCAATTTCCATTTGGAATTATAAAATTGTGGAATTGCAAGATTCGAGAAAAATAAAATACTCAAAGTTTATAATATTGCCGGATTGAAAATTTCTCGATAATTCAAAATTCCGGAAATGAAATTGCCGACCCATAAGTATTTTCAAATGATAAAATTCCCGACGCCGAACAATTGAAAAAGGATTTAATTAGAAAATTAAACATGATGAATGACATATTACACCATGTTTTTCATCGCACAGCCGAACTCTAATTTCGGCAATTTTGGAAGTTTTAGTAATTTTGGAAATTTCATTTATTCTGTAAATTTTTGGTGAAATAAGAAATTGTGGTAAAATTGATATATTCTGACATTCTTTTAGATTTTCAAAACTTTGAGTAATTTTTAAAATTCATGACAATTTGGAAATTTTTGTAATTTTGAAGCTTTTGGCCATTTTTATAATTTTGAACATTTTTCTGACTTTAAACATTTTTTTTAATTCAGTAGTTTATCAAAATATAACATTTTTTTGTTAATTTGGGAAATTTTTGGAAATACTGAAAATTTCTGATAATTTTTGTCATTTTTGAAATTACATTGGGTATTTTGGAAATTTGCAGAAAACAATTTTTCTTTTGGCCAAAACAGATGAATTTTCAGTCAAAAATAGAATATTTGAATTTTCAGTTAAAAAAAAAATCAACTAAAATGATGAATCTTCAATTAAGAGAATTAGCTTTTACTAAATAGTAGCTTTTTCCAACAAGAAGATTAATTTTTCACTGGAAAGACAAATTCACGACAAAAATTTCGAGTTAATATTTTATTTAAAAAAAAGAACTTCCAATCAAGAAAATGAATCTTCAACTGAATTCGTGAATCTTCAGTTGAATGTTAAATTTATGTTTTTGGACGAGAATTAATATCTTTAATTAAAAATTGTGCCATTTTGATGGAATTTCACTTTGAAAATTAAACCTCTTATTGTAAATATTATATTTTTTGCTGGAAATTCAACTATTTTGTCAGAAATTAATTTTTTGAATTGCGTAAAATTTCATGCCAAATGTGACCTTTTGAAAAATTAATTAAATTTTGAACCAAAAAAGATGCACTCTAAATTAAAAATAAAATAGAGAGAAAGAGAACTGTGTCACATGAAAACAAGTTCAAAAAATATTTCTTCAAAATGTGAAAAACTCTTTAAAACAATTTGATAAAAAAATGCTTGAAATTTCAGATTCTAGTTGAAAAACATGCTATTCAGACTGAGTTTAAGGCCTCGTAAATATAACCTTGATAAGAAAGAATGCGTTTCGTGCGCGTTTTCCTATCAGCACTAAACCTACTTTGAAGAGAGACAAAGTAACTGTGGCAAAATGTTCAGTATATAAGTGGCACAAACTCAGTACCTCGACATCATTGGGAATAGAAAGAAGTGAAATATTACTGTTTCTACTAAAATTCTCATTCTCCGATTTTTTTTTTGTAATTTCTGAATTACGTTCAGGATGAAGCTCTTTATCCTATCTTTGTTGGCAATTTTTGTCGGTGAGTATGGGTGAAGAAATTAAGTTAATGAACACAATTCCTTTTTTGGGGTCTTTCAAAAGTTGCAATAGAAGTTTCTCTGTCATCAATGATTCCTACGTATGATAAATTATTTTATGGTTGAAATAACAACTATCGCACGATAATCAATAATTCTGTGTAATCTTATTTGTTTGTTTGTTGAAATATTAACTATTACAAGTTCATTACTAGAATTTCAGCTGCTTCATTTTAGGTTTAAAAATTTATCTCATCTCACAAAAAATTTACCATTTTTGGTAGGGAATCATGCTTCGTTATTGTACATTCCTTCTCTTTTCGTAAGAATAAATCTATGGAAATAAAGTTTTTAACGAAAAACCTTTAATCAAAAATTTAACTGTGTTATTTAGAAATTCAGCTGTTTGTTCCAAAATTTATGTATTTAGTTGAAAATTTGTGTTTCAGCCAGAAAATTGACCTTCTCGGTTAAAAATTGAGCTTTTTTATTATAATTTTTTTTTTGTAAATTCATTTTCACAAATGAAAATCATATTATTTCATTTTTTTATCACAAACCTCTCTTGTGGCTTGAAGGTTAATGTCTTTTTTAGGAAATTTAACTATGTTGTTATAATCGTTTTTTGTTTGTTTGTTGAAAACGAATTTTCCAACTAAAGAAGTATTCCATTTTTTAATGAAAATTTACTTTTTTTAGTTTAAAATTCAACTACTTGATTGAAAATTGATTTATTTGGTTGAAAATCAGCACTCTTGGTAGCAAATTATTCATCTTCGCTATAAACCTCCATATTCTTGCCTCAAAGGCTAAATAGTTTCTTCGAAAATTGTATCTTTTTCGGTTGGAAATTAATTTTTCCAAATGAAAATGTAACGATTTCATTTTTGGTTCAAAATATATCTCTATTACACAAAAATTTCACGGTTACTTGAACCGATCGAATTTCTGCTGGATTTTCCTTTAAGTTTTATGATATTAAAGTTTGTTTTTAAATAGAAATTTTACTCACGCAACATTTTTTAGTTTTTCCCCACTCCGTCATAAAAAATAGTGTAATTTTACGAAATTGCCGTTTCCACAAATTCTCTTAAATAAATTATGGATGATCCCGAATTCAAGAGCATTCTTCTTCATGGAGTATCAAATGCTCCTATTCACTTATATAATTTTTTTTTAATTTTCAGGATACTCAGAAGGCCTGCAACGCTCTGGTGATTCACCATCAACTATGAAAGATCTTTTTAATGTAGATCAAAGTGAGACGAAAGCATCATGTGCTAAAGTAACTAGTGCGTTGAAGCAAATATCGTCTTATAAGGCTGTTGAAACCGCAAAAAATGCAGAACCATTACAAGTTAACAAATTGGAAAGTGCAGCATCAGATTATGTCCTATCAGTGATACCATGCGCAACGCCAGGAAAAACCCAGGAAAAAGTGACTTACTATATCGACCAGTAAGTTCGTTTAATTTTTTATATAAAATTGCATACTACTTTTTGAGATAAAGTTTTCCCCCTTTCCACACGTCTATCCCACCCCTCAATTTTCACTCCTCTTCTGCTTTCCCGAACCCTTCACTACTGCCCCTTATCTACTGACCCTTCCTGAATACCCCTACCACGCCTTTCATACTTCCCTGACCCCAAATTTCTTTGGATACTTCCTCCTACTTCCTCGCATATCCTCCCACACCCCACTAACATTTCATACTTCCCCTCCCTAGCTCTCCTCTACCCATCCGTCTTTTGCCCTTCCCTCTCTCCTACTGTCCTCCCAATTCCATCCCTACTACCCATGCCCTACTTCCTTCCCCCCACGTTTTTCCTACATCCTCTCCCATCCAATACTGTCTCTCCCCTAACTTTTCCTGGGTCTATCCCTCACTTGCTTGCCCCTCTCATAGTTCCCTTCCACTACATTCTTTTACATATCCTGTGACTTGCCCCTCACTGTCTCATCCATAACTTTCCTCCTGCTTTATTCCCTCCCCCAGTTTTCCTTTGCCTTCTCCTTACTTATACTCCCCTCTCCAATCGTATCATCCTACTAACCTTAGTTAGTTAGTTTCTAATGTAGGCGGGGAGGGCTCCGTGAGGTCCCAACCCCTGGCGCTCAAGCTAAGAAGCCTATTGTGCCACACCCGTGTTTATTCTCAAGGCAGTACTCCGAACCCGGCCATCCTTCACCGAGTGTTTTTGGATTTCGGTGGTTTTTTCCGTTGTTATCAACGTTCTGAGATTATACTTCTCAGGTGCCAGGCATACCTATCGCACAGTAAACGACGTCCTCCTTTGTTTGATCAGGCAAAGTGATCCTCACCCACTCTGCCATTCGGCAGCCTCCCTAGCAGGCTATGGTTTACGGAGCGATCCCTCTGAAGTCATCAGGTAGATGCACAGATTCTAAGCACTATCCTGGTGTGTTATGTGAGTGTATGTATGTGTGTGTTCAATACTCGGAGACATCCAGCGACCACCGAGCGGAGGTCCCTTGAGAGGGCCTGCCTCTACGCAAGGAGATCGCTGACTCATCTTCGAGTCTTCACAGAATCGGCTTCGACCTCCAAGGCTATTCCCCTCGACATGGGGCCCTACCTTGGTACGATACCAGCTTTTTCTGAGGGGACCCACAGTTTAAGCTGGGTTCCGAACCACCGAAGCCCCGGTAGAAGTACATAGAAAAATTTCCATAGATACCCGGCTCAGAGATCGAACCCCGGACCTCCTGCATGGAAGTCCGACGCTCTATCGTCTGGGCCACCGAGGCCTCTATCCTACTAACCTTACACTGAGAAAAAAATCCGCTTCTCCCAACACGATGCGTCGTGTTGAGAGTTTTTGTTTTGCCGTAACACGATGCAAGTTTTGGGAGAACACTCCTGTGAGTGTTACGGGAAAACGATGGCATCGTGTTGTGGCAACACGATCATCGTTTTGAGACGTTGCGTTGAATGCAAAGAAAACGCAAACATGAGAGCCATTGCGTTCTTTGACGTCGCGAGGTATTCCCCCACGTTGTTCTCCTCTGTCTCGGAAATTGCAAGTTACTTGCATTTGCACCTTTTTCTATCTGCCCTCTTTTTTTAATAAAAGAGGACGACGGGAGTATTCGGTGTTTCATATAGAATCTTGATCTGTTTTGTTTTTCCAGAATTCAAACTCCATCGCGACCCCATTCTAAGGTGACGTCCATCTCCTTAGAGTCATATCCCCATGTATATTAGCGTGGTCCAAAAATTCATTGCAACATTTTTTTCTCGAATAATTATGCATATCGCCCTGAAATTCATTTAAATTTGCACAAAAATGAATTTATTTATGTTTTTGAACAAAAAATTATGTTTAGAGATGGCGCCAGAACCATGAAATTAACCACAATTTTCCCATGAGAAAAAATACGTTTTTGTAAATTTCATTTAGGGTCATTAACATTAGGTGAATCGAGTTTAAAGTAAAGACTTCTCTGAACAATTAGGAATATAGTACGAAAAAAATATTACTTTTTGAATATCACGCCCTTATGTCTGTTTTATACAATACTACTTCATAGTGATAATTATATGTCTGCATGAAATGTCTAAACAATTTATTATTGTTTTTAGTAATTTTCTCTTAGAATAGAGCTAGAGTCGCAGTTTTTTTTTAAATTTCCACTTTCTTTCCAATTTTTAATTGGATTGAGGTAATAGCTTATCAATGTTAACCAACATGATTATTAACACAATTTATTACTATTGCTAATAATATTCTCTTTGAATAATGTTAGAAATTGCAGTTTTTCTGACATCTTCAACCTTTTGTCCACTTTTCACTTGAAGTGAGTTAATACTTAATTCAGGAAATATAATCGTAAAAACAAATTATCATTGTTTATAGCTATACTTTTCTACATCCATATTAGATATTTGCGGTTTTTTCTAAAAAAATTTAACTTTATGTCCACTTTCAATATGAAGTGAAGTGATAATTAATTTAAGTTAAAAAAGATAATTGTTTAACAAATTATTATCATCGCTAATAATATTCTCTTTGCCTAATATTAGAAAGCTGCGGTGTTTTTCTGAAATTTTCAACTATTTGTCTATTTTTTACTTGGAGTGAGTTACTAATTATTTAGGTCGAGCAAAGTAATTGTTTAAACAAATTTTCATGATAATAAACTATCTTGCTCTATATTATTGGCAGATATTTGCGATTTTCTGTGAAATTTTTAATTTTTTGTCTACTCTTCACTTAGTGATTATTATTTGTAACCATCTAAAAAATCTCTTTTAATTTTGTGGATATATGAATATATTTTTCTGAAATAAAGCAGATATTTGACTTAAATTGTATATATGGACCATAATACATAAATGTAAATTTTCCTTAAAGTCGTTACTGAAGGCCTTTTTGTTCAAATTAATATTAATACATATTATTTGTTTCCAGCTTGCATAAGTTATTAACTCACTAAGTAAAACGTTGACAAAATGTTTGAAAATTTAGAAAAAACCGCAACTTTCTCGCAATTATCCAAGATGAGATAATGATGCACAATAATGAATTGTTCAAACGAATATTTTTATTAACTTACATTAATTATTAGTTCACGAAGTCAGCGAAAGTTAACAAAAAAATTGGAAAATTTCAGAAAAAACCGCAACTATCTAGCATTACAATTGGAGAAGATAGTTCTTAACAATAATAATTTGTTTGAAAAATTATGTTCATATAACAATAATATAATTTAAAATAATGATAAATTCTTGAAAGCATTCATTTTGTAAACTTTTATTCATTAGTTACCTCACTCTAATTAAAAATTGGACAAAAAGTGGGAAATTTTTGAAAAAACTGCAATTTTGAAGAATTATTCCAAATAGTTTTAGGAGAATATTATTGGAAATAATAATAAATTGTTCGAAAAATTACCTTTGTTATGAATCACCAGGTAATACCTAACTTTCATTGCAAATTAGACAAAAAGTGGAAAATATGCACAATTATATTTTCAACTAAACAGATAATTTTTCAATCAAGAAGTTCAATTTTCTACTAAAATAGACGGATTCTCAAAAAATACATTAATTTTCGAGAAATTACATACATTTTCCACCGAGAAGTTGATTTTTCAACTAAAGAGTTGAAACAATCAGCTTTGACCAAAAAAAAATTCTCAACAAAATACATAAATTTGGATAACAGTTAAATTTTCAATTAAGAAGATTATTATCAACCAAAACAGACAAATTTTCAATGAACTAAAGGAACCTTAAACCAAATTGTTGAATTTTCAGGCTAAAAAAATCAATTTTCAAACAAAAATATATGTCAAATTTCCACTTGAAAAAATTAACTTTAAATAAAGAAAATATGAAATGTCAACAAAAAAGTTAATTTTCAAAAAAATAGTTCAATTTTCAGTAGAAAAATCCATTTTAACCCCAAAAAGGGAAACTTCTATTATTAGTTTAGGTTTTAACCAAAGGAATGAAGTTTGTGCTAAAATTATAAATCTTCAACTAAAGAAGACGAATTTCCAACCAAATAGTTAAATTTTTAGTCTAAAAAAGATCACTTTTTAGCCAAGAACGGAATACAAAAATCTTCCTTGAAAAACAATCATTTTTAATTTAGGAAAGCAAATCCTTTACAAAACTTTTGTATTTTCCACCGAAAAGTTGAATTTTTTATTAGCTTGTTGAGTCTTCAAGCCAAAATAATAAATTTTTTTTAGGAAACTCGAATTTTCAACAGAAAAAGTTTAATTCTCTACCAAATACATTAATTTTCTACAAAATTGTTTAATTTTCAAGCCAGGGGACGAAATTTGTACGAAAAAGTTGAATTTCCAATCCAAATATATATAAATGTAATACAAAATTGAAGTAAATGTTCAAACTAACAGCTGAATTAATAAATTTAAATTTTAAAACTTAGATTTTTCGGGTTTCAATCATGTTGCCGACGTTTCGTGAGCATTGCAGTTCACTTCTTCATGGCTGACCTGAAACTGAAGTTTTAGGTTATGTTGTTCTTATATATGTATTCTCTACGATGCCTGTGATTGGCCAGAGTGCCCCATGGTGGGGACTGCTTGAACTTGATTGGCCAAAAACGCTTTCTCGCCAAAAAACTTAAGCCTTTTACAGGAAACTCTATCACACACATCCAAAACTCTTTATTTGACTTCATCAGAAAAATACAACAGATTCACATTCAACTTCCCCACCAATC
>CAKNXH010061825.1:44666-63398 GCA_932178445.1 Andricus quercusramuli | reverse complement strand
AATTTTCAATTCAAAAAATTAATAAAGACCAATTTTTGATTCAAGAAAAAAATTAAATTCCAGCAAAAAAAAAAAATAACAAATAAATTTTTAACAAAGTAGTTCAAGTTTCAGCCAAGTGATTGCATTTTCAATTTGAAAAATATCAATTTTCAGTCAAAAAGAGTTACGTTTTTAGATTAAAAATTATTTTTTAACCAAAAAAGGCATTTTCAACCAAAAAGATGCATTTTCTACCAAAAATATAAATTACTTACTAACTAGAATAATTACTAGTCCCGAACTTCATTTTCAAAATTCTCTAACTTTGCCTCGACCAATTTTTTACTTGCTCTAACCATTAATATTCAAATACCATTTTGACAGTAGTTTCGTGATTTTCACCGTGATAAAATAAACAGTCTCTTGTTAAAAAAGTAATATTTTTTCGCTAAGCAGAGGAAAAGTTTAGGAAACTATTTTTTCTTTAGAAAAACAAAAATTTCAGAACCATGAGCAAAATTCAAGGATAAAACGTGTATGAAATGAAATGAAAAAAATTTTCTGGTGGCAAGATCAACTATTATATTTATCGTTGATAAAGAATTTTTGGTTGTTGAAAAATCATATATTTTAAGAAAATTAATCGTTTCATGATAATTTTTTTCTTTCGCTTAAGAAGTTGAAAATCTTCCAGAAGTGGAAGTTGGATCAACGTTAGCCTGCTAATTTTATAAATGAATACAGATTTCAAATACCTTCATAGCAGAATGAATTCATATCTTATACAATCTTCATGTTTCAAATTCCTATTTCTTACACTATTTTTTATTATTTCTTTTTTTTTAAATTTTATTATTATATTCACCAATCGAATCGAGGATTACCGCCAAAGATAAGGTCCAGACAAACTTCATCTTTTCTGATTATAGGAGAGACACTTCAATTTATTAATGGAAAAATTTGGTTCGCAATGTAACTGATGAATATTCTACTGCTTCATTAGCTTATATCGTATATACTACATGTATAGTCGTTATCTTTTGCAATAAAGGAATCAGCTTTGTACGTCCGAGATATTTACATTTCATAAGACTCAGTTTCAAGGAAAAAAAAATTGTTCACGAATTTGATTAGGATTGTTGACACAATTTATGTAATATTTGACGCCAAGAGAAAAATTGATATTTACATTGCAAATATGTATATATATACATACGAGGATGATTCCTCTGTAATTATCGCAGCTGCTTCGTTTCTTGTTGCCGTAGCACAATAGCCAAACAAATAATTTCTTCCTCCCTTGGAAAACGTTTTGAATTTCCTTCTCTTCTTCCGCTTTGATTTTATCCTTTCTTTCTTCCACTAGTAGTTTTACTTTTTTATTCTTTTCCTTTAATCTTAATCTCACCTCATAGCGAAGACCTGTAATACAAAAATTTCCTAGATACGCTTGTTTCTTATCGTTAACGGCTAAGTGGATTTCATAATTCCATCAAGCATCTCCAGTCATTCTTCATACAGCTGCAGTACCACACACTTCAGCTGCACTCCTATCAATGCTCTTATTGAGCATTGTACATGCGCCCTTCATAGTTTTATTGTGTATTAGCCTCCACCAAGTTGTCCTATCAAGGCTCTCGTTTATCTTATCTGTAAATTCTATTCGCACTCCCAATTTCTGTGAATTTTGTATCTTGATTTGCGTGTATTCTGTCTTTTTAGTTCTCTCTCTTTTTCATTTTTAATCTAAGTTTTTCTTCCAAACTAAGAGTTAATGATCTTTTCCACGTTAATAAACTCTCATAACCCTTGTATCTCTTACCAGTCCTTTCAGCTCCTTATCCGCAAAAACAAAGTCAATCATACTGTGGCTATCGCCTCTGCACCAGGTATGCAGGTTGATAATTTTCTGCCCTAACTAATTATTTGTAATAAACAAGCCCTTTTCTAGACATAAGCTAATCAATATGTCCACATTGACACTCTTTTTCGGATTCCCAAAATTACCAAGCATCAGCCACAATCAATCAAGTGGAGTAATGCTTACTGAAATACGCGTTACGACAGATAATCTTTCGTCATTTTGCGCGGATAAAGTTTAATGGAGTGGATAAAGTGATCACTCTGATGCGTCGAAAAGAGTTATCGTTATCAGCTCTGCCTTTTAATGTGTGTCCCAGTTCTACTAGGACCTCGCCGTGTCTCGTTTGCCTGACCCCCTTGATTTATACGCCAAAGGCGTCAGGTTTCACCTTCTTCTTAAGGTCCTTGAAGACCGTCGCGTAGCAAAGTTCCTCGGTTGGTTTGATAAGGACCGCCTTGGTTCTAGCTCGCATCTGCCTCTTCTTCCGTTTTGGCGCAGACTCTTGCTTTTTTTTCCACCTTTTTCTTTGTCGAGGTCTTCGGCGCTGGAGCGTTACGTGTCCTCGGCTTTTTGCTTCTCGGCTTGGAAGGAATCATCTCTACTGGACTCAAGGTGGACTCCCTCTCTCGCTTCCTATCACGGGGAGTGAGAGCGGCCACGGCTTCCTCAGTCTGAGTGCAGCTTTCGTCTGTCTTCTTCTCTGCCTTCTCCTTTCGTGTCATGGCTCTCGTTCGGGCAGTTCGTCCAACGTTCTCGATCAAATCCCTATGAAGCCCTCCAGTCATCATAGAGTGATCGCGCAGTTCCTTCATGAGCCGTTCCACTCGTTCCAGCCCATCCCTAATTGGCAGCCACATATTCCTCTTTGTGCTGCTAAATTCCACCATTTCTTTTATCGTGCCTCGTAAATCATTAAAGAAAGCGTACGTCTCTGAGAGTTTGGCATCCATTTCTGCAATGTCCGCCTTGTTCATCGATACTGCCACCTCCTCCGTCACGTCCAAAGGACCACCTCACTCATCACAAACACTGCTTTCCAAGTATGTTTGGTCCCCCCCAAAATCCATGGGACCGGCACTGACCACCGGGGCTTTCACGTGATCGGAATCAGTGGGGAGCTTTTTACTCCCTTGGGGTATGTCGTTTTTTACATACTCACTCATGATTGCTTTGAATTCGTGGTTCCTTCCCCTAGCTGGTTTTTGTCCCCCACGGGTATTTGATTCCACCGGTACCACCCATGTCCGGGAGACGTTCCCCTATCCGCGACCTGGGGAGGCGCCCGATGGAGGACCAGGACCCCGCACGGGTCACCCTCGGATACTGGTGCTAGTTTTTCTAACAGCAATATTTATTTCAAAGAGTACAATTAAGTACTATAAACAAAAGACTTGCTTATGTCGGTTCATATACTCCTGCATTTAGGTTCGGGAAATGCGGCCTTCCTATTCGTCGAAATTAAGATTCACAAACCTTAGTGTTACGTGGCTCGGAAATGATATGTAGCATCAACCGAAATGTCAACACGTGACATTTCGGCTCATTTATATAAGTGATCTCTCTTCTTCAAATACTAGAGACCTGCACTATAATCATACAATAAATATCACCTACTCCTTATCATCTATTCAAATATTATTCATTTCGTTGTTAGAATTCATTGAAAACACTTGAATTGTATGATGATAATTCGAAGGGATTATTCTCATTTCAGCAGAGACTGGCTGCAGGTTCGGCTGAAGTAAAATAGCGCCCCTAGGCTTCCCAAAATGTTAGGAAAATTCCGCTAATAAATATTTCAAAATTTCATACTTAAAACCCAGATAGTTTTGAATTTAGTAAGTTTATATGTAAATATAGAGTAATTTCGAATTGAAAGGCTTAACACTGAAGAAATTTGAGAATCGGATTCATATTACAGCAGTCTTGTTTTGTATTCTTTTTTAATTTACAATTTCCAATGCAATATCTTGAAATTGTCCGATTTTTAGTTTAAGATTTACAAAAATAAATAATTTCAAATTGAAAAATATTTGACTGGAAATATTCAAGAATGAATAATGATAAAGAAGTAGGTACTAAGAACGATTACAATTTCAAAGTTCCGAATTTTCATGCTGAACGCTGAATTTTTTATTTTTCCCTCTCAAAGGTTCTAATTTTGCAATTAAAATTGAATTTGTTGAATTTAAGAAAATTTTTTAGTTAGCGATTTAAATGTTATCAATTTTTGAATGATTTCAATCTACTCTAAATAATTAAAATATTAAATATTTGAGCATAAAAAAGTTAAATTAACCCAATTTTTGGCGACTAAAATATTTTTTAGTTTAAAATAAAGTTTGCATTCGTTTAAGATTCTAAACTTCTGGAGTAGATTTTTTTTTTGAATTCAGTTTTCAACTTCAAATTGTTAAATTTTAATCGCTTCGAATTAAATATTATTCATTATATGACTGAATATGAATAGATTTTTTAGCAAAAAGGTTTGCTAATGCTTATCGACTTCCGCAATTGGTCATATATGTGAAAAAATGGGTTTCGCAAAGAGAATATATTTTTCTCTAAACCTGGAGAAATTACTAATATTTAGCGGAAGAGCCGGGAAATAAAAAATTAAGAAATTGTAGCCACCCATGTTACAATGCAATGCAAAACTGTTTGCAATATATTTGATCAATAACATACATTTTTGTACATATCAATATTTGTATCCTTTTGTGTAGAAGCAGTCAGTATAGTTGATGATGATGATGTGATAACAAATTCGTTCAGTTCATTAGTTTTTGATTAAATATTTAACTCTTCTGTTATAGTTTGATTGTCTTCTAGCACTAAGATTATTTGACTTTGATTTGTTTGTAAGTATTGTGAAGAAAGTATTCAATTTCGGAATTTTCTTTAGGAAGTTGGCTTCCTTTTCACTTTTTTCTTTAGCCTTTTTTTTACCGAGCACCACTTAACTGACTAAATATTTTGTTTTTAAAAAGTCTTTTCCACTTGGATAAGAGCACCACAACTCACTAATAGCTAGTCCAAGTTACAACTGGAGTTGAAATTATGTATCCTCCTCCACTGATGACGAAAGACTTGAATCAGTTCTCAAATACCCAAAGGCTCTAGTTCGATGACAAATATATACTCAATTAATTTTAGGTAAATATGCTGTGACATCGCTCTTCCATAGGTACACCTGAGCCCATTTTGGAATACAGACCCTGTTATAAATCCGAATTATCATGTACCCCAATCTAAAAACACCTTCTTCTAATCTCTTTATGAGTCCATAATATTATAGATTTTTAAATTACTTTGGTTCTCGTTAATCCTCAAACAGTCGAAAGTTTGAAAGCAAAGAAGGTTGAGATTTTTCAAATGAACAATTGACCATATTTCGTAGAATGTTAAAGCTGTTTTTTATCTGATTCACATTGCATTCCTTTAACTCAACTTAAATTTTCCAAAAACCGCCAACCTCAACTTCATGGCGGCCCTAGGCTATAGCCTACAATAGCCTATTGATTAAGACGGCCTTGCTGTTACTTCAAATTTAGAATCAATGAGAAAAAATGAATTTCAAGTTCAACAGTATTTTTACTCAACATCAAATAATTCCATTTCTGAAAAACGAAGGATTAATACGGATAGGACCACACATTTCTACTAATCATCACATTCGGGATTCGTGGTAATTCCAAATTACTGAGACACTTATTAATCCGGAAAGTTCCACAAACCGGATATAAATCCTGGCAGCTTTCTCCTTCCGCTGTGTGAACCTTTCACGATGTGTTTCTCCAGTTTCAATACTTAATTTTCTGTTTGCTCCAGTTCAATACTCAATTTGCACTGTCTCATGCGTACTCTTCTCCTCGCTCGCGGAGTTTAGAGTAAGGAGTGAACGAGAGCGGCGTTGCCATCCTTCGTCTCGTACGAAAATCGAGACGCTACGCGCGTGAGAATGCTGGAACTAATGAAAGTGAGAAGGAGCGACAGAAAGAGAGAGCAAACTGCCAGTTCGGTTCCCTGCAGCGTGGTGGCGTCACGGCAGTTTCCGAGTTCCGCTACGCAGATTGTCGTCGTCTGCTACCCGCTGACGTCACTAAGTGTTTTGTTGACTCCTGTCAAGCTGCAGGTCTACCACAGCATCACGAACAGTGGAGCTAACAGACCGCGATTCCTTCAATAGCGCAGGCGTCGCGCAATGGTGGAGTAAGGAAGAATACTGAGGTTCTCTTCGTCACTCCTTCTTCAGGCGACTCCTGCGCAGTTGAAAAAGCCGCGGTCTGTTAGCGCCACTGATCATGATCCTGGTACGAGTGGATTCAGACAGGACGGCACATGGGAGGAGTCTACCTCCCTCCACTTCCGAACCACTGGCACTCGGACAGTTGGCGCGCTTATTTGAAAAAACAGTTACTTGTTTTATGAAAAGGTTATTTTTGGTTACATTTTTTGCCCGAAAATAACTAAATAAATTAATTTATTGATCGTATCATTTAAAAACTTGTGAAATATTGTAAAAATTCAAATTTTTCCAGTAAATTTGGCACTTTAGAGCTGTGCAAATTAGGGAATAACAATGAAATAATAATTAGTTCGTATGTAAAATGCATAAAAAGGGCTATCAATTGAATTATTATGATTTTTGATAAAAATTGCAAATTAGCTAAAATTGATAGTTTAAAAAAAAAATTGAACCTTTTTTTGTTGGAATATCGAATTATGTATTATATTTTTCAAGGAGAATTTATCTTCTTTGCTTAAAATTCTGTTAAAAGTTGAAGAATTTTTGTTAAAACTTTATTTTTTGTCGAAAATTCTTCAATTCACATCATTGAAAATGATAGCGTGAATTTCTGTTTTTCAATGATAGAAAAAACTTGTACTTTCGTCTAATTTTGGCTGTAATTTATTGCATTTATATGTAGATTGATGTAAAAATAGTTTTAGGTTTTTCAGTTGAAGATTCCCCTGTCTTCATAGAAAAACTAACTATCTGGTTGACAGATAACTTATTTATCAAAAGTCCATATTTATTGATTTCAAATTTAACTGTTTTGTAAAAATTTGTCTTTTCGGCTTAAAAACTTAACAACTTGGTTGAAAAATAATCTATTTTGTTGAAAAATCCACTCGTATTCAGATCGGACGACACAATCCTACCTCCTACCACTTTTGAACCTGTATTAGACAGAGTACATAATTTAAAATTTAAATAATAAAATTTATGTTTTCTGTTCAGTGGAAAACACTATACTTTAAAGCGGCGAAAACAAATCTTTTTGAAATAAAAATTATGCTTTTCTCTTTCATGCACAAACTAATAGGGTCAAAGTTTTAAAGTCCTGTAGAATACGTGTTGGAAAAGTTTGAAAATTGTTATTCTATTGTGTATAATTGGGTCGCCGTTCAGGCGCCAGTGTGGAAATTTTAAAGAAGTCGCCAACAGAATGGCCAGACAGGACGTATTGTTTAAAATCGTTTAAATACCCAGGTAAGTAGTCTCTGAGTTTTATTTCAATGTTTCTATGCAAAGTGTAAGGATGGCAGATTTTTGCGAAGTGTGTGGGTTGATGTTTATTCAAAAGTATTCTTTAAGTGGACATTTGGAAGAAATCCATCGTATATTTACTTATAAAGAAAATATATCGCATTTGAGTGAAAAGCTGAGTAATCCAGATAACATTCCACAAGAATTTTCATGTCCTTGGTAAGTGTTAAATGAATATATAATTCATGAATATTAAAATACAATTTTTTGCTATATCATTTTGCAAACGTTAAAGGCTTTCATAAAACATGTGAAAATTAAATATATGAACAGGCATTTCCATGGAACATTTAGCTTTTAGGCTGTCGGCGGGGAAAACGCTGTTCCTATACCAACTTATTCTACACAAAATATATTGTACACAACGTTATATTGTTCCTGCACAAAATATTTTCTACCCATAATATTTCCTACACAGAATTTAATACTTTTATATTTTTCTCACACAAAAGATTTTCTACACAGAATTAAATGGTAATATTTTATCATACAGATATTCTTAAAACATTAAAGATACAAATATTATGTCCTATATTTCCGACACAAAATATATTCTGCAAAACATATTCAAAAAAAACATATTCAAAATTATGAATGTCTCAGGCTTAAGATGGTTACAGCTCAATATGTCGAATTATTATTATTATTATTTATAATAATAATAATAATAATAATAATAATATTATTATTATTATTATAAGTTAGATTAATGATGGTGTTTTAAGCGATGTTGTTTCTCTGAGTGATATAAATTAATAATAATATAATATAGATATTTTTTTGACATACTTCAGACCAAATAAAAGGAGATTAGTTGTTGAATCTTTTATTTAGTAGCCAACGTTTCGAAAACATAATGTTTTCCTCATCAGGACATATTATTATATAAAATATATATTACTTATATATATTTTTATTATATATATATATATATATATATATATTAAATTATATAAAATATTATATAAAATAATACAATATTATTCATAATAATAATAAATAAATAATAATAATAATTAATAACTAATAATAAATAGAATTAAAATAATAATATGTATAATAAATAAAAAATTATTATTATTATCTCATTTTTCTCATTTTTCTCTCAGGCTTAAGATGGTTATTGCCCAATATGTCGAAGGAATTTTTGGTTAGAGTTGGATTTTTTGTTTGTTTGAATATTATGCACAGGGTTGTCCCGGTATATATTATCAGTCATCATTCACAGACTGGGTTGCAGTCAAGTGCATGATGGGGGTTTACTTAATAATAATAATAATAATACTTAGTAATAATAGTAATAGTAATACTTTTATTTTTTGGTTCAAAGTTCATTATTATTATTATTAATTACATTCATTTAATTTCAGGTGTGAAAATGTCTTTCTAAATCGTCAATCCTTTTCTGAACATGTAAAGGAGTATCACCGAAACTCGGATGGAAACGATAATTCAAATGACGGCGAGAGTTCAAAATCGACTAGTCGAACTGCTAATGCAGAAAAAGTTACTTGTCTGATATGTAGCCGTCAATACACTAGTAAAAAAAGTATGTACAGGCATATGCGTACACAACACAATCAAGAACCCCTAAAGGAAGTAACTAAAAACATACTTTGTCCGTTTGCGTTTTGTGAGGATAAATTGCGTACCTATTCTGACTTGAATGACCACATCACTAAACAGCACCATACATCTTTAGAAGAAGAAAAACTTGAATTTACGTCAGCACTTGGTAAGTTTCTTGGTATAAAATGATAATAATATCAAGTCTATAATAAATAAGTTTAAACTAATGATAATAGATCTTATTAAGTTACCAACAAAGTACATATATATATATATAACTTTAAAACTTTTACACGATGATTTCGTTTATTTAAAAAAATTAGTATTTATTATATACTGTTATATTAAAATGTTTTAAATCAATTTTGCCTTAAATGAAGAGAATTGTTAAAATTGTAGTTAGGTTTTTTTTCAAATAATAAACAATCTTGCCATTGTTTGAAAATTCTGCATAAGAATCTATAAATTTCATAAGAATGAAAGACGATTATCTATTTTTTACGTATAATCAAGTTGAAAGCAAATTTATACACGAATCGCTTAACAAAAAAATAAGTTAATTAATTTTTCGCGTCAAACATCATTTTTCAGGTTGCTGACAAAATTCAAAAGCTGTTTATTTTTCGTTACATGTTTACTAGCTTAATTGTGTACTTTATTGAATGAATCATCTCTAACTCTGGTTGCTTTTCATTTTTGTTACAGAATTTAAAAAATGGAAGACTCAAATGGAAGCCGAAGAGATTGTTGAGTTCGTGAAAACGTCCGGATGTCAGAACACGAGGGAATACTATGATTGCCATAGGTCTGGGTTCAGCAAATGGAATCCCGAAAGTAGTCAGTTGCATTGGCGAAAGAGTGCGAAGATAGGTGAAACATGCCCAGCGCACATATCAGTCAAATATAAAAAGGATGGAGTCAGCGTAATTTTCCAAAAAACCCATGTCGGACATACACAAACCATCAAATGTATGCGTCTCACGAAAGACGAGCGTTGCATGCTAGCAGGAAAACTTAGCGAAGGAATTTCAATGGATCATATTTTGAATGATATTCGAGATTCACTGTCTTTTGCATCTGGCTTAAAAAGAATTCATTTGGTTGAAAAAAGAGATTTTTATAATATTATTAAGGAATTTGATTTAAATCATGATATTGCGAACAAAAATGATGTTATCAGCGTAGATGTATGGGTGGAGCAGCAAAAATTGCTGGGCGAAGATTGTCCTGTTCTGTACTACAAGCGACAAGGCGTGTCAGACGAATTTCTCAATAAAGAAGACTTTATGCTAGTTTTAATGACAAATTACCAACAGGAAATGATTAAAGAGCTAGAATCGAACAAAAAAATTTTATTAGACAGTACGCATGGTACCGCAGGACACGATTTCCAATTGACAACTATGTTAAAAGTCGACGAATTCGAAGCAGACTGCTGCGTTTCCTTTTGTTTAAGTAACAGGACCGATACTGCTGCAATGAGTTTATATTTTGATGTAGTCAAGCAAAAAGTCGGTATTATTCCAGCAGAAATTTTCATGTCTGATGACACAACAACGTTCTATAATGCTTGGTGTCAAGTTATGGGCATACCAAAACATCGTTTACTCTGTTTGTGGCACGTTGATAAAAACTGGAGACAGCAAGGAAGATCAAAAATTAAGGACCCTATGAAGCAAACGGAAATTTACAAGGCGTGCAGGATGCTCATGGAAACCACAGATGATCAACAATTCACGCAGATGTTAGAATCTTTTATTCAAATCTGCGCAAAAGATGAAGACACAAAGGAGTTTGGCAAGTATTTCCAACAATACTACGCAAACCGAAGCGAAATGTGGGCATACTGCTACAGACTCGGACTTGGACTAACGACAAACATGTTTTTGGAGGCAATGCACAAGAAACTGAAGTATTTCTACTTGGATGGGAAACAAAACAGACGAGTAGATAAATGCATAGCGCTTTTACTGAAATTTGCCAGGGCAATGATGTTCGAGCGATTAACACGGGAAATGAAATCTAAACCAACTCACCGCATGCAGAAAATTGGCCAGAGCCATAATGAAAGTGTTAAAATTAGTGATGAGCTGATTTCAAACAAATCATCAACTGAATGGGCTGTGCAATCATTTACTTCTGGCCAATCTCCTTACATTGTTAATTTCAATACAACCAATTCATGTCAAGGATGCCCGCTCACATGTCCAGCGTGTAATATTTGCGTCCATAAATATTCTTGCACGTGTGTAGATTATCAGATTCGGGGAAATTTTTGCAAACATATCCACGCATGCATTCGATTTGCAAAGCCACAGATGCCTGCTTTAAGTGGTGAGTCTGAACAGACTGTAGCCAAATTTGACGACCACACGGAAAAAGCAGTAGCAGTTTCTTCCAAATCGCAAACAAATCATCTGTCCGAAACTGTAGATAGTGAAATCAAATTAAACACTCTCTGGAACACAGTGATGGGTTATGCAAAAGAAGCTGATGATCCTGAGATCTACTCACATCTCATTAAGAGGGTAGAACGTCTTGTCGAGGAAGTGCGAACAAATTCCAGAAAGAAGAAAGTAAAATCCAATGAAATTCAACTTCCTAGAGCACATCAACATTCTGAAAAAAGGAAAATAGAACCTCAAAGATTTCACTCAACAGTAAAGCGCAGGAAAATGGTAACAAAGAGGATTTGCAAACCAAAACACCTCGAAAAAAAATCTATTGAAAATATGTTACTACTTGGCGATACAGCAACGGTGAATATTCACACTCAATTTGATCATGTGTACGAGAAAAATAAGTCATGATTTTAAGAATTTTCAGGTACGATTCGCAAAATTGTAAGCACGAAATTGTAATTGTAACGTCGCAAAATACGAAATGCAATAAATGATTTTTAAACCATTACAACTTCTATAGTCTTTATTTCTTGCCTCAAAATTTAGTTATAATCAAGGCTTTTTTTTGAAAATTCTATTATATATTCTTTTAAAATTACCTAAAGAAATATAATGTTAGTTTTCCTACAAATTTTGGAACGAATTTTTTATTCATTTAAAACCTTTCAAAATGCTTAAAAAGCTTATCAATTTTGTGTTCGGAATTTTCAAACATTTGCATTCTGTTTTAAAATCTAAATTTAGTTTTTTATTTTTCGAACTCTTTTTCAGTTTTAAATTAAGATTGGATTTTTTCAAAATTTCAAAGGTAAAATTGTACCGTTCAAAGTCTAAATTTGAAACCCTGAAATAATAATGATTCAAGGCTTTCTATTTCAAATAATCCAGTTTCAAATTGCTTACTTTTTAATATTTGATTTATAATTGCTCATTCTACATGAACCAAAAAATACAAATTCTTCAACTTTTAACGGAATTTCAAGCAAAGAAGATAAATTCTCCTTGAAAAATATAATACATAGTTCGATATTCCAACAAAAAAAGGTTCAAATTTTTTTTTTTAAACTATCAATTTTAGCTAACTTGAAATTTTTATCAAAAATCATAATAATTCAATTGATAGCCCTTTTTATGCATTGTACATACGAACTAATTATTATTTCATTGTTATTGTTATGATACGATCAATAAATTAATTCATTTAGTTATTTTCGGGCAAAAAATGTAACTAAAAGTAACCTTTTCATAAAACAAGTAACTGTTTCTTCAAATAAGCGCGCCAACTGTCCGAGTGCCAGTGGTTCGGAAGTGGAGGGAGGTAGACTCCTCCCATGTGCCGTCCTGTCTGAATCCACTCGTATCGTGGTTACCTAGCACTCTTGTACGAGCGGGAATCTCATCCTCTACGCATGTTCCAGGAAACCTCTTCTCAAGGGGTCATTCTACTATCTCACTTTTAAAAAATTAATTTTTTTCACATTTTTCGACAGGTTGTATATTCAGAAATATCTCATCGAAATTTCACACAGAAATTCGAAGTCTTTCTATTCTTCTGAGAGCTTGGAGCAAAAGCGCGTAGAGAGCTGAGTGTTTGTAAACGTCGTAGCGTTGTTTCATTTTGTGCAGTTTCTTTCAGCGAAAATGTTAGATACAAAGTGAAAGAGATTATCAAATCAGGAGGATTCATTTTAAAAAGCAGAAGGAATATTATATGAAGCAGGGATCGCTGATTGAGTGTAAGCAGCCCTATCCGACTCTCTGTATTTCAACTAGAAAATTTTCGGTCCTGCTTTCTATGATTTTCTATGTGCGAAAGTTTACCGCATGGCGGCGCTTCTCGCACGTGGCCCTGCTTTAACATGCAGCTAAACAAGAAATTTTGTTTAAAACAATAATATTTAGGTAATATTTTATAGAATGTAAGCCTAAAATATTTTAAAAATTGCAAGAATTTAAAGCGGTGGATTCGAGTAAGAAGTTCATAATTTAGTGTGTGAAAAAAAAAAATGGTAAAGTGCATTGCTCCAAACTGTCAATCCGGCTACCATTTGAGTCGTCCGAGCGGCGAAAAAATACATTTTTTTGAAGTGCCTCAAAATATAGTTGCTGAATATCAGAGAGCAATAGAAAGGGAAGGTTTTTAAGTAACAGCTGGCCAGTTTGTTTGCGAGAAACATTTTCTTCCCGATGACATTGTCTGGAAAAGGGAAGTGCAGGATCCTGTTGGGAATGTAATAGCATCGGTATGTGTAAATAATAATTAATATATTTATAATACTTCGTTCGAATAAAATCAAAAAAATTAATGAAGATGTACAATTTTCGATTTTAATTGCTTTAATTGCAAAGTCCGAATTTTAACCTGAAAATATCTGTCGTTCCCCGCTGTGGCTGTTCCTTATCTGATGATTATATTTATTCTTCACTTAAATTCCTTTTCGTTCGGAATATTTTTTTGGTTTAAGAAATAAGTAAACAATTAAAAAGAAAGACAAATAAAATTCTTATATCTGGTTTTTCGATCTTTTATTTTCGTAGAAAATCATTATAGGCCTTTAATGATTCTCCTATAATTAATTTTCTATAATTTTTGCGCGATTACAGGAATAATGATTGGAATAATTATAGGAAGAATTGTAGTAAAATAATTATAGAAATTGATAATATTAAAATAATTATTGCAAAAAGTAGAATAAAGTATAAATTAATCATTTATTTTGAACTGCTCACACAAAAGAACATAAAAATTGACATATTTAAAGAAGTTTTGTTTAACAATGTGGGTATAATGAAACTTAAAACCTATGAGTATCTTATACTTTTTGCAATTATTATTTCATTATTTTAATATTAATAATTTCCATAATTATTTTCCTATAATTTTACCTATAATTAATCGAATAATTATTCTTATAATTAGTCCTATAATCGTGAAAATATTACAGGAGATTCATTATAGGAAAATAATTATAGGCCAATAATGATTTTGCTATACTCGGTTGCGAATTTCACAGTAGAATATTTTCTGTCAAACAATTATTTCTTAATTTTCAACTGTAAAATTCTATTTGAGGAGCATAAAAAGCGCATTGTCAAGCTAAGGGGTAAAATCTAATTTTGAATAAATAGTATAAAACTGAATTTATTTTGAATGCGATATTTTTCATTTCTACTTATTGCAGGAAAAATATTTGATACCACGGCTGCATAACACATTTATATAAATGTATTTCATTATAAAAAAATCTCAGAGCTATATATAATACTTCATTCCTAATGTTAATAAATTCAAAGATTTTATTGTTCTGACAAAAGCAGCAATAAAGCTGTGTGATATTCGATTTTATCTTACTATAAAGTACAATATATTTCATCGCTTTGAAAATAGCATTAAAGCTATGCGTAATACTGCGGTAAATAAATTAACGTATTGTATTATTCCTGAAGTTAATATACTTTTGAAAAAGTGAATATATCAAATATATATCGCTCGACAGATTTTTAGAGACACAAAAATGTATATTTTTCACACTGGATATATTTATTTCCTTTCTTCAACAAATTTTGAATAAAACATTAAATTCGTTAAATCATTGTAAGTCCGCATTCAAATTATTTCATTTATAATAATCAACTAATTATTTCCACAAAATTCTGACAGTTCAATGATACACACTGCAATAATTTTCAGTATTTTCGATAATCAACTCAAAAATCAACTTTCATAAAAAGAGAAATAACTCATAAGACATATTATTATTTTTTTAAACCTGGGAAACAATTATGTTCATGGATATTATTTTTATATAAAGAAAGCTATTCATTTGAATGATAAGATCTGAAATTTTGTTGTGACAATAATATTATTTGATTGAACAGCTTTCAAAAAGTAATAAAACAATACTCAAATACACTTATAATCAAAAATAATTTTTTCAAGTAAGACAGTGTATTCTCGACATTTTCAAAAACGGGCAGGTGATTGGTGTAGTTATTTACAATTGGGATTTTTTTCGCTGTCTGAGTGAAAGATGGATAAGATGAAGTTCAGCTCTCAGTTAGCGGGCGGCAACGTTGTTCGTCTAAGATATTTACATTTGATAAGAGTCACTTAATAACAAAAATCAGCTACGAGTTTGTCGAAACTGATGTCACCATTGACGTAATCGTTCGCACGTTTTAGGGAGAGCAGTTTTTATCAGATCAAGTTATATAGACTCTACTATTGCAGCCAATTTGAAGATTTAAAAAATTGATATAAGTTCTACAAAATATCTTAAAAGAATTGGAAAGATAGATTCCATCCTTTTATGTTTTTGATATAATGTTTTACACATTACTCAGAGAAAAAGAAGATATCTAGAAACTAATGCATTCTTCTCAAACTTCGATTTTCAATCACTATCAGAGAAACTCCCAAATATATTTTTATCACAAGAATATTATTTTATTGTTATCAATATTCTGTAGTTTCTCTGAGACCGTGACACGTCACACCGAAGAAGCCTTTGCGGGACAAGTCTGCAATAGTACTAGTTTTCAGTAGTCTGATGTCAGAATAAGTTCTAAAAGAAATAAAGGATTGGATTATGCTTTGGCTTTGGTTCAACCAACGATTATGGTTCTACCCATCAAAAATTCTAATGAGAAATCGAAACTTTGCATTTTGAGCCAAACGGCACAAGATGTAAAGAAAAAGTTAAGAAGCAAAATTTGTTATCCTAGAAAGATTTTCAAAGCTTCACACTACTTTTTGATAAGACACATATATCAAAAACGGTAATAAATTATCGTATGCATTTCATAGGGTAACTTAAATAAAATAATGGTAAAGAGTCAAATTTCAAATATATTTTGCAATGTTCAAATAAACAGCCTCGATCCGATGTACAAAAATAATGATACATTCATTTAATACATTTATCTGGACGACAACTATGCATTGTAAATTGAATCATCTCCAATTCGAAAATATTGAAAAGTGAACTTAACATTAACAAGAAAGGTGAAATCGAACTTATTTCAAATCGCATTATGTAATTTCTTGGTCCATGGGTCGCTCTAAAAAGATTATCCAAATCGAGCTGACGGTGTGGGGAATGGTGGTCCAAACACTATTTCAAAACACTTTTTTATCGGCGTATTTTTGCCTATTGCACATTCCGCGATTTCTTTTGTGGTCAATTCTTCAACCGCGCCACTGTCCATGTTTATTTTCGCCCTTTTCAACTTATCATGAACATACGTATATATTCCACGAAAAAACGAGTGTTTGCTTGTTTTTTCATATATTGCACAGACGTCACCATCGGGCGTTGATAATACAATTCGTTCTTCAGTTGGCATCGTCATACCGGCATTATCTTTGGTTCTCAATAGAACTGGTTTATTAAGAGGGAAAGTATATCTTCGAAGTTCAAACAGCCGGGCTGGATTCGTCACGGGAATGAGTCGGACAAATCTAAGTTCTCCGAGTGGATAGCCAAGTATACGAGAAGAAGGATTCCTGACTCCAGGAGACCTGGACCTGGCACGAAGAGAAGGCTCGTCAGGAGGAGGAGACCTGGCAGAAGAATGGGGCCTGGCAGAAGGAATAGGCCTTTCAGGAGAATGTCTGTCAGAAGAAGAAGCAAAAGGTCTGCCACGAGGAACATTAGGGAGAAGGTTACCATCAGGTGGAGACTCGAACTGTAAACTTGATTCTGCAACAAGAAACAGAGGATTACATTTTTCTCAGACAACACAATCGTATATTGGTATATCATGAGTTGTGGATGTAGTTGTAGTTGTTTTAATTATTTTCTGATATAATCGTTTTAATATAATATTTCTATAAAAAATTAACTGAGATCTCTCAAAGTTATATTCATTTTATGCTGAATGGTATTATTATATTCACCAATAGAATCAAGGACAACTGCAAAGGCTAAGGCCCAGAAAATCCTCATCTTTTCTGAGTATAGGAGAAACTGAATGATTTATTAATACGAAATTGTATTAACAGCGTAACTAATTAATATTCTACTGCTCTGATAGCTTTTATAGTATATACTATAGTCGTTATCTCCTTCAGTAAAGTTATCAACTTTGTCTGCCTGAGATATTCAAATTTGATAAAAGTCAGATTCAGCGACGAAAATGTGTTTGCAAATTTAATCAGAACTGATGTCACCATTTATATAATGTTTTATGTTTTAAGGGAATCTGATATTTAAATCGATTTTGAAAAATTTCACAAAACTCAATCGGATTTTACAGAATATCAGTAACTTCACCGGAATTCACGCGAGATTTCAATAGAATTTGAAAATGTTTTTTAAGGATTCCAAGGTATAGAAAGTTGTTTGATAGTATTTCATGGAAAGTTCTAGCAAGCAAATTTTAGAAGCCTCTTCCACGGTTTCGAAATCTCCTCAGCAACAGTGATAAGCTCACCATAAACTTGGGTCAATTTTAGGCTTTGAAACAAATATTGTTTTTTAGATATAGTCTTCAGATATAGTACATAAAAAAGGAAATTTTTAATGTTAATTTTTTCGAATAGGGTGATACGTAATAATTATTTATTATTACTATTAATTAATTATGATGTTAAAGTTTTTTGTGTACTGGTAGTTTCAATATTTTCATAAAGTATTGATACTCAAATTGTGAAAAACATTTTGTGTTCGAATCCCACCAGAGCTAGAGAGAATTTTTTTCACACTTTGAGTATCAATAATTTATGAAAATATTGAAACGACCAGTAGACAAAAAATGACAACATCATAATTAATGAATAGTTATAATCAATAATTATTACGTAATACCCTGGTCAAAAAAATTAACACAAAAAATTTTATTTTAGCCCATCTGCTTAAGTGCTATAATCTTGCAAGCATAAGGAATGACTTCGACATTCTACTTGTAAGGATTGTGAAGAATATGATCTCGTCTCTCCGTAGCTTAGTGGTCAAGATCATCAGACCGGAAATCTGGATGACGTGGTGTTCGAATCCCACCGAAGCTAGAGAGAATTTTCTTCACAATTCAAGTATCAATATTTTATGAAAATATTGAAACGACCAGTAGACAAAAAACCTCAACATCATAATCAATTAATAGTTATAATTAATAATTATTACTTAATACCCTTGTCAAGAGAATTAACATCAAAAATTTAATTTAAACCTGAAGAAAATTATCTCGTCTCTCCGTAGCTTAGTGGTCAAGATCATCAGACCGGAAATTTGAATGACGTTGTGTTCGAATCCTACCGGAGCTAGAGACAGATTTTTTTCACAATTTAGGTAACAATATTTTATGAAAATATTAAAACGACCAGTAGACAAAAAACCTCAACATCATAATCAATTAATAGT
>CAKNXH010061825.1:0-38198 GCA_932178445.1 Andricus quercusramuli | reverse complement strand
AAACGAAAATTCAAATTTTGATCGCATAAAAAAATAATGAAAAGTCAAAAATTCCATTTTGCGGTCAAACTATGCAAGATCCGGAAAAAATGATGGAACAAAAACTGTGTACCCAGAAAAGATCTACAAATTTGTTAATAATCACTTTTTCACAGGCCACGTAGTTTATGCCTTATTCATAAGAAACCAAATTGAAAATGAAAAAATTAAATTTTTGGTCAAATGACATAAGCTATGCAAAAAATTAATGAACAAAAGTTGCTTTTCCAGTTAAGATCAAAAGTTTATCTGAATTTCTCATAGAAAATTTTCAGATACGACGCGTAGTTTTTGTTTTAATCGTAAAAAATAACATTAAAAATAAGAAAAACTTTGTTGTTTTGAAAACGACACAAGGTACGAAGAAAATTAATAGACAAATTTTCTTCCCCCGAGAAGGACATACAAAATTTGGTATGAATAATTTTCAGATAGGACGAGCAGAATTTCTTTTCATTGTGAAAAATAACATTAAGAAAAATTTAATTCTTGGAAAAACGACAGAGACGAAGAAAAATGAAGAGACAAAATTTGTACAACCAAAAACTATCTACAAATTTGTTATAAAGTCTTGTTATGAAAATATATCAAAAATTGAAAAATCAACTTTTTGGAAAAAGGACACAAGTTGCAGGGAAATGGTACCCTGAAATTAGCGTTAGATTCACACTTTTTTCTGTGTTCCAAGATATTTACATTTGATAAGATTCAGTTAGAAAATAAAATTGTGGCTACGAATTTAATTAAAATTGATGTCAGCATTTATGTAATCGTTTACTCGTGTTAAGTGAAGCTGTTTCTTATCTGACGAATTCAAATAGTATCTATTATATCAGCAAATCAAAAGATATGAAAAAATGATATAAATTTTACAAAATATGTTGGAAGGATTGGAATTATGAATTGTATCCTTTCATGTTTTCGATCTAATGATTTAGAAATTATTCAGCAACAAAGAAATTATCTTGAAACAACAGCTCCCATGTGTAAATTAAATTTTCAATCATTATCACTCTCCCCACCCCCACGCAATCACTCCCTACCTATATATATATATATATATATATATATATATATATATATCACTTTCCACTTCCAAAAAACATGAAATGTTTCAAGGCACCGTTGGAGAGGTCTTCTGGGATAAGTCTTCCTAGATAATGAGTTCCCGTAGTACTAAGATGTATTCATGCTCTCAACTACCCCTAGACAGGTCTTTCTCAGACAAGTTTTCCCGGCAAATGACTTTTCACCCTTAGAAAAAAAGGGTTGCTCTAGGGTACCTCATATTATTTTGGAGATGGGAATGATTTCCCGGCAAGAATTTCTTCCAAAAGAAAAACGTCTGGAAAGACCTGTCTAGAAGGTGTCTTGAAGCATCAAATATTTTTTTTTGAAAACGAGAAGTAATTTCCTGGGATGACTTGTCTTCGTAAGAACTTTCCAAAGATGCCTCAAAGCATCTCATATTTTCGTTAGAGTGATGAGTAATTTCCTGGGAAGAATTGTCCTGGAAAGACTTGTCCAATGGTTCCTCGCAGCTTCACATATTTTTTTGGCAGTGGAAGTGATTTCCCGGGGAGACTTGTCCAATCGTGCCTTAAAGAAGTTCTTTTGGGAAGTGATGAACCGAAAAGACTCGTACCGGGATGACTTGAATGCGATGTGACTTGCCCTGACCCAGTTTCTTCGAGACTTAAGATGTTTATAGGCTACGATGTCGATTTATTATTATTCATGTTATTATTATTTGAACATCTTAGTTTGAGAGCCTAATTACTCGACCTTAGGACATGTACTATTAGAATACAGGACAGGGTAATCAAGAAGAGGAATTACCAAAATAAAAATAATCAGTATGGCCAGAATACTCGCGCAGACATAATGATGATGCTAGGATCATTCACCAACAAATTGCCTGAACACTGGTTTAATAGAGAGATTTCAGCCTTACTACAAATATAGCCCAGTTAATGCACTAAAGAACGAATACTATCTCCTTTACTGGGACAGGATTAGTCTGACAGAAAACCTACTCAGACACAATCATCCACATGTCCTCTGGTTAGATAAACGTGCTGAACACGTGCGAATAATAGACATAAGCGTTAACCTTAACCATAACATAAGACTTAGATACACTGAGAAGATCCAGAAATATATGGAACGAAAGCAGGAGATCCTGGACGTGTGCAGGGTGAACAAGGTTACCATCCACTTGATCGTGATCTCATCCACTGGGAACGTTCAGGTGAGGTGCGTACAAATCTTGGAAGAGATAATCGCTCGAAATTCGGGACATCTGCTTCAGAAAGCAGTGTTGCTGATCACGTGCCCCATTCTCCGGAGCTTTCTGTGCGTGAACAATGATAGCAGCTAAGATCACGTTTTATCTATTGAACAGGTTCAGAATCGTCTTGCAAATTCAATTATTGTTCAATTATCAATATTCGAACTACAGTTTAATTTCAAAAATGATGAATCTATTCATATTCACAGGTGCACAATTCAAAACTTTTTTTATGGAAAATTTTAACGCTTCCATTTTTTAATTTCTTAAAATATAAGATTTTTGCAGGAAAAGAGTTTAGAACATGCATATCATATGCATGTAAGTGATAAATTCCTCGTCAAAACAAATTTCACTGTCAATTCCCGGTCTTCCAGCCACTCCGAAAAGATTTTTTTAATCAAATTTCCGGTGCGAAGAATTGTGGTCCGAACACTACTCTAAAACTTCTTTTGATTGGGATAGTGCCTACTGGACATTCCACGATTTCTTCTGTGGTCAGTTCTTGTACCGCGCCGCTGTCCATGTTTATTTTCGCCCGTTTTGACTTACCACGAACACACATATATATTCCACGAAAAAGCGCGTTTTTGTTTGTTTTGGTTTCATATAATGCACATACGTCAGCACTGGGCGTGGACAATACAATTTGTTCTCCGGGCGGCATGGGCATAGCGGCATTATTTTTGTTTTTCAATAGAATTGGTTTATTGGGAGGAAAAGTGTATCTTCGAAGTTCGAATATCCGCGCCGGATTCTTATTGAGAATAAGTCGGACAAATCTAAGTTCTTCCAGTCTAAATCCAAGTATGAGAGAAGGAGGATATCTGGCTTGAGGAGACCTGGACCTGGCACGAAGAGTTGGTTCGGCAGGTGGAGGAGATCCGGAAGTATAATGAGGCAAGGCAAGAGGAAGAGTCGTATCTGGAGAATGTCTCTCAGAAGAAGAAGCAGAAGGTCCGTAACGAGGAACATTAGGAACATGTTCGCCATGAGCTGGAAACTCAAACTGTGAAATTAATTCTGCAACAAGAAACAGAGGATTACATTTTTCTTGAAGTACACAATCGTAATATAGTATATCATCAGTTGTGAACGTGGTTGTAATTGTTTTATTGCACATATGTTTAAAAAATTCACCTAAAATTATAGATATATCACATAATACATATATGATTTCAAGTATCATTATCTTACTACCTCAATTTTATTTTGAATTTTATAATAGTACTTACCAATAGAATTAAAGATAACCACTAAGGATAAGGTCCAGGCTGCCTTCATATTTTCTAATTATAGGAGGAACTGATTAATTTACGAAATAAAAAAATGATTTGCTATGTAACTTATGGGTATTTTTTGGCTTCGTTAGCTAATATAGTTTATACTATATTCGTTATCTTTCATAATATAGGTACCAATGCACCCTCTGAATCAATTTCGTTCGCTATCTCGGATCATTTATCAATCTGAAGTTAGCAAACTAAACAAGACAGAAACTGGTACTAAAATAAGGCTATTTGTGAGATCATATTAGAACGCCCAAAAGAAAGTTCCCAGATAAAAATGAATGCCTAGTTTTTACTGTGCAAGACAGCGTTATAGATACCTTAGTTTACCGCAAGCTTATCATAAATGATATTGATAATGATGATGAATGAGGCGATAACAATTTCCGAACATGCGAACGAGAGCCAGAAGCACTTGGAGATGTTCTCACTGGATGCTTGAAGTATGCCCGCTAAGGGTACTATAACCCTTATTTTGAACGAACATTATTATTTGATTTATTTGCCATGTTGGTTTCTCATGGTTCATTGTGTTGAGCGCCAGCTAAATTTTACCTAAATTCAGCAAAAGGGATAAACCGATTGGGTTCAGAACCTCTTCAAATTTTGTTAATACGGGTTATTTACGGTTCAAGTTAGAGAGTGACTAGGCCCTACTAATTCAGATGTAAGGGAAGCGGAGAGGGGAGTGGTCAGGATTGACGTCACACGTGAATGGGTAGTGATAACTTACGAGTAATAACCATTTTAACTCGTATATTAAAAAAAAAACAACATAAAGAAAGTTATTTCAGGTAGCGATACATTTTGACATGAAAGTTTAGTCGCCCGATTTACCGATTATCAGACGGCCATATTTGACGGCCACGCGCTAGAATCGCGGGAACACATATGTGTCGAGTCACTCTTTATTCAGACTCCTATTTCTATACTGTAATTAAATTGATTTTATTAAATTAATATCAATAGTCGAGCATAACGAAATTTGTTCCAAGTTACCGATACATATTGACAATTAAAGACTAGTCGCCCGATTTACAATTTACCAAACGGCCATTTTTGATTGCTACGCGTCAACTTCGCTGAAACGCCTAACTCTCGAGTCGCGTTTAATCGACTAGAAATTCCATGACATTCCACTAGTTTGGAGTTTTTAAATTAATAGCTAGCACGCGCCCGTGATGATGGTTATGAGCGACCGGATGCTACAGAGCCGGCGTCCGACATTTTACGGGACCGCGTGGTCGAATTCCTACGTTCCGATTCACTGACTCTACGCCTGGATGACAAAGCGCGACTAAGAATTCCGAAAAGTTCCGTTGAACCACCGAAGTTACACTGAGTTGGACTCGCGAGAATACATTTTTGAGCGGAAGTATTAAGACGCTACTAGCAACGCGGTCACTGGTCAGCCATTGCTGACGACTCGTAAATTCGTGGCTATTATAGCCCACTCGCGTACATTTTCGGTTTAATTCACAACAAAATAATTCAAATGAGACGAAAGGTAGAGAGCAAGAAATTAACAACGTGAAACCTCACCTGAGATCACCCTTCGTCCCCGTAGGGAACCACGTCCCAGTGGCATTTTTAGAATTCAAAGTAATTTAGCGAGACTCTGACAAGTCGCAGAGTAAAATTTTGCTGCTGGCTACGTGAGCGTCGAACTAACAGTGTCGATTCTCGAAGATGCTCGTCCCCAAGGACTTACAAACCTGTATTCCGTCATGCGCAGATGACCGATTTTGCAGATCGAGCGCGAATACGTTTGCAACTGGCGGCAAGCATGCGTTACGTCACGAGTCGGCGACGATCCTGCGGATAGAGAGAGAGAGAGAAAACTCGTCCACAACGGACGGCACGAGGTGGCGCACGGACGCGCAGAACGACCACGTGGTCTGCTACGCTATAGTCTATGGTACCGCAGTATGGCCGCGCGCTTGTTCACGCCGGTTTGTTTACATCGCCGCGATGTGCACGTGGACGTCGTCGCCCTGGTTAACGTTGATCGCACGGGACTCCCCTCCGTGCGAGTAACCAGGTTCCTCTTCTCCGAAGTCGGGATGTCGTGGCCTCTGCGTTGTTTCGCGTGACGTGTGTACGTGTTGTGAGACTGTCACTGACCCCTGGTCACTAGTGACAGTTGCGCGTGTATGTGTGTGCTGAGCCCTTCGGCTCCAGTTTATATAAAAACAAACAAACAAAAGAACGTGTGTGATTAGTGAGTGAAGTGTTTTACTTATTTATGTCTGTCCCTGGTCGGATGATTCTGACAGACTTGTCAGCTGACATGGGACCTATAACCTCCAATACTGGTTTTCTTGGATTATTTTATTCCACAAAATGAAGGTAATGTTGACGATTATTTACGTGATTTTGAATGTGAATTTCAGTTTTCGGTCGATCATTTATAATGGTCGACAGGTGGTTGAATTGAAATTTTGAGTGATTGTTTCGTTGAGAGTACATTTTACTCGAACCAATCAACTCCAGCTGCTCGCAGGCAACTTTCAGGAAGTTGACTACTAGTTCGAGCCTCACGAGTAGAGATGTGTAAAAGTACGTTTATTAATTTTCAAATTATTTGTATACATGAACTAATGGCACGTTACAGTACATAGAGAGACACAATGTGAGTCTAAAGGTTTTGTAATACCATCTTCGGTACTCTTATGGTGTTGATGTAATGTTCATCTTGCTATAGGCCCAGGGGAAACTGGATTCCCTTATGGAGTATGACCAGTAAAAGATCTACTGGAATTTCTCGTTCTCCACCACTCAACGTATTAGTCCTACAAAGCCTGATATTATCTTCCAAGATCTGAAGATAAAGATCATTCAAGTGATTGTAATTTCGGAAACATCCGATGATAATATCACTGCAAGAAAGGAAGGAGAATGGGCTTCATTTCTCAGGCAAATCAACAAGATTCCGGCTTGCTAGTGAAACGACAAGAGATACAAAAGGAATGTTGAGAAGGAGAATGGTTTATCTCAGAAACACTTTAAAATTTGGTTCATACAACTTTTTGATAAGGAGCATATATCAAAGAAGATAAGAAGGAATATTCTCCATTTACCTTACGAAATTGTTCGTATCAATTTAATAGGGTAACTAAAATAAAATGATGATAAAGAATCAAACTTATAATTTATTTTGCAACAGATAAATAAGCAGCCTTAGGTTGATATATAGAAATAATAACACATTCGTTCAACATGATAGAGATCAAAATAATATCGAAAATTTTGTGATGAAAATCCATTTTTCTGCGAGCCGTTTCAATGTTTTAGAACATTCTATCTGAAAAAATCCAGTTTTAAATCGTTTAGTTTTTAATATTTGGTTGGAAATTGCTTATTATAAATGAACAGTAGAATATTTCTAGAGATTAGAGAATAACTTTCTATTTTAATTGAAATATTTCGAATTGAATCGGTTAAGAGTGGAATAGTTCAGACTTAAACAATACTTCAACAGGACTTGAAATTAAATAAACGTGCTTTAATAATAAACAGATTCAGAATGGTTTAATAAATTCAATCATTGTTTAATTATTAGTACTGGAACTACAGTTTAATTTAAAAAATGATGGAGCAATTCATATATTCACAGTTAATCAACCTGAAACTTTTTGTAATGACAAATTTCAAACTTCTAACAAAAAAGTTAAAGTCCAACTTATTCTAAATCGCATTCCATTGCAAAATGTGTATGAAATTTTCGGTAAATTCCTGGTCAAAAACAAATTCACTGTCATTTCCTGGTCTATCGGCCACTCTAAAAAGTTCGTTCAAATCAAATTTACGGTGTGAAGAATTGTGGTCCAAACACTACTTTAAAACTTCTTTTGATTGGGACAGTGTTGCCTACTGGACAATCCGCGATTTCTTCTGCGGTCAATTCTTCAACCGCGCCGCTGTCCATATTTATTTTCACTTGTTTAGATTTACGGAGAACATTCTTATATATCCCACGAAAATACTTGTGTTTTTTTGTTTTCGTTTCATATATTGCATAGACGTCACCATTTGACGTGGATAATACAATCTGTTCTTCGTGTGGCATGGGCATAACATCATTGCCTTTGATTCTCACTAGAATTGCCTCATCGGGTGGAAAAGTATACCTTCGAAGTACGAATACCCGGGCTGGATTCTTATGAAGAATGAGTCGGACAAATCTTAGTTCTTCAAGTCTAAATCCAAGTATGAGAGAAAGTGGATTCCTGGCACGAGGGGACCTAGACCTGGCACGGAGAGGTGGCTCGAAAAGAGGAGGAGACCTGACAGAAGAATGACTTCTGGCAGAAGAATGAGTTCTGGCAGGAGGAAGAGACTTTTCAGGAGAATGTCTGTCAAGAGAAGAAATTGAAGGTCCGGCACGAGGAACATTAGGAATAGGTTTGCCATCAGGCAAGCACTCGAACTGTGAACTATATTCTGCAACAAGAAACAGGGGATTACATTTTTTTTAAGTGCACACTCGTATTTTGGTATATCATTAGTTGTAAATGTGGTTGTAATTGTCAACGTATTTGTCAACATAGTTGTCAACTGTTTGCAATGTTTTTATCCAATTTTGCTTGTCATAAAAAAAACTTTATATTGTGTTACCCAGCAGAAATATTACATTATGATACAAGTGCGGGAAATAGGAAACACCAACGCGCACGCGTATCATATACTATTTTTTGTAACCCCTGTAAAGGGAAGTTCGTGACATAAGAAATATAATATATCAAGCGTAAGCTTCCCAAACATTTGCACCAGGCAAACTAACCTTAACACTCAACTTTTGAGCTGACGGAATGATGGCAGTGTTGATGTGGACAGCCTGCGCGCGCACCGTGCGTTGGCCAATCACGCTCGATGAATTCTGCAATTGGCTGTAATCTGGCGCGCGATTCAAAATCGAATTAAATTAATTTGATTTTGAATCGCGCGCGTAAAATTTTGACCAATGGCAGCTTATACTGTTGGATCACGCATCCGGTAGCTTTAGATTGGTTGTCATAATTCTTGCGACCAATCAAAAACTAGCGGTTCCCTTAATTTCCGTGCGTAGAATACAGCAGATACACACTTTCCTTCAAAGTATGCTTGATGGTCAACATTCCCGCACGAAGTTTTGTGCGGGAATGTTATGATTCCCGCACACTTTGACTTCATCAAAAATCGGTCATTTTCTGCTCATTTTTTGGTGCATATACTGAGAACTTCCCGTACAGTGTTGCAAAAATATTCATGTCAAACTTCTCGTAAGAAGCTACGTTGGTATCCATGCGGATTAAAGAATTCGACGTGGAATACTTTGTAGATTTTCACGTGAATTAATGAAATTTCGTGAATTTTGAATGTGCATTTGTACGTGAATTTCTATGTAGTTTTTTATATGGAATTATTCGTATAATTCCGAGTCAAAGCACCTTTAGACTGAAACTTCAACTATTCCGCTTTTGGTTGAGAATTGATATTTTCTAGTTGAAAATGGAATTTTTTTTCGAAAATGGCTGAATCATTTTTGATGATTCGAATATTAAAGTTATTACCTAAAAAATTTACATTTTTATTTTGGGTTGAAAATGTATCTTTTCGGTTAAAAGTGGATCTTATCAGTTGAATATTCGTCTTTTTTGGCCAGTGATTCCAAATTTGGCGTGTAAAATGCCACTTCCAATCCCAGGGTTCGGGGATCGAATTTGTGCTGACAGGGATGAATTGTGGCATTTTGCGTTCTGAATTTAGTATCGCTGATTCAGGCTGGAAATTCAACTACTTGAACAAAAATTGGACACCACTGTTTAAAATTTCATTTTTGTTTCACAATTCAACTATTTAAAAATGTTGTTATTTTCAAAAAAATTCATTTTTTTGGTTAAAAATATGTGTTTGTTTCTTTAGTTGAAAATTCATGTATTTTGCAAAAATTCAGCGTTTTATAACAAGTTTTCTATTGGTCAATAGCCGTAGAGAAGTATAGGCTAATATAACTTCTGTGTTCTTATAGCTAAATTTATAATATCTCCAGTTAGACTTCGAATGTAAATATCACTCAAATAATTTTAAAACCTCATTCTTCCCATTATTCGCTTTTATTCTAATTTATCTTCCTATTGTTCACTTGTTCATGTTATGAAAGAATACAGATTTCAAATATCTTCATAGAAAAACAAATAAATATTTCACATGTTTCACGATGATTTTGTCCATTTTTGTATTCTGGAAACGATTTGATCAATTTTTATGTTTTAATTATATTCTGATATTATTACTTTAATAGAATTAGTTATTATACTCACCAATAGAATCGAGGATAACAGCCAAGATTAAGGTCCAGACTATCCTCATCTTTTCTGATTATGAGAGAAACTAATTAATTTATGAAAGAGGAAATTGATTAACACTCGAACTGATAAGTATTTTTCCGTTTCATCAGCTTATATAGTATCTACCATATTCACTACCTCTTACGATATAGGTATCAAATTTGTCCTTCTGAGATATTTGCACTTGATAAAAATCACATTCAAGGAAAAAAATTTAGCTACATATTTAATTAGAACTGATGTCACTATTTATGTCATCTTCAACGTTTCAAGGAAAACTAATATTTACACGGATTTAACAGGATTTCATGAAATTTAATTGGATTCTATAGAATATCAATCACTTCACTAGAATTTACGAGATGTCAATGAATTCAACAATATTTTATAGTGTTTTAAGGATTTGAAGGGATACAAAGAAGTTTGATAGAGTTTTCTCAGTTTTTTTCTGAATTTTTGAAAATTACTCAGAGAAAAAGAAGTTATCAGAAACGAAAGCATCCTTCTCAAAGTGAGATTTTCAATCACTGTCACAGAAACTTTGGTCTTAAAAAAAAACACGAAATAATTCGAGGCATTGCTGAAAAGGTCTTCCGGAACAAGTTTTCCCAGAAAAGCACTTTCAGCAATATCAAAAATTATTCAAACCCTCAAGTACCAATGGGCAGGCCTTCCCCAGGCAAGTCTCCCCAATCACTTCTCATCTCTAAAAATAGGAGTTAGTGCAAAACACTTGTTATTATTTCGGAAATGAGAAGCCATTTCCTGGCCAGATTTGCCCTAGGAAACAATTTCCTGGAAAGACCTGTCTAAAGGTGCCTCAAAGCATCTCATATTTTTTCGAAAGTAGGAAGTGATATCCTGGAAAGACTTGTCCCGAGGAATCCTATTCAATTTTTCTCTGCCGGAAATTTTATTTTTTTTATGGGTGGAAAGTCATTTCCTGGGAAGACATTTCCCAGAAAAATCTGTTCAATGGTGCTTCGAAGCATTTCCTTTTTTCTTTTAAGGTGGGAAGTGATTTTCTAGTAAGACTCATCCAAGGAATACCAAATAGTGCTTCGAAGAATCTCATGTTTTTTGGAAGTCGCTACAGCATGCGGGACGGTGATGATGATGAGCTGCAAGATGGTCAGGCAGGTCTCACTAATCAAACAGCTGGCCAGAATAAATATCTGCAGACCAAAAACGCTCAATATCTGTGAACAGGTTGATTCTGGCTGTTGAAATAGCTGTCATAAAAACAGATGTGGAACAGCAGCTTCCTACTGATAAGCTCCCTCTGGACGGTATGGAAAACAATGACCTGATTGAAGATGAAGGCATAGGTGCATTGACACCAGCATTATTGGATAATATTATAAACTCCCAATGGCAGACACTTGATTCTAGGAATGCTAGATTCCGCCAGTAGAACAAAAGAAGTGCAAGAAGGCAGCTAAATTGAACCTTCTCGAACTAGAGGAACCAAGAGCAAGCAAAATCCCTGAAATATAGCTGACTAACATCACAGCTTCAGATGTTTCAGCGTTTTTGAAAAGGGCAAGCAAATGAAAAGCTGCAGGTACAGGCATGGTGCACAATTTCTGGTACAAGTACCTGAAGAGTATGCTCCTGCGTTGGCAAGGTGTTTGAAGAAGATCATCGAACACCCAGATCTAATGCCAGGCTTCATGCTCAAAGGTACTAGGTATGTGTTGCCTTAAAAATCAGACGCTTCAAATTAATCTGAGTTTTGATGGATAGCCTGTCTTCCAACAATTTCTAAGTGCCTTACAGCTATCTTAGCAGATAAGGTATATTATTACTGCGACGAGAATGACATCCTCACGGAAGAACAAAAAAGGAGGTTGTTAAAACTCGCGAGGTAGTGAAGATCTAGTCACCATTGACGCTGTTGCCATGACGCCAGCTCTTAAACATCAGAGAAACTTGCACATAGCGTTAATCCATTACAAGCGAGCGTTTCTTCCGGTACCACATGAATATTTCCTTAAGGCCTTACAAATTTACAACATGTGCCCACCCATCATCGATTTTTCAAGTCATGCGATGATGTTTTAGAGTACAGGAATCATGTATTTCGACCATGAAAAACCAAGGATAACTAGATCAGTACACATAACGATGGGTATCTTTCAAGACGACTTCTTTAGTGCATTATGGTTCCGTTTAGCGTTGTACTCATTGAGCAAAACACTAAACGTCATGTCACATGGGTTTAAATTCATGATAATAAGGATTATCCCCAGATAGCCCATTTTCTAACTATTAAGTCTGTAGTCTATAGTCGTAGCTGAAGGCCAAGGAAAAGGTTAATTTTTTTAACAGCGATCTGTAACTAACAGTTGTGCTTTTATTCATAGAAAAATCTAATCAAAAATAAAAAATTCAATTTCTAAGATGAATCAGACAAGATGCAGGGAAAACGTTGATGAGGAAAATTTTTCAACTTAGAAAAATTTTCAAATACCTTTTACACTACTTTTTCATAAGACGCACGAATAAGAAGGTGAAAAAATACATATTTACCTGAATATTATTCATATACATTTCATAGGATAAATAAAATAATGACAAAGAATTACATTCATAATTTATTTTGCGTTATATAAATCAGCAGTTTTGGCTTAATGTATATAATAAAAACATAATGTTAAAGATGGTAAACATGACATATTTCAGACTAAAAGAATTAATTTGTTTGATTCTTTATTCAAATTCATCGAAGTTTCAGAAAAATAAACTTTTCCTCATCAGGTTGAAGTTATTCAATATAGAAGTTTATAAACATCATCATCAAGTATGAAACACTTCCAAATTCTCTTTTTCCTTTTCTCTTTAATTTATCGTCTTTTCAGGTGTCATTATTGTTAAAGTTTCTAACTTTATGTTGATTCTTAAAAATTTGATAGAAAGTTCCCATCTAATTTTTCCTATCCAATCTCCATCTAATTTTCAAGAATCAACATAAAGTTGAAAAATGTTAACTAAAATGTAACCTGAAAGGAAGATCATCTAAAAGAAGAAATGGAAAAGGATGATTTGGAACTAGTTTATACTTAATGATGATGTTTATAAACATCTCTATCGAATAACTTTATCCTGATGAGGAAAACTATGTTTTTGGAACGTCGATTAATTGGAATAAAGGATCCAGCAAATCATTTCTTTTGGTCTGAATTATGCCATTCTGACCATCTTTAACATTATGTTTTCATGAAGTCACAGAGTTTAGTATTACGCATTGTGAAATGAATAATGTCGTATTTAAAAAAATTAACAAGTGAAGTCAACATTAACAGAAAACTTGAAGTGACGGTTATTTAAAATTGCATGTGATCACATAATAGGTAGTATAATTTTCAAATTTCAAGCGATTATATAAATTCTAAACTTTCAGGAACATTACTGTAAAACCCTTTTTGATTGATGAATTGGTTCCCACTGGACATTCTGCGATTTCTTTCACAGTCAATTCTTGAACCGCGCCACTGTCAATATTTATTTTCACCCGTTTTGTCGAATAGATAATATGCTTATATATTCCGCGGAAGCTCGTATGTTTGTTTGTCCTTACAAATATCGCACATACGTCACCAGTGGGCGTTGACAGTACAATTTGTTCTTCGGGTGGCATCGGCGTAACTGCATTATCTTTGATTTTATGCAGAATGGATTTATCGGGAGGAAAAGTATATCTTCGAAGTTCGTATACCCGGGTCGGATTCTTGTTAAGGATAAGTCGAACAAATCTAAGATCTGCAAGTGGATATCCCAGTATGAAGGAAGGATTTATGGCAGGAGGAGACCTGGACCTGGCACGGACAGGAGGCTCGGCGGAAGGAGGAAAACTGCTAGAAGAATAAAATCTGCCAGGTGGAAGAGCACTTTCCGGAGAATGTCTGGCAGGAGAAGAAGCAGAAGATCCGCCACGAGGAACATTGGGAATAGGTTCGCCATTAGGCAAACACTCGAATGGTGAAGTTAATTCTGCAACATGAAACAGATGTTCAAATTTTTCTTAAACTGCACCACTTTATGGTTGGATAATTACCATCTTTGATGATAATACAGATTCCTATTTGAAATATTGATTGTGTAACACCTTGCTAAATTAGCGTATATCAGAAAAACAGTATCTTTCTCTGATCTCTCTGTAGCTTAATTGGTAGAGCACCTGACCGGAAATCAGTTGATCTGGTGTTCCAATCCCAGTAGACAAAAAGGAGAGAGATCCTTTTTTTCTGAATAATTTGAATTTAATAAATTTGAATTCATAATTTAATATAGTCTGTGATGATGAAATAATTTTCCTGTATTAAAGGATTTAACTTTGATCGATATTGTAGATTGAATTTTCACGTGAATCAAGGAAATTACCTACTTTTTACATGTAACTTGTAATTGAATTTCAAGTAAAAGCGTCTTGGGATTCGAAGTGTATGAAACTGAAGATATTTTTCGTTGAAATAGCAACCATTACATTTGTTGTTGAAAATTCAATTACTGGATAAAAGTTCTGTTTTTTTTTTTGTGAAAAATTTGTTTCTTGTTGTTGTTCATTCATCATTCTAGTTTTGAAATTCATATTTTTGGTCAAGAGTGTAACAAATTCTGATTTTCTTTAATTATACAATTAAAATCAGACTACTGCATCAAAATAAGACTACATTGTTAAAAAATCATTCTTTTGATTGATGATTCATCAATTTTTATTGAAAATTCATCTTGTAATTCAAAATTGAACAATTTCGTTGAAAATTTTGTTGCTAAAAATCAAAGTTATCAACTAAAGTTTAATTGTTTTATTCTTCCGAGAATTCATCTTTATGGTTGAAATAGTTTCTTTTCTTAGTTGAAAATTCGTGTGCTTAATCAAAATCAAACGTTTTATAAAGAGTTGACTGTTTGTTCTATCAAATTCTTATCTTCTACTTTCTACCTATCACCCTGTCCAATACAAACCAATTTTTAATTTCTAACTATATTCTGATATTATCACTTTAATATTATATGTTCATTTATAAATAAACTGAGATTTCTGAATATCAAATATTGATTATCACATGTTTTATATGAATTCTATTTGGTATTTGCGTATGCCATACGTAGAAAGAAGGGTACCATCTGCACACGTCAACATTTTGACGATCATATTTTCACAAGCTTAAACAAATTCACTGAAAATTATATATACAATATATTGTGTAATACATATATTATTTAACAGAAAACTTGTTTTATTATATTTACTTAATTCTGAATTTCATTATTATATTCACCAATAGAATCAAGGATAAGCGCCAAAGATAAGGTCCAGACGATTCTCATCTTTTCTAATTATGGGAGAAAGTGATTAATTCTTTATTGAAGAAATTAATTAATTACGTAACTGGTGAGTATTTGTCTGCTTCACTAGCTTATATACTCTATACTCTATATTCCAAAGATTTATGAAAAGACAGTTGGTTACAAATTTAATTAGAACTGATGTCACCATTCATGTAACCATTTACGTCGTAATGAAATGGAATTTAAGTTTCTATTGTGTCCCCAAGTGTAAATATTTTTATCGTATCTCTATCCTATTCTTTTACACAGAACACAGAACAACGGCTTTGAGTACTTAGAGAGCCTTTTTCTCTAGGCGGCAATTGAACACACAAGCTGAAATAGAGGATCCAAGGCTTCCGCCTTAACCTCCATGACCACCTTATACTTTTTTTACGTTTTGAGTTAAAGTGATACTAAAATGGATTATAAGTATTTCATAAAACTCAATTGGATTTTACAGAATATCAATAACGTCACTAGCATTCACGAGATCTCAATGGATTTGAAAATATTTCATGGTTTCTTAAGGATTTCAGGGGATAGAAAGGGGTTTAATAGGATTGCATGGAAAGTTACTGCAAGCAAATTTTGTGAGCCTTCTCTACAGTTTAGAAATCTCCTCATCAACAGTAGCACGCTCATCCTGAACTTAATTCAGTTTTGAGCTTGAAACAAATTCGATTTTTTGGATATACGATTCTAATCATTAGATTCAAACCATATCATCGTAAGTCTTCGGAGAACCCAAATGAACTTTGAATGGATCCTGATGATTTTCGTTTAAAAAAATATTATATTATAGAAATAATTCCTATCATTGAGAAATTTAAACAGGGGCTTCAAATAATTCTGGAAGCTTAATAATTTTCTCTATTTCTGATAATCAAGTATCTTTCTTTCAATAATTTTGGTTGTTGAAATAAGCTTAGAAGCTAAGTATGCAACTAAAATTATTCATAAGAAGAAAAATTACGCATGAGACATAATACTTTCTCAATCACCTGGGGAACAATAAGGTTTATAGACATTATTATCATTTTTCGAAAGCTATTCATCTAAATAAAAAAATCCGGAATTTTGTTTTTAACAATTCCATTATTCAATTGAATTGCGATTTAGAATTTTGTTTGCTGTTTTAGTCGAAGTTAAATAAGACGGAGTTAATTTTGTAAATAACAGTCGGCAAGCTTGTCCTTCTAACATATTTATACTAGATAAGAGTCAGATAAAAAATAGAATTGCCACAGATTTTGATTAAAACTGATGTTGCCATCTATGTAATCGTTTATACATGATAGGGAAAGCCGTTTTTATCTGACAAATTTATGTAGTGTCTACTATGATGATTCATTCAAAGATTTTAAAAACTGATAGAATTTCTATAAAATATTTCGAGAAAATTGGAAACGTGAAGTTTACTTTGAGATGATTTCTGTCTAATATTTTAGAAATTACCCAGAAAAAAAGAAGTTATCTAGAAACAAAAGCATCCTTCCAAAACCTTGATTTCAATCACTGTGGTAGAAACTCCCAAAGATATCTTCTTGTCATGAAAATATTATTATTATTGTTGATAATATTCGGTAGTTGCTTCGAGGCTGTGACACGTCACATCAAATAACTTTTTCCAGGACAAGTTTTCTTAGAACAAGCAGGTCATTCTGGGACAAGTCTTCCCAGGAAATCAATCCTCAATTTTAAAACAATGTGATGCTTCGAGGCACTTTTGGACCGGGCTTCCCGAGACATCCAGAAAATCACTTTGCACCTTCAAAAAATAGGAGATGGTTCAATCCACCATCATACAAGTCTTACCGGAACAGGTCTTCCCAAAAAATCACTTCCCACTTTCCAAAAATCAGGAGATGCTTCGAGGCACCACTGGAGAAATAATAATAAATAATAATAATAAATCTTTATTGAGTTCGTAACAAGAAGGATATGTACATGGCAGACAGAGTTAACATAAGAACCCAAAGGGCGAGGTACAGCTTAAAGCTGCTTCCTTCTGACAACATGTTTTCCCATGGAATCACTTAGAGCTCCAAACAAAATATGAGATGCTTCGAAGCAACTTTGAACAAGTCTTGTCAGGAAACAACTCCCCACTTCCAAAAAAAGATGAGGTGCTTCAAAACACCAGAGGACAAGTATTCCTGTGATAGGTAGGTCTCACTAATCAAACAGCTGTCCAGAATAAACATCTACGAAAAACGTTTAGCAGTGGAACATCAACTGTGCCTGATGAGGATGCCTTGGCTAGCATTAGCAATGTGCAGTGAACCACTTGAACAGAAATACCGTGGGAGAGCATCAAGTGGCAAAGTGTGAGGAAGGAGCATCATTGTCTCTTCCTACTCAAGTATCCAGAGCTATACAGAAGAACGAATGAGCAGAATCTAGCAAACCAAAAACGCTCAACATCTGTAAACAGATTGCTTTTGGCTGTTGAATGAGCTGCCATCAAAATGGATGTGGAACAGCAGCTTCCTATTCATAAGCTCCTTCTGGAGGGTATGGAAAACGATGACGTTTTTGAATATGAAGGCATAGGTGCTAGGGGCAATGAACATGAAGAAGTTGATCCACTAGAACTACATCTGGACGTTGATAACGTTAATGTCAGCAGAGAAATACCAAAAATCTACAACACCTTGAAAGGGATTTTGGTCGTGCTTTACAAGATTTCAGACATGTAGAGCCAACACAAAGGCATTCTCTGCCCAAGATGTGCATCACAAAGGATCTGCGTGCACTAGTAAAACACCGGAACAGCAAAGTATTAACTATGCATTCAGGTCCAACACTATCTGCATTAGATGTGCAATCGCTTGTGTGTTGTGCAGCTGTGGCAGCCGTTAGAACGTCGGGCCGCTAAACTAGGCCTACAAATGCAATCTTGGCCACGAAAAGAAATCAAGATCCAACATCGGATGTCAGGATAAATATAAATGAAAGCAAAGTAGTGTACAAATTGGGTCTATTGACTCAATATAAGAAAGGTGATAGGACCAAAAAGCTGATAGACCATGTTTCTAAAATCATCCACCCTCGACACATAGAGACATTGACGCCAGCATTATTGGATCAGATTACAGACTCTCAACGGCAGAGGCTTGATTTTGTGACTGTTAGATTTCGCCAGTGAATCAAAAGTAGCGGAAGAAAACAGAAACATCAAAACTTTTCGGGCTAGAAAAAGCAAGAGCAAGCAAAATTTCTGAAATGGAGCTGAATAACATCAAATCTGCTACAAGTACATTAAGAGTATGCATCCTGCGTTGGCAAGGTGTTTCATGAAGCTCATCGAACCAGGCTCATCGATGCCAGGCTTTATGTTCAAAGATACTACGTATGTGTTTCCTTAAAAAGCAGACGGTTCAAATCCATCTGAGTTTTGACCGACAGCCTGTCTTCTAAGAATTGATAAATGCCTTACAGCTATCATTGCAGAGAGCTTATGTTCTCATTGTGAGGAGAATTAGATCCTTACAGAAGAAAGGATGCCGTAAAAACTCGTGATGTAGTAAAGATTCAGTCACCATAAATGCTTTTGCCATGATGCAAGATCGTGAACATAAAAAAAAATTGCACATGGCATTCATGTATTGCAAACCAGCATTTCCTTCCGTAAAACGTGAAGATTTTGCATAAAACTTACAAATGTACATGTGCCCACCAATCAACAATTTTTTAAGTCGTGCGATGATGTTTTAAAGTACAAGAATCAGGTATTTTTATCATGGACAACTAAGGATAACTAGATCAATACGCATCACGATGGGTATCTTTTAAGAAGACTTCTCTGGTTCATTATGGTTCTTCTTAGCCTTGAATCCGCTGAGCAAAACACTAAATATCATTTCGTGAACCAAATAATGTCATATTTAATAAAAATACAAAGTGCACTCAACATCAACAGAAAACTGGAAATTAAACTTATTTTAAATCGCATTTATTCACATGATATGTAGTACATTTTTAGAATCACAAGCGACTGTATAGATTCTAAACCTTTGCGAACAGTACTGTAAAACCCTTTTTTATTGATAAATTCGTCCCCACTGGACATTCTGCGATTTCTGTTACGGTCAATTCTTGAACCGCGCCGCTGTTCATATTTATTTTCACCCGTTTTAAACAAAAATCAATATACATATATATTCCACGAAAGCTCGAATGTTTGACGGTCTTTACAAATATTGCACAGACGTCACCAGTGGGCGTTGATAATGCAGTTTGTTCTTCGGTTGGCATAGGCATAACTGCATTGTCTTTAATTTTGAACTGAATTGCTTTATCAGGAGGAAAAGTATATCTTCGAAGTTCGTATATCCTGGTCGGATTCTTGTTAAGGATAAGTCGGACAAATCCAAGATCTTGAAGTGCAAATCCAAGTACTGTAGAAGAAGGATTTCTGCTTCGAAGAGACCTGAACCTTGCACGAAGTGGAGGCCTGGCAGAAGATTGAGGTCTGTCAGGAACAAGAGATCTTTCAGGAGAATGTCCGTCAAGGAAAGAATCAAAAGGTCCGCTGCGAGGAACATTAGGAATAGGTTCGCCATTAGGCAAACACTCGAATTGTGAAGTTAATTCTGCAACAAGAAACAAATGATCAAATTTTGCTTAAAGTGCACCATCTTGTGTTGGTATATCATGAGTTTTGAATGTGATTCTTATTGGTTATGTATTTGTCATCATAGTTGGCAAGTGTTACAGATGTTGTTATTCAATTCTGGTTCTCGTATGGATGGGATATTCACAATAGATATTTGAAATTCGTCGATTTTTTCTCCAAGGTCTCATTCCTCTAAGGAGTAACCTTGGTGTAGTCCAGGTATTCACAGAACATCTCCAAAGAAAGAGTATTCATAATAGAAATTGAAGATTCTTCTAATAAGTAAACCTGGTAGTCCAGGTGTTTAAAATATATCTTTCTCGAGAAAGTTATGTTCATTAGTGAAACTCAAGACACCCCCATGGGTTTTCGAAAGTCTCGTCATTCTCAGAAGTAAACCTGGTAGTCTGGGTGTTTAAAATACACCTTTGTAGATGATACTGCGTTCGTAACTGAAATTTGAAACATTCTAAAAGGTTTACGAATGTCTCGTTCTTCTAAGAAGTAAATGTGGTAGTCCAGGTATTCAGAATACATCTCCTTCGAGGAATATGCGTTCAGAATTGAAATTTTATTCACCTTGACCATTCTTCCAGGGTCTTGTCGTTCTAGGAAGTGAACCTGGTGTTCCAAGCATTCAAAACTCATCATTATTCAGAATAACATTTTAAAAAACCGCTTCCTTTCGCGGTCAACTTTCGCAAACCCACTCTTGTCATTTTTTTTGCATACTGATGCTAGTACGCCCTAATGTTGTGCTCATTGATTTTTATTGATCCTCTGAAGCGAATCATATCAAGTTGAAATTCTAGATCAATATATTTGCAACAATTTGATACCACAAGTTGTAGTGTGAATTTCCCCCTAAGTAGTTTACCGATTAATATTATAAGAGAATAAAGATTTCATATATCATCATAGATAAGCAATTCAATATGTCATACGATCAAATTTTTCTATCAAAATTCTTATTTCCTATCTTCCACATATTATCCTGTCCTATACAGGCCAATTTTTATGTTTTCACTATATTCTGATATTAACTCTCTAAATCTGAATAAGTAGAAGACTACTAATTGGTAGTATTTTTCTGCTAATTCAAATAGCGCCGATTCGTTTACTGGTAATCAGTAAGAATCTACTAATTCAATGAGTAAGAATAACTGACTAAATGAATTAGTAACTATATCTACTAAAGGAATTGGTTATGCTACTACTAAATGAATTGGTAAATGTATTGCTGTAGTAGTGCTTTATTTGTTTTAGAATCTCCTGATTCATACAAATAGGTTACACTTCAATTCTAAAACTAACTAGTATTCTAATAAATAAAAATAAAGAATAAAATTAAAGGCTGATGGTAAACATTAACCAGAGAGGATTTAAACCATGATTACATCGAAAGCAAATCCAAAGACATTTTACTATATAATTAATTATAATGCTCATTTGTGGAACTTACTAACAAACATAATCATTTTCTTGAGAGAATTTTTATCAGGGTTGTCTAGAATATTCAGCCAGGCATTCCTTATCTCACCCAGATCCCTACTCTCGCTTATACATGAAAATCTTACAGTATTAAAAAACTGACATTCTACTAAAAGATGGTACACAGGTTCTGTATTAAGACTATTCTCATAACAATAGATACAATAACTATCAACGTTCAAACTGCAGGTTTTATTCTTGATTATAAGTCTGGGAATGAACTTATTTATTAACCTCAATTGTGCTATAATTCTGATGAAACCGAGTGGTGTTCTTGTCAGAGTTCAATATTTCTGAGGTCCTTCTCGCAAAGTTAATTGAGGATAAAGAATTAGAGTAGAGGACGTGTGGGCTCTCTGTAAATCTTCTAGATATAAAATTTTGTCATAAGCTCTTATTCATGTCGATTTATTCTTTTGAAGAGAGGCAAGAGAAAGGAAATCTCAGTCGTCCTCAATCCCAATCCTTTTAAATATACTTCTAACCTGGCGGGCCCAATTGTATTTCTCTAGGGTTGACAAATCATCTTTTAGTCTATCCAGTTCTCCTAATCTTAAATAACATTTCTCAGGATATCGATCGTCGGACATGTTTAGAATTTTTTCTATCCAATTGAGAATTGACCCAAATACTCGAACTGCAAGGTGGGAAGCACCTATTTCTAATCTAATAGCATATCCAGCAGTATTTTGTGGAACATGCAGGATTCTCTTATAAAAAGCGGTTTGAACTTTTTCTATAAAACATAAATACCTGAGACTCCAAATATGTGCGCCATACATTAAAACGCTGGATACAAGACTATCGAAAAGTCGAACAATAGGATTCCATGAATTAAGTTTTAATCTGTGAATCAGAGTAATCGTAGATCCTGCAGCGAGGTTAGATTTACGAACAGCTTCATCTTTTGCCCCGACAAAAAGTGCAGATTGGGTGAATGAAGTGCCTAGGTAGATATAACTTTTGACAATATCAATCTCGCATGTTCCGTACATAAAAGGTGGGTATTTTTTATTATATCCATGACCTCCCTTTCTGTAGATCACTATTTTTGTTTTGTCTGTGTTGACTTCGAGCTCATTTATCCTACAGTAATCTAATAATCCTTCAAGAATCTTACGCATTCCAACCAAAGAATCCGCGAAGAAAGCCAAATCGTCGGCGTACGCTAAGAGCAATATTTCCAATAAATGGTCTATAGATACACCTCTGATACCTCTGGCAAACATAAATTCTTGTAAATCAGCAATTAAAAATGTAAACATTGTTGGACTTAGAACCTCCCCCTGCATGACTCCTTTCGTTACATCTACCGATCCAGAGATGCCCTTATTTCCCTTGATTGCAGTATTAGCTTTAGAGTAGAAATCTATTACTAATCTAATGAATTTTGACCCACAACCTTTCGAGATTAATTTGTTCCACAAGATATTATGACTAACTGAGGGAAAGGCTGCTTTGAAATCAACATAGAGTACAAAAAGTTTGCCTCCGTTCAGTCTCAGACGATTTTGAATCATTGCGTTAAGGGTAAATATCTGATCCGTGCAACCCCTCCCCCTCCTGAAACCTGCCTGCCACTCTGGAAGGAGTTGCATATCTTCAGCCCGAACTGTCAGCCTTTTGGAAAGAATCTGCGTGAATATCTTTGTAATGCAGTTGACTAAGGCAATGGGGCGGTAGTTAGAAGGATCAGTGACATCCCCTTTCTTGTGTATCATTCTAAGAAATGTTTGAGACCATGATATTAGAATCTTTTCTTCATCAATTATTTCATTAAATAACGAGTTTAAGTAGAGGATCAGATTGCCAGGCAGATTTTTAAAAAAGTCATAGCTAATACCATCCGGACCAGGGGCCTTACCATTTTTTGACTTTTTCAAGCTTGAGATACTTTCCTCAAGAGTTATATGTGAATCAAGATAAGGATTTCGAAAATTATTGATCATTATCAAGTAAGAATTTGGATCGCGAACTGGGTAAAGAGATTTCAAGTATTGTTCGCATATAAATAAGTCTATATCATCCTTATACGAAGGTTTAAACTTATAGCTATTCACTATCCTCCAGAATTGTTTGGAGTTGATTGCATTCGCCAGAGAATCCAATAAGGAGTTCTTATAACCTTCCTTCTTGGAGTCTAATAATTTTGCATGCACTTTTGTACAATTCGTATAAATCGACACAGCCTCAGGATTGAATTTTTATTGTTCACAATTTACAAGTACTTGTTTTAGCTTTTTTTTACTCTTTCTGCATTGTGCGTCAAACCATGGCTTCGAACGACTCAGTTTTTTTAGTCGGTTTTACAGTCATGTTAAGTTCTGTTGCTGTCTCCTTAATTGCATCAATTGAATTATTTGAAAGGTCATCTATCGACAACATTGCAGAGTTATTATTCGGAGGGTACTGAATAATTTCTTTATATTGATCAGCAAAGTCATTATTCCACTTAAAAAAGGGGGTGCTTGAATGGTTCGCATAATTTAATGTCGAGTGATCTAATAGCGTCAACGCTACAGGAAAATGATCCGATCGAGTTGGAACCCTTAGCACTTGGAAATCCTCTATTGAGTGAATTCCCACACTATTACACCAGGCAAAATCTATAATTGAGGAACTTTTTTCTCTTAGGAATGTACATTGAGCTGGGCAGTCGCTTTTAGTTCTCCCATTCCGGACAAAAAACCCATTTTTTTCAGAGCTTTCTACCATTTTTTTTCCCCTAGTGTCCAAATCAGGGACTAGACTTGTTCTTAAGTCATAAAAATTTACATTGTTACAGAGAGTCTCCTCCTCTAATTGATTCATTTCTCCAATTTTTCCGTTAAAATCCCCTCCCACAATTATCGAGTATTCCGAGTATTTCATTGACAGGTCAAAGATTATTTCATTTATATTGCGCAGAAAATTTTCCAAATTACAATTCGGGCTAGAATATATTGATCCAATAACTATATTAAAACTATTACCTTCGAGTTTAACAAAAATATAATCCTCTGCCGCACATAACGTTTCCATTTTATATTTGTTTGCGTTGTTGATGATGAGTAGACCCCCCTTTGCTCTTCCTTTTGAGTATTCTCTCGTAGCTGCACTGTAGACAACTTGACAATCGATGTTACGTTGTGGATACGTGATTTGAGGTGGAGAAGTAAGCCACGTCTCACTCACACAAATGATGTCATCTGTGCTAGTGTATTGAAAGATGTCATCTAGATTGTTAAATCCCCTTGCATTCCAAAATATAATTCGATTTTCTGGTACTGTCGGCGAACCGTTTATGAACTTGGGATCCTTTTGGAGTTTTCTCCTCCCGGCTTTACCTTTAAAAAAGTTTTGATTGAATTTCCCTTTTGGCTATGTTTGATTCTTTTATTTAAATCAGTAGTGGGAGATTGTGATTTTGGAGGACGTCCTCTTGCCTTTTTCCTGCTAGCAGTAGAGCTTACATAAGAAGCTGAGATTCCACCTTCGGACTGATAACCTTCTTCACTCTTCTCTGCCACAATTTTAGCAGTTGAAAATACATCGAAATACTAATTATCCATGTATAATCGGGTTCCTTTAATCGTTGAGGACTTTCCAAGACTCTCCAGCTTTTGTTAATAATCTCGAAGCTTCTTGCGAGTTTCTCTTTGTTCGAGAGTAAAATCGTTTGCGAAAGTTGCCCTCAGTGTACGCAGATTTCTAGCATTCTTGTAGATCTCATATTTAAATCTCGAGGTCGTAAATGTAATCAGAACAGTTCTTGGTCCATCTTTTTTCCCCGAATCGAATCACCTTTTCGAAGCAATCAATAGGTAGATTAATTTCAGCTTCCTTGAAAATCTTGCTAACCGCCTAAAAAAGATTCTCATAGTTAGAAGAATCGTCCTTCACATTGTAGAGAAAAATATTCCTAGACCTCTCTTTTATGTCTAAAAATTCTAGCTTTTTTCAAGAATATTGACTTTTTCTTCGAATGCTTTGTTTTTCTCTTCTAAGACATGACATCTGGTTTTGTAGATCTTGAGTTCTTCTAAAATTTTTTCATCTGAGTTCTTTAGGACTTTAATATCTTCAGTCATTCGCTGAACATTTGCTCCTGTGGATTTTACACTCTCTTGCACTGATATTAAGAGAGATTTTAACTCTTCGTTGGTTGTCATATCTACCGAACAACTCTCACTTTACACTTCAAAACACAAAATACGAATAAGTTACGTAAGCTCTCAGAAAGGGACGACAGGGAGCGACCGGGAAACACGACCGACCGGCTCGGAGGATAGAACTGTAATAAATGTATTGCTGGTTACTATTTCAAATGGTAGTTTCAAGTAACTGTAAAAACTGTTTTTCCACGAAGGGAATTTTATTGAAATATATTAATAAATTATGAGAGTCGGATTACGTCCGATTGAAAAACAAGTTAGTTCCATGTGAATTGAAAACATGTTATAGTAATAATTAGAACTAGAATATTAATAATTTTAAAAGATTTAACAAGACAAAACAACTGCGAAGCCGTAACTGTTTTCCTTTCAACTAGATAAAACTATTAAGATATAATGCAATTAAAGAAAGATACACATATAAATATCACTTGTCATTGATTGATTCCGGATATCCTCTACTTCCTTAGGCACGTTACTAGCATCCTAGAATACAAAATTTGTATTACATACTTTCAATTAGTATATCTTGGTTAGTTATTATTATATAATTATATAACACATAATTTAACATTCACTTGTTCTACCCTGTTTGAAGCAACATTTTTAATGCAGCACTTAGAAATCTAGAATTTCCCGAATCCTAATTATGAAAAATTCAAAAACCGTTTTGACTAAAAAAAAACTTATCGTAAAAAGATAACAATCAGTCACATCACTCATATAAATGGATTATGTAAAAATATTGTACATTCGGACATCTGGACAACTACAGTGCACTTTTGAAGATAAGCTTTCTGACTCACTTGCAAATTTCCGAAAAAATATATGAATAAGTGAATATTTGCTTTTCATAGCTTCCAGTTTGGCCACAGTATCTGGAATTAAGTGGTTTTCAATAATCTTAGACAACTGCTACACACTGTATTTCTCGAAGGTCTTGAGTTTTCCTGAAAATAAATTTTAGTTAATCTAACTTTTTTCAACGACACTTTCCCAATTCCCTTCAAATTATTCATCTAATTACTAATAATAAACAACAACTTACCCATTCAAATAAGCTAAGATCAACGATTCGTTCTGCAAATAATTGCAGTTATAACCCACTCTTTGAAGTCAGAATCCACTTATTCACAAACTTCGAAACATTTTGGGAACGAATGTTCAATTTTTTCAAACACATTTAATCAGCTCAAAAAATCTCTATAATTACATTACACATTTTGTAAGAAAAATAGTAATTTTCATATTGTACGAAGACGGGAGGTAAGTAAAATCAAATAGCGCCATTCGATTCAAACTAATTTCACGAGCTTACATTTAGGCCGCATTGAAGAAATGGATGGTGTATTGAGGAAAAATTAACCATTCTTAATTAGAACTCAAAAACCAGCAGAATGTATTGTCGGTACTACTAAGCAAATTAGTAGAATACCCTTACTAATTCATTTAGTAATATAAATCTCACCATTTCATTTAGTAGAAAGTAACAAAATCACTAATTTAACAGTCAGATACAATGCTACTAATTGAATTAGTAAAATTTCTACTAATTCGGATTTAGAGAGAACATCATAGTATTATATATTCATGAAGAAATGAACCGAGATCCTTCAATATCAAACATTGATTCGCAAATGTTCTGTATGAACTCTTTTTTTGTATTCACGTATGCCATCCACAGGTAGAAGGGTACCATCTGTGCACGTCAAAATTGTGACAATCAAAGTTGCGCAAGCTTAAACAAATTCATTCAAAATTATAGATACATATATTGTGTAGTAAATCTATTATTATATTCACCAATAGAATCTAGGATAAACGCTAAGGATAAGGTCCAGACTATCCTCATCGTCCGTAATTATAGGAGAAAAAGATTAACTTTGATTGAAGAAATTAATTAACGACGTAACTGATGAATATTTTACTGCTCCAGTAGCTTATGTAGTCTATGCCATAGTCGTTATCTTTTATAATGAAGGTATCACCTTCGCTTTTCTGAGATATTCACATTTGATAAGAGACAGCTTCAAGGAAAAAGATTTTGTTATAAATTAAAGTAGAACTCATGTCACCATTTGTGTAACCTCTTACGTCTCAATGAAATGGAACGAAAGTTTCTATTGTTTTTCCAAGTGTTAATATTTTTCTTGTACCTCTAGTCTATTCCTTCACCCAGAACATAGAACAACGGCTTTAAGTACTTTGGAATGGAAGCTTCTAATGTGTTCCCTAAGGATTTACATTGTTCTTGTATCTCCTCCCTAATCCTTTACACCCCCCCACACACTTACTTGGTGGTGGGAGGGGGACCTACAGTTTAAGGTGGGTTCCGAACCACCAAGAGCAACAGCCTTAAGTACTTAGAGAACCTTCTTCTCTAGAGGTACCGTTCGCACTACTTTCCGGAAAGGAACAACTCCCTTACTAGGCTCGTATTCACCGCATTGGTTGCCGAGGCTCTTCCAAAATGAATGAATGATATTAAAATGGATTATAAAGGAGTTCATAAAACTCAACTGAATTCTACAGAATAGTAATAACTTCACTAGGATTAACGAGATTTCAATGGATTTTAAAATATTTTACAGCTTCTTAAGGATTTTAGGCGATAGAAAGGAGTTTAATAGGATTTTATGGGAAATAACTGCAAGTAGATCCTATAAGCCTCCGTTACAGTTTAGAAATCTTCTCATCAAGTATAAGACGCTCACCATGAACTTAGCTTCTTTTTTGCTTCAAAACAAATTTTTTTTTCAGATGTACAATTCTTAATAATTAGATTTAGACGAGGATTTAATCATGCACGAAATCTGATGATCATACAACTCTGGCAATTCAATAATTTTCTGTATTTCCAATGATCAAGTATCTTTCTTCCAATAATTTTGGTTGTTAAAAATGAGCCGAGAAGCTAAGTATGCAACTAAAATTATTCATAAAAAGAGAGATAACTCATAAGACATATCAGTTTCTTAATTGCTTGAAAAAACTTTGGTTCACAGATATTATTTTCATTTTTCAAAAGCTTTCAATTTGAATAATAGAATCTGGAATTTTGTTTTTAGCAATTCCGTTCTTTAATCAAATAGCGACTTTGAAATTTTTTGCTGTTTTAGTGGAAGTTAAATAAGACGGACTTTACTTTTAAGATAACAGTCGGCAAGCTTGTCCTAAGATATTTATACAAGATAAGAGTCAGATAAAAAATAGAATTGCCAAAGATTCTGATTAAAACTGATGTCGCCATTTGTGTGATCGTTTATACATGATAGGGAAAGCTATTTTTATTTGACAAATTGCAGCAATTACAGACAAATTGTAATGTTTACTATGATGACTCATTCAAAGATTTTTAAAACTGATATACTTTCTACAAAATATGTTAACAAAATTGTAAACATAAAGTTTACTCTTACATGTATTTGGTCTAATATTCTAGAAAAGACTCAGGAAAAAAGAATTTATCTAAAAACAACAGCATCCTTCCAAAACCTTGATTTTCAATCGCTGTGGTGGAAACTCCCAAAGATATATTTTTATCATGAAAATATTATTATTGTTGTTACTGATATTCGGTAGTTGCTTTGAGGCTGTGACATGTCTCATCAAATATCTCTTCCCGGAACAAGTTTTCTTAGCACAAGGCTTTCACGGACATTCCTATCCCACAACGACTCGGGTGAAGGCAGTATTGGACATTCCTTCTCCCATCTATACATTCAGATGCTCGTGTTCTGGAAAAATTTCATAAGTCTTCCTGGGAAATCAGTTTTCACCTCCGAATCAGATGCTTCGAATCATCAATGGGCAGGTTTTTCTGAGACAAGTCTTCCCAGGAAAACACGCTCAAATTTTAAAGCAATGAGATGTTACGAGGCACTTTTCGACAGGGCTTCCCGAGAAATTCAGGAAATCACCTTCCACCTTCAAAATATTAGGAGATGCTTTGAGGCACCACTGGACACATCATCTGGTAACATGTTTTTCCAGGGAATCATTCAAAGCTCCAAATAAAGTATGAGATGCTTCGAGGCACCTTTGGACAAATCTTCCCCGAAAATCTCTTTCCACTTCCAAAAAAATATGAGCTACATTAAAACACCAGTTGACAAGTATTCCTGTGATATGTCAACCAAGGAAATCACTTCACACTAAAGAAAAAGATGCTTCGAAGCAACTTTGGACAGTTTTTCACGGAACTATGGTTCCCAAAATAATACTTCTCACCTTTAAAAAATAGGAGTTACCGCAAGGCAGCATTGGATAGATCTTTCCGGGACAGTTTTACTAGGAAATCACTTCCCACTTGAAAAAAAAAAACATGAAATGCTTTGAGGCAACATTGGACAATTCTACTCGGGATATGTCTCCCCAGTAAATCGCTTCCCACCCTTAAAAAACTAGAAGATGCATTGGGGCATCACTATACTTGTCTCTTTAGGACAAGTCTTCCTAGAAAATCAATTCCCTTCTCCGAACAATTATAAAATGCTTCAAATCAGTATTTTACGAGCCTTTCAGGGACCAATCTTCTTAGGGAATTACATCCTACTTCCAGAAAAAGAGTTGATGATTCGAGGTACTATTGGACAAGTTTTTCTGGGACCAGTCTTAACAGGAAATCACTTCCCACGTCCGAAAAAATATGAGATTTAAATGAGTTTGATTCTAGATGTTTTGTTTTTCTTGTCAAGTGTACTTGTTTGCTTTTTACATAAGACTATTCAGATTAGAGTGAGGGATTATAAAAGCTTCTACTTTAAATTTTTTTTCCCCTAAACCTAAATTCTCGAGCATTCGTTTTCAATTTAAGGAACACAAAAACTAAAAACTTTAAAACTAAATTTTTAAAAAAGAAAACCTTGAATATGTAAAATTTAGGCGTGCTCAATTCGAAATTTATTTTTAGTATTCATCTGAAAAGCATTTTTCTAAACAGGATTCAAAATGTGCATTCGAAAATGTCTTAAAGATTATTTAGGTGCCCCAAAAGAATAATCTTTTTTGAACAGGAATTGGTATTGTTAGTAGTACAAGTGATGTCCTGGATAATATTAAATATTCTCATCCCCCTTTCAATTTAAATCTGTAACATGTTTCTTTGTTTCAATAATGTTATCTTTTTGGGGCGCATTCACATGGCTTAGGGGGCGCAAACCAAGAGGCGCCACCAGGAAATCCTGGTGGCACTCCTATGCCAGTCTGTCACTGGCTAGATGCCACAGCATGCGGGAAGGTAGTGATGATGAGCTGCGAGATGGTCAGGTAGGTCTCACTAATAAAACAGCAGGCCAGAATAAAAATTTGCGAAAAACTTTTAGCAGTGGAACGTCAACTGAGCCTGATGAGGATACCTTGGCTAGCATTAGCAATTTGCAGTGAACCACTTGAACAGAAATACCGTTGAAGATCATCAGGTTGGCAAAGTTTTAAGAGGGAGCATCATTGTCTCTTCCTACTCAAGTACCCAGAGCTATACACAAAAACAAACGAGTGGAATCTAGCAGACCAAAAACGCTCAATGTCTGTAAACAGATTGCTTTTCGCTGTTGAAATAGTTGCCATCAAAATAGATGTGGAACAGCAGCTTCCTATTGATAAGCTTCCTCTGAACGGTATGGAAAACGATGACCTGATTGAATATGAAGGCATAGGTGCTAGGGGTTATGAACATTTAGTACTGGATTCACTAGAGCTACATCCGGACAAATCCGGACAAATGAAACTCATTTCAAATCACATTTATTTACAAAATACGTAGTACATTTTTGAAATCTCGGGTAACTGTATAGATTCTAAACCTTTGCAAACAGTATTGTAAAACCCTTCTTTATTGATACATTGGTCCCGACTGGACATTCTGCGATTTCTGTTGCGGTCAATTCTTGAACCACGCCGCTGTCCGTATTTATTTTCACCCGTTTTAAAGAAAAATCAATATGCATATATATTCCACGAAAGCTCGAATGTTTGAATGTCTTCACATATATTGCACAGGCGTCACCAGTGGGCGTTGATAATACAATTTTTTCTTCGGTTGGCATAGGCATAACTGCATTGTCTTTGATTTTGAACTGAATTTCTTTATCGGAAGGAAAAGTATATTTTCGAAGTTCATATATCCGGGCTGGATTCTTGTTCAAAATTAGTCGGACAAAGCTAAGATCTTCAAGTTCAAATCCAAGTACTGTAGAAGTGGGATTCCAGGCTCGAGGAGACCTTTTCCTGGCACGGCGTGAAGGCCTCGAAGAAGATTGTGGTCTGTCAGGAGTAAGAGACCTTCCAGGAGAATGTCTGTCAAGATTAGAAGCAAAAAGTCCGCCACGCGTAACATCAGAAATGGGTTGGCCATTAGGCAAACAGTCGAATTGGGAGGTCAATTCTGCAACAAGAAATAGATGATCGAATTTTTTATTAAATTTCTTCTTGAGAATGATATCGATTTAGTTCAAGCTTGGCTTCTTTTCAGTTGAACATTGATTTTTTCAACTAAAAATATAACTAACTTATATCTGGTTCAAACTTGATCTTTGTCAGTTTGAACTTCAACTACTTGGTTAAAAATTTCTCCGTTTGAGTTGAATTGGACTTTTTTTGAAAATAAAAATGTTTTCTTGTTTAAAATTCAACAACTTGGATCAGAATTAGACTTCATTGTTAACGAGTCATTTTTGTGATTGAAGATTCACCATTATTGTTTGAAAATTCATCTCATGGTTCAAAATTAAACCATTTTGTTGAAATTTTGGTTGTTAAGTATTAAAGTTATTAACTAAAGTTCAATTATTCAATTTCTAGCTAGAAAGTCATTTTATTGCTTAAAAATAGATCTTTTTTAGTTAAAGATTCTTCTTTTTTTGTTAAGTTCATCATTTCAGTTTGAAAATTCATTTTTCTGGTTGAAATTATTTCTTTTTCTAGTTGAAAATTTATGTATTCAATAAAAATTAAAAGTTTTATGAGAAGATAACCGTTGGTTTTAACGAGAGCACTTTCAGAGAGATAAGAATTAATTCCAAAGCCATAGAGATTTATAGCTCAATATACCTTTCATACAACTACAGCTTAATTTTTCATATCTCCAATATGTCACACGATCAAATTTATCAATCACATTCTTATTTCCTACTTTCTACCAATTATCCTGTCCTATACGGGCGAATTTTTATGTTCTCACTATATTCTGATATTAACACCATTTTATTATATGTTCATGAAGAAATAAACCAATACATCTATGATTTCAAACTAAACGTGTTTTATGATGTTTACTTTATTCTCAATTCTAATATTATCTATTTACCAATAGAGTCTAGGATAACCACCAAGGACAAGATCCAGAGTATCCTCATCGTTTGTAATTATAAGAGAAAGAGATTTACTTTGATTGAAGAAATTAATTGACAACGTAACTGATGAATATTCTACTGCTTCAGTAGCTTATGTAGTCTACTTTAGTCGTTATCTTTCATGGAGAAGGAATCATCTTTGCTCTTTTGAGATATTTACATCTGATAAGAGACAGATTCAAGGAAAAAGATTTGGTTACAAATTAAATTATAACTCATGTCACCATTTGTGTAATCTTTTACGTCTTGATGGAATGGAATGGAAGTATCTATTGTGTCCTTGAGTGTTTATATTTATCTTGCACCTTTATCCTATTCCTTTACACAGAACATGGAACATCGGTTTTAAGTACTTAGAGAACCTTTTTCTCTCGAGCTACCGGTTCCACGACTTTCCGGAAATCAACATGATCAACATGATCAGCATGAGTACATATGATGCCTCTTTAAATCGTCGACTTGTCAAATACTCTCTTAGACAATCTTGACAAGCAGAAGTCATCCTGATGCTGCGTAAAAGGTTGATGGAATTTAATTAATGACGACATTGTTTACATAGCAGCCCGCTTGTAGATGAGGCTATGGTAGTAGGGGTGGTGGTGATGGTGCTAGAGGAGGTGGTGGTGACGGTGCTAGAGGAGGTGCTGGCTATAGAGATACCTAATATATGCATATGAGACCTGCCTTAAGCAACTCCTCAATTTTAAAAACAAACCAAGATGAGCAACCAGTTTGGAAGGCTCATTATTTGTGTCGCCATTTGTGTTGATGAGAATTTCTTTATAGTTGTTCAGGTCACTCAAACTGATGTTAGACTCCTTAGGTGCCTGCCTGAAAATATTATGATTTTTGCTGTTCTGTTTCGATTTATTTCAATCCTTACTTTATTAGTTTTTCGTGTTCTATTAGTTCAGATTTTCCCTCTCCATCTCATTAGAGGACACTGTTACACTTTCTATGGATGTCTGGAGGTATTTGCGATGTATACTTTCCTGTCTTTGTTTTGTCCAATTTCTACTTTCCACGCATGGGCTTTCTGAATGCCAGTAACTCCTGGAATTTTTGTTCACTCTTTTTCCTTTCCTTCTCGAAAACTGCCAACTCCCTCTGGTGAAAGTAGTATTAAATTAATGGCGCTAGTATACTTCCTCACTTCTTGAAAAAAGGATTTGGCATCATTTCCGGATTCCAGGTGTGACTTCTTTAAGTTATGATCAGTTGCAAAGTGTTTTACCAAGTCGCCAATGCCATCACAGGGTTCCTTTCCATGGCCAGTTGCTGAAAAGATCCACTTCTTCTTGCAAGATGATTTGCTCAATGCGTGATACTGATAACGATGTTTGATGTGAGCTGCAGCTCCATCTGTTATTATTGTAATTTCTTCTATTTTCTCAGGATTCGAAGATTCTATAATTTGCACAATATGGTCCATTGCCAATAAAGCGTGTGCAGAATCATGCTTCTTATCATCGGAAACTATTGCAAAACTTTTAGTTCCTGCTTCTCTCTAGCAAACAGCAGTAAACGTCGATATCTGATCTGTCCAATGCTTAGTTTGAATTACATCTCTTACCTCAACTTACGATTCTCAGCAAAGTCACACTGCATTGTTAAATGATTAGAATTACTCTTAGCGCGATCTTTCTCCTCTGTGATTTATTCTCTTCGAATATTTTTCACATATATGTCAACATTTGGTTTTTCTGTCCAGGTTGCTAACTCTTTGGCAAAACTGTCAATCGAAGTTGTCCTCTTTTCTTAGTCACCTTTGTTTCAGATCGCGAAAACAATATCATCTGAAACAGTTTCCTCTAACAATCCTACAGATTGAAGCATAATGCCTCTAGCTCCTGGGCATTTTTTGCAATCTTCAAGCTGACAATCTTTGGTTACAATACAACACATCACTTCAGGCGGAATTTCATTCCGAATATCCTTGATATTCCTTCAATACCTTCTCTAGTTCTTCAATCCAATAAGTAAGAGCTCAAAATTGGCGCAATAAATGCAAAAACATTCCTCTTTTGAAGTGTCAATTTGAAATCATTTTGGTCGCAGAGAATAAAATTTTGTCTTTCCAATTGTCTTGAATAAATTGATTTCCAAGCATTGGCCACTTCATCTTAACGAATGAGATACAACTAAAAAAACTATATCGAACCTCCTGATATTGTCAAAGATGAAATTACACTGAACAAAAATATCCTAAGTTTCCGGACTTCCGTTTTTCTCTGGTAGTGCATTCGATTGTTTTCATTTCGACAACATTTTTAATTAACTTCATAGTTGTAAATCATATTGAAAAAAAATTAATTTACAAAAAAGAAGTTTTTCTATAAGAAGGAATAGTCCATCGAGGACGAAACTCATAGGATATCTTCATCATATAGCAACACATTTAAAAAAAAATTTAATCGAAGGTGGTCTTTTTGAAATATTGACTTTTTATTTTTTTCGAAAAATGTACGCCATTTTGTTGATATTCAACTTTTCAATTTTTTTTTTATGGATTCCAAAAGATTCTAGCTCACCCTTCAAGCTCCTGCGAAGAAAATGGAGTTATGTCAATTTGTTCCCAAGATACAATATGTAAGAAAAAATTTGTTAATTTTTCCAAAATTCCCCTGAATATTCATGTAGCCCTAAGTTCGTGAAAAAAACTCTTTGATCAAAAACAAAAAATACGTGTCTCATATTTTACCTTGGAAAACAATCATATAAAACAAACATATCTAAAAAGTGAGACTCCGCATGAAGACTCTTAGGGTCAGTTTCAATGTTCGGAGGTATTTACTAGAACCCTTAAAGAATAGATGAATTAATTTGGACATGTAAAATATTATAGCATCTTTATTTTATTACAGGCCGTTTCCAATTAATAGTTGCTCACTCGTTACTAACATATGAAACTCAAAAACTTTCAATTAAAAATAAAAATTTCGTATATGTAAGAATGGAAATATTAACGTTCCAAATTTTAATTCAACACTGAAAAACGTGACGATTGAAACTCACTGTTTCAGAGAATGCAGTTTCAAGTTCTTTGGTTCTTAATATCTAATTGGAATTGCTAATTTTGTGTAAACAATCAAATATTGCTGAATATTAGGAATTTTTTTAGTTCAATCAAAATATTTAATAATGAATTGACTGAAAATGGAATATTCCAGACGGAAACAATATTTCAACAGGGCTTAAAATCAAATAAAAGCCGTTTCTTATTGGACAGATTGAGAATTGTCTTGTAAAATCAACTATTGTTCAGTTATTGAAACTTGAACTAAAGTTTAGTTTTAAAAATCCTAGATCAATTTATATTCACAGATAATCAACTGAAAACACTTCTCATGACAAATTTCGAATGCATTTAATTTTTCATTGTTGAAGTCAACAAAACTGTCTTTTAGAAATTCAGTTTCCATTTAGTAAACTAAAAACTTATCATTGTACAAATGTTGAAATAGAACTTATGTACCATCGCATTATATCGATGACAAAGACTTTTTTATATCTATTTTATGGTGTGAAGAATTATGGTCGATACACTATTTCAAAATTCTTTTTGATTGATTTATCATTGCTGCCTACTGGACATTCTGAAATTTCTTCTGCGGTCAGTTCTTGAACCTCGCCGCTGTACATGTTTATTTTTATTCGTTTTGACATACCAATAAGAATTGTGTATATTCCACGAAACATCATATGTCTGTCTGTTGCTTTAACTAATATTGCACAGACGTCACCATTGAACGTTGATAATGCAATTTGTTCTTCGGTTGGCATAGGCACAACTGCATTATCTTTGATTCTCAATAGAACTGATTTATCCAGAGGAAAAGTATATCTTTTAAGTTGGTATATCCGGGTTGGATTCTTGTAAAGAATAAGTTTAACAAATCTGAGCTGTTCAAGCGTATATCCAAGTATGAGAGAAGAAGGATTCCTGGCATGAGGAGACCGGGACCTGGCTTGGAGAGGAGGCTCGGCAGGAGGAGAAGGCCTTTCAGGAGACTGTCTGTTAAGAGAAGAAGTAGAAGGTCCGCCACGAGGAACATTAGGAATAGGTGCGCCATTAGGCAAACACTCAAACTGAGCAGTTAATTCTGCAAAAAGAAACAGAAAATTAAATGTTTCCTGAAGTGCTGTAACTGTAACTATGTCATTCTTGTTTGAAAATTCATCTTCTACTATTTTCTACATCTTCTAGTTTAAAATGAAACTATTTGCCAAAAAATTTGTCTTTTAGGACTGAATTTGACAGTTTTTTGTTTAAAATTACAATAATTTCAGTTCAAAATAGCAACTATTCCATTTTTGTTGAGAATTCATACTCTTGATGCACGAGATCAGGTGTAAAGGAAGAAGGGTGAGTAAAGACAAGGGTGTGGAGGGTGGAAGTAAGTTGTGTGAAGTGGAAATTGAGGCGTGCGGAGTTTCTGAGATCAGGAGCAGTAAACATAGTTTCTGACCGAGGGGGGCAAGAGGTAGGTGAGTAAAGAGCGGGAAACGTCACAGATCACTGGATAAGGTAGGATGCCGACGGTACGAAGTCCATAAACGGGTGCCAGATGGCGACAGTCAATGGACGATCGCACAGAACATGCAGCTGTAATAAGAGTTGACGGGAATGAGAGCGCGGTTAGTGGGGAGAAGGAGGAAGATGACAGTAGCGGTAAGGAGACGTTAGAGACGCCGACCAGGGAGGGGCCGGCAGAAAGGGGGAAATCAGGCTCGGGCCATAAACTTGGGAGACCTTCCAACTTACAGTGCCTCAACAAGCTAGGTATCGCGGGCTCGAATAGGATTCTGGATGAATGACAAAAAAGGTGAGCACGACTAGCAGTGGAGGGGAAGATGAAAGAAAAAGAGAGGAAGTAGACGATGATTCAGAAAGGGACAAAGATAACAAGAAAGGTCGGATTAAACGAAAAACACCAGAAAGAGATAGTGGGGATGGGGGGATGTTCGAGAAACTAGAAGCCCTCATAAAAGGCTTCAGAGAGAAAACAAGGAAGAGACTAAATTATATGAATAGAGTTATGAAAGGGCAGGGGAAAGACGTAAGGGGAGAAGTGAGAACAGTAAGAGTGATGAGAGGATGCTGGAAAGGAAAAAGCAAAGGGGGAAGGAGTAATACAATGAAGAAGTAGGAGAAGCGATCAAAGAAGGTAAGGTCTGGAATGTGATAAATATGGAAAGAGGAGGAAGGAAGGGCGTCAATGAAGAAATAGAAATGGGTGAGTGGAGAGATTAATTTAAGGGTCCGTTAGGGGAAAAACAAGATAGGATCAATGAAGAA
>CAKNXH010061824.1:39561-67435 GCA_932178445.1 Andricus quercusramuli | reverse complement strand
CAGTTTAGTAATTTCTATTATTTTCAACTTAGGTCTTAGAGCTGCCAGGGAATAATTGAATACCTCAATGAAAAAAGAAAATTTGATTTCTTTTTATGAAAAGTAAAAATTTCGATTTTTTCTACAAAATCGAGACCAGGCAAGAATAAAGACAGAAGAGTAAAGTTCTTCGTCTCGGGAAGCTGAAAACAAATCTCTTGGCACTTTTCTCTATTTTACGTTTTTTTTTTTCAATTATTGAAATCATATTATTTTAGTTGAAAATGCACAAAAAATTTCATATTATGAAATTTTTTTAAAATGTACAAATTTCGCTAGTGATGAATAATAAATAATTAGCAATTCCAGAGAGAATTTTTGCATAATTTACAATTTTGTTATATGTGCAAAAAACATGTTTAAACAAACATTTTAATTTCCAACTAAAGAATATCAATTCACAACAAAAATAGAGTTAAGAAATTTTCAGTTGAAAATTAATTTTTAACAAAAAAAAGCGATTTCTCAATTGAAAGAATGAATTTTTAACTGAATCGATTTCTTTAATTTAAAATTCGACTATTGAAATTTGGCAAAAAGAACGAATTTTCAGCTTGAAAATAAGAAAAAAGTTTTAGAAACAATGAAATTGAAAAATGCGTTTAGTTTTAATTTCTAGCTGAAAAACATGTTATTCAGTTCGAGTTTAAGGTTTGGCAAATAAAACCTTGATAAGAAAGAATGCGCTTCATATGTGAGTTTCCTATTCGTGATAAGCCCACTTTAGATGGAGACAAGGTGACTTCCTCAAAAATCTGAGTATATAAACGGCCCAAATCAGTGTCTCGACATCAGCAGAAGAAAAAAGATTAATTTTTGTTTCTACTAAACGACTTATTGTCCAATTTTTTCTGGGTAAATTTTGAATAACGTCGAGGATGAAGCTCTTCATCCTTACTTTGGTGGCAATTTCTGTCGGTATGTATAAGTGAAGAAATCAAATTAATTATACAATTTCTTTATCGTGTTCATCAAAAAATTACTATAGGCGTTTCTCTGATATTTTTAACAATTCTTATTAAAAAAAAAAACTTTTTTATTGAAATATCAACAATTACCAGTTTGTCAATGAAAAATTCCCTGTTTTATATGTGATTTCAAAATTGATCTTATTTAGTTGAATATTTACCTTTTTTGGTGAGAAATTATTCTTGATAATATTTGAAAAAACATTTCCTTTCCTTTGAACATCAAACAAGTTTATTGACATTTTTTTTTTTTTTTTTTAAATTGATTTTTTTAATTGAAAATTTGAATATTCTATTTTTGATTGGAAATTTATGTTTTTAATTGAAAATTCATCTACAGGGCTTAGAGTTGAACTTCTTCATCAGATAGTTACTTTTTTGGTTGAAGATTCATAATTTCAGTTGAAAATCAATTTCTTTGGAACAAAATTTATCTATTATTTTTAAATTTATTTTTTTCAAATTAATTTTTTTCCTGAAAAATATTTCATTTTTATTGAACAATCACCTTTTTTTAATCAAAAATTTAACGATTTGATGAAAAATTGACATAATTTTTTTTTCAAGTGTATCTTTTCAAGTCAAAATTTCTACTTTTAGTCGAACCGATCAAATTTTTGCTGGATTTTCTTCTCAGTTGTTGTATGTTGGAATTTATTTTTTTTCAAGAAATTCCACTCCCTATCTTTGAAGATATCTTTTTTAATAGAGTATCTAACATTTTTTTAAATAATATAATCTATTTTTTCAACTTTCAGAATTCTCAGAAAGCCTTAGTTCTGATGATCCGCAGCCGGCGAACGGGTATACCACCGAACAGGCTTTGCTTCTATGGTGGAATATAACTCCTAAGGATTTAACAGACCCATGTGACAAAGTGAAAGACGACATAGCAAGGATGAGCGATGCAGGATATATGCTTGGAGGTCTTTACAGTGCTTACACTTCTGGACATACCCCGCTAGATCTGACATTACAAAGAAATGTTGTCACATCAGCGCTCCCATGCGCGAAAGAGGAGCAGATTAATAATCATCTGAACTTCTATAAGGGCGCGTAAGTTTGCTTGATTTTTTATATACAAATTTCATACTATTTCTCTGATAAAGTTTTCTTCCATCCCACACTACCATCCCACCCCTCGCTTCTCCACCAGTCCCCGTCCCCATACATCCCCACCCAAACTGTTCGTCACCTAACTTTCCCTCCACCTACCAGTAACTTGCCACTTTTTTTCTGCTTCCCCTATACCCTCCATTAGTGCCCACAACCAACTGGTCCATTCCAAGCACATTAACTACACATCTCTACCCTCTCCATCCATACATTCCTTCACATACTACCACCTCCAACCGCCTAAGTTCCCCTCCGTTATACCCTTTCGCCCATCCTCACCATGCCGTCCCCTGTAAAACTTCTCCCCCTCTTTCCCACTTATTCTTACCTAATACTCCTTCCACTCCTTTCCTACTCCCACAGCCCTAAATTCCTTAGCGTACTGTTCCCCTACTTTCCCGCATATTCTCCAACACCTAACTCACATTCCATACTATCCCCTCCATAACTTCCCTACTTCCTTCATTCCTCCGTATACCTTCCCTCCCATCTCATGCTTCCCTACCACCACAGTTTTCGCATACCATCCCACTTTTCCCTCACTGCCTCTCGCATAACTACCTTTCTCGTACATCCCCTCCCCAAGTGCTTTTCTACCCATCTCTCCTTATGCCTTTCCCTACCAGCCCTCCAGGCAAAAAGGTACCTGAGCCACCTACCCGCATAGTGCGCAACTTATAATGCTAATATCTAAATTGAGTATCGTTTTATTTCCAGGTCAAAGAAAAACAAGTACCCAAAAGTCCTAAAACATGTGTATATAACGTCTAGTAAACCAAAGGGTGATAAATACAATATATATATATGACGACCTCTGATCTTTCCACAATCTAATTATAATCTTTTGTTCTTATAAACCAGCACTGTGTTCTAGTATAAGGCTTCGAATAAAAATACCTAAATTAATTTTAGAAAGATGACTGGCACGCTTAGCCCTAGACTAGAGTCAAGATTAAGTCGGTTTGCTTATAAATGGGTTTTTCTGCGAATATTCATCTGTACTATATGAAACAAAAATTCAAAAAATATAGAAATAATGTTTTGAAAAATATAAAAAAATCAGACCAATTCTGCTACAATATTTCAAAGACAGGCGCAGTTGCTGGAGTGTTGAATCCGTAAAAAATTTTCTTAGGCGAGCATGTGTAAATTTAGTGTAATGTAATCCTTAAAATATATAGCATTTAATAAAAAGTTATTACTGCATCTCAATCTGTCGTTTTATTGTCGAAAAAATTGATTTTTATTCAACTATTATCAGACGTATACATTATATGTGATGATTAACTAACAGAGTTAATCAAAAATTTATTTATATGAATATTATAATTATTTTCATAAACAAAAACTTACATTGTATCATAAGCCCGACAATAATTTCAAAATTTTGTTGTTTCATAAAATTCCCAGTTTATTCATCAATATATGAGAAATAAGTTCTGAGGAGAAAATAATTTGTTATCCCTTCCTTGGTACTTTTAAAAATGAAAACTACACACATTATATGAAAGTAGGTCACATTACCCCCAAAAACGCGAGGTACATATTCACAAGGTTTTACAAGCTTCTGAATGGAAAAATAAAAAATATTTTCAGATTAGATCTCTTACACCTGCTTTTTTCATTCGCATTGGAAACAATCATTCTCAAAAAATTTCGTTTTTCCAAGTCATCAATTAATATAAAAATATAACAAATGGATAAAATCAGAAAAGTTATTTTGCGACGTTCGTGTATTGTACTTTGAGTTTATTCATATTTGAGATCAGATAAATAAAATTTTTCTAGGTTATTTTAGAAAATTCAAAAAGATTTATAAGGATTTCAGATATAGCGAAAACGTCTCGGGGGGGGGGGGGGGGGCTTCAACGATGAGTGTCGCCCCCGTTATTATGATCGCCTAAGGCCGAAGAGAGCAACCAGGAAAATTTTGTTCCCGTTGCGTGCGAACGGGACAGGAAGAGGATGTAGGTACGGCGGTAAAAATGGGGGGAATGGAGAAGGATAGGAAAGTGGATCTAGGAACTACTGGACCTGGGTGTCTGAGAGGCGGCCTTCCCTCCAGCATGTTCCTCGGCGAGCCATTCGTCGAAGTCGTTCATACTCTGTGGAACATCACGGTGGGTAGTGGGCGGCGGCAGCTGGACTCTTTTAATGTCTTCCTTTTTCAGTCTCTTCCAGGCGGAGAGGCCGTCCATGGAGAAGGAGAGAGATAGAGAGAAGGAAGAAACGTGGTCGACGAGTGCGTCTTTTAGATTTTTTTGTTTGCGGGAGGGACTGACAGGATGTCTAAGGGAAGATTAGGAGAGGATGTGACCCGGAGGTCTAGGTGGGAGATCCACGGGAGGACTCACTAACCCGGAAGGGATTGGGGACGGGCTGAAACATTTTGCGGAAGGGAAACCAGAAGTCACGGAGAGAACGTCTCCAGGAAAACCACTGCCGCGAGATCTAGTACGTCAGTGCCCTAGAAAGTGGGACTAGTGACGACAACGGCCTGGACCGGGGTGACGTCGAAGGAGGAGTCGAGGTTCCCGGCTACGGCCAAAGCGTTGCAGATAGCAGAGGAAGGACCTGGTTGCCGTGAGAAATGATTCGGAGAAAGATGACTGGACGAAATCAGAGTAGGTTGCCAAGGAGAAAGTTCTGGCGATGATTTAGAAGTGAATGGAAGAACTGAAAAGATTTGGCGAAGAAAATAAATTTTTTGTTGAGGAGGTACGCTCAGTGCCAACGAGGATGATAGGAATTTGCGAGTAATTTTGACCGGTGGAAAGGTATGTAGCGGCTCCGTGAGGAAACTCAGCAAAGGTAAAACGAGAGGATTTCGCTGTGCTATCTCCTTCTTACGTGGACGTAGATCCCGCACACCTGGTTGTCCACGCATTCGTAAAAATAGAACTCCATCCGGAAAAATTTTCAGTTCAGCCGGGTCGTATTCCGGCTTGACAACTTGTAGATTACGAGCCTCCTCGGCTCGTCGTTTCCGATTTTTCTCATTGGCCCGTGCATTGAGTCTTTCCCGTGTCTTCAAAGGGTTTGTTGACACTTAAAACCGGCGGAAATAATTAAACGCGTCCGACGAGGTACCCGAAATCATGAGAGCGACCGTGAGCCCGTGGAGCGTTCGAATTTTTGGAAGGAAAATGAGTTGAATGAATGCGCTCGCTATCCCTCGAGTTGGAGGGACCGCCTCAGTAGAGGAAAGGCCCCGCGGCAAGCGAGATAGAAGCCAAAAGTAAACCTCCCTCGAGAGTCAGAGAGCCCAGTCCCAGTAGGGAGAAGGCCTCGTTTCTCTTGAAGAAGGTTAGAACCTGTAGACAGAGGGCTTGGTTCCAGTGGGAACTACCCTTCGTATATAGAGGACCGCGGTTCCCTATTTACTTAATTTGTTCAATTATTTGGTCGCTTCACCAACCCACTGTACTTTGATAGTTAACACTGCACACTGAATTCGTTGGTGATAAGAGCACGACGAATGTATAGAATGGAGAGGAAAGTAGGACCACTACACGTTGAAGAAACTTGAGGGATCGTAACGGAAAGTAAGGATAAAGTAGGTGAACTCGAAGGAAAGAGGAAGAACTCCGATGAGTAAGAAGTATCACTGGTAGGAAATGACAGATGAGAGAAGTCCAACAACGGGAGAAACTGCTAGAGTGTGTTTGCTGGAAGCTATTTTATTTACTTCAGGAGACAGAGCGAATGTTTCCTGTTGACTTCAAAAATCGAAGATCGACTGACTGTCCAGTTCGCTCGCTGATCGCAGGCAGCCCGTGACGAGAGCTCGGGGTGGTGGTGGGAGCGGCGGCTAGCGCGCTGATTGGCCAAACGGTGACAATGGGATCGCAGTCGGGTGGTGGGGACTGCCTACCGTTCGCAATACCTCGGACCCTAAACGTCAAAACCCGAAGCTCCGAATAACCATTATAATTAAGACTTAAAATTAAGGTATTCTTAAATTCTACAGGGGAGGAAAACATAATTAACGATGCAGAGGAATAATGCTAGCTGGAAATATACAAATACATAGTTAAATGTCTCGCAAGTGCCTTGGCATATTTTTGGCACGCGGGTATGGCTTCAAGGTTGTGAACCAGTGATAGTTTCGCATCTCCGAGAGCACCTATCACAAGGACAATTACTCGCACCGAATATTTTGGGTACAGTCGTTGCAGCTCTCTTTTAAGGTCTTGTTACCTCTCCTCTTTTTCTTTCTTCTTTTGCAGTGATGTTGTATTCGGACTGAGCCGAGAAGTCGATCACAAATATAGTTCGTTTCTCGAAGTCTTGGAGAACAATGTCAGGCCTCGAGTGCGCAACGGAGACTGCTGCCCGAAAATCGTAGTTCCAGAAAATCTGGCACTTCTCGTTTCGGACACTTGACTCTATATCCCTTGGAGCGTTACACAGGGCAGGGTCGCGACCAACACCGTAAGAGCGACAAAGGTGGTAATAAAGTACTCTTAGGGCCGCATTATGTCTATAGATATACGTTGTTCCTGCGTGGGTCGGACACCCTGATAGTATGTGTTCTAGGTACTCAGTGTGTGCATGACACGGTCTGCACCTATTACTGGGAACTTCTTGACATAAAATGCGGTCACTGTATGCTGAGGTGGAAATAACACCGTCCTGGCATGCGAAAATGAAGCCCTCTGTACCTAAATTGAGACCTGATGATTTGAGGAAAGCAAAAGTTTGCTCCTTCGACGAGGACTGTTTTTCTACATTTCTGTGAAAGTTTGTGTGCATATGCTTGTCGAGTAGCTCTTGGTGAAATTTTCCAAACTCTGCTTTCCTTACTCCTGCTTTCAGACGTGAAGCATCTTGATGCAGTAATGCACTTTCCTCACTTCTGATATTAAAATTCAGGCCAAGGGTTTCGGCCGGTTGCTCCGCGGCTTTGTAAAGGAACGCTCCACCGCCAATCATCTCGTGGTTCCTGGCCATCTTTAGGAGAGGATCTCTGCCATTCGCAAAGATGTGAGCTGTACTTAGAACAATTCGGTTATGAGGAAACTGGAGATTCAGAATTTTGCGTCCGCCTTGACTGCGTGAAATGTATAATCGCGGAACTGACGAATTGATATGCAAGCTTTTATGCATATGCATGATCTTACGCGTGGTGAAATCAAGGGCCTTAAGCTCGTTCTTCGTCCATTGAAACACCCCAAACGAGTAAAGTAGAACCGGGACGACAAGCATGTTAGTCGCAGATACCTTGTTCAACGCCGACAGATTGAAAGACCAAATCTGTCTAAGAACACTTATATCTACAAACTCAGGGTCCCTGGGAACGTCAATAATCTTTCCTTTCTTCAGATGAATTTTGGCACACTTGTCCAAACCAAAGTCCATCCCAATCTCTCCTGTGTAGTTCTTGACGATACTTATAGCAGTTTGAAGTTTGATTTTACAAGAGGCATAGATATTCAGGCCATCCGTGTAACATACATGAGTGACCTTATGCTCGCGCTGGTTAGTGTCGCCACAGAGTTATCCAGGAGAATTTCGTAGTGCGAGAGATAGAGGCAGAAGTGTGATGAAAAAAATCAAAGGGCTCATAGTATCACCTTCAAATACGCCCCTCTGGAAGGTGACGTTGTTCGTTGTCACCATGTGTGAATGTACCTTCAAGCTTTCCAACAGACAGATGATAAGTCTATGAGAGGTTGAACCGAAAGCTTCCCGGTAGTCAACCCAGGCCATTGGCAGGACGCGCTTATGGTATTTTTTCAAGCCACGTTGTTCGTACATCTCTCGCCATACAGGCTCAATTCGTCGAACCATCCTGTTGTTTAGGACAGCTGTAAAGATCTTATACAGTATGTTCAAACAAGCTACTGGCCTGTAATTCTCTGGTTTGGACAAGTTTCCTATTTTCAGCAGGAGTATAGTGCGTCCTAACACCATCCACTGCGGACTGGGCGTCTCCGACTTTAAATATGAGGTGAATATGCAGGCAAAATGTTGGTGCATACAAGTGAACTTCTTCCACCAAAAGTTCTTGATGCAATCTGGTCAAGCAGCGGAAAAGTTCTTCGTGCCTCTTAGTGGTTTTTTCACCTCTTCGGCAGTGACTGATGGACATTCCTCATCAGATTTTATGAGGTTGTCGCAAAAATGCTTGAAGCGGATGATATTGTCAGTATCTTCCTTCAACTCTAGTGTTTTTGGGATCTCGTACACCTCTCTCCAAAAAGTCTCTACCTTCTTGGGCTTGGGTGGATTTTTTACAAAAATAGGGAGATCGCTGAAGAGGCGCGATGGGTCAGCGAGAAACTGTTGATTCTCCCTGATCCATTTCTCCCTCTTCTGTATTCTCCTGCTTGCGTCAGATAACAGCCGTATTTTGTCAACAATATGCTGCTAGATTCTCAGCAGCTTTGACTTGTTTAGTGTGTGATTCAATATCCTTAGTTCTTGGTCGAACTTTCGAACACTTTTCGTGAACGGTCTACCAGATGTTGTGTAGTCAATCACACATTGAAGACGGGACGCATTCTGTCTTGTCAAACCAATTTTCTTGCTCAGTTGATGCAAGCTTTTTCCTGTCTTTTGATCCATCGTCGGTTTCAGCCTTCGATTTGAATCAGCCAAAGCTCTCGCAGCGCCATAAACTGAGCAACTGATGGTCCAGAGGTCGGACTCTTGAGAGATATCTCCACGAAGGGAGGCATCCATTTCAGCCAGATCTTGGGGCTTGAGAGGAACTTGCTTGTTGATTTTCCTCGTTGTACTGAAATTGCGATGATCTTTCAGAAGGTCCCTGCTTTCTGCGGTTGGTCTTAATGCCGCTTCTTCATCTTCGTCTGCAGATTGATCAAGCAGCTGTTAGGGAAGCGCTTCGCGTACATATCCGTTGTTCCGGAGCTAGTCGGCTTGATTTCACAAAGACTGATGCGAAACGTGCTGGAGCTCTCGGTGTTTCTGTCACCACAGAGTGTGCATACGCGCCATAAAGCCTCTACGAACAGGGATAATGCTGGCATTGTAGCAGTCTAACACGTCATTCTTAAGTTGATCCGTCCACTCAATGTGGGCGTTTCGCCGGTTCGTCGTCGTTTGTCCATCTAAATTATTTTCAGCACCCTGAACTCTAGGATGATCGGTATTGTTTGTCGACCCATTGTCGGGTGCTCTGCGAGTTAGATCGTTTTGAACCGCATCTACAACATTTTGGTGTTTTCATGGTTTCATTATTGTTCCCACGAGCAACTAGGGAAAGTTTTCGTCCATCCTTGTAGAGCCCTGCATGCAAGGATAAGGCTGTAAGGTAGAGGAGTTGACTCCCCTATCTCCCTATAAGTGGCTTGAGGCACGAATGATTGATCATAGATTATTGGCTTTAGTTCTGTTGACAACTTGCCACGGTAGACCCTGGCAAGTTCCCGAAAACGCAAAACGAATCATTCTTTTCCAAAATATTACCTTTAGATGTAGCCAATAGCCTTCAAAGAAAAGTAACAGCTTTTGGTGGATCTATACCACATACAATTTTATTCAAAAATTCTTTAAGGTGGAACTATGCCACAAAATATTATTTTCAATTCTCCATGTAATCATGTCACGATATCAAAATAAAAATCAATTTTAAATTTGCTCTGCAAAGCCCGAGAAAATTCTAAGTTCTCATAGGAAACTCGTAGATCGCTACTGAGATTAAATTGCCTTTTCGAACAGTTGGAGAAATAGATTTCTCTTCACTCTTCCAAGACCAGCTTAATCCTTTTTGGAGAAGATTCTGAATAAGTAGTCTTTTTTGGACTAAGTAGTCACACTCAACCCAAAGTGAGTAGAAGTAGAGGACAAGAAGTGGGAATAGATTCCCAAGTCTTCTCCTTCGTGTTCGACTCTCTGCGACCTGCGCTTTTCAGCTGCAAGATATAGAATACCGTTTTTCGGCTGTGTAGCTCTTTTTATCGGTTTGCTCCCATTCTTTTTGCTCCCATTCTGTGCTGCAACTTTTCAGTGGCATCACACAAGAGATAGAACTTCTGCCTATTTTCAGGCTACCCCTGTAACTCAAGGGCTACAATATATATTATCTTTTGGTTCTGTATATCCGATTTAATGTTTTAGGACTTTTGGGTACTTGTTTTCCTTTGATCTTGAAATAAAGCGAGATTCAATTTAAACATCAGCATCATATATTGCGTACTACGCGCGTGCGTCGTTTCTCAATTTGAGGGAAAAAATAATTTTTCATGTAAGAAAATGTAATGAATGATTGCTATTTCAACCAAAAACGATTCCACTTCCCAATTAAGAACAGATTAAGTCACACACATACGACAAATTTTTAACAAACTTGTTGAATTCTCGACCAAAAAAAAAATGCTTTGAATCATGGAAAAAGATTGATTGGTTCTCGGTCCAAGAAACGTTTCTTTAACTCAAAGAAATTTCGTTCGTTTCAAAGACATTTGTTTCACAGAAATTCTTTCCTGTTTCAATCAAAATGTTTATTCAATTTGAAATGGATTTCTTGATTTTCTAGGGTTTCGTAGTCCCGGGCAGAAACCCCTATAGTTTCTGTGTGGTGCCCAAAGAATCTTTCTACCAGAAGGGGTAGTACGGTCAGTAGGAAGAGGAAGTAGGCGAGGAATGGTCGGAGGGACACTAGGGAAGGGGCTGCACCAGTGAGGAAAATATGAGAGTGGTAGTGAGGGAGAAATGGGATGGTATCTAAAAGACTGTAGTGGTAGAGATGCGTGAGATGGAAGAGCCGGTGAGGGATGGACAAAGAGAAAGGAGAGAGGCTAAATTGCTTGCTAGAGGAAGTATACAGAGGAATGCAGGGGTTAGAAAGTAGGGCATGGTTTGTAGGGTTAGTATGGGAAGGACTGTAGGAGAGGTAAGGACACAAAGCAACGGGTACAGGAGATTCGGGGAGAAAAACAATGCAATGTGAGTGAGGTGCTGGAGAGTATGCGAGGAAGTAGGGGAGCAGTATGTGAAGAAACTTAGGGTCGGTGGAGTAGGCAAGAAGCAGTAGGCGTGTCAGATAAGTGTCAGTAGGAGAAGGAAGAGAAGTAGAAGGGAGAGAAGTAGAGGAGAGAGAAGTAGGAGAAAGGAAGGCATGGTAAGGTTGGGCAGAAGGGAATTAAGGGATGGGAACTTAGGTGGTTGGAGGGGAAAGTATGTGCATGAACGTATGGGTGGAGAGGCTAGGGATCCTTCACGAATAATAAAATTCGTGAAGGAATATTGCGGAGTTTTAAAATATCCGACACTATCAAACTCCCGAATTTAAACAATTAAAAAAATTGTGTTGAATCAATATTATTTATTTTAAAACAATGCTTTCATTAATTATTTTGATGAAACAACATATTTTTGTTGAATGTATTTTTCTAAATTATTGTGATTACCTTCAAGTGTTTTTATTGTAGTTATTTTTCCTGTAATATAATTCTGGTACTTGCATTGTTCTTGTGCATTGAGAACTATTAAAAAAAATACATTCAAAATCCAAAAATGTTCTTCGCAACAAAAAAACCATTTTATTGAATCGAAGAAATTTCTTTGAGTGAAAGCCAAACTATTCAATTGATCATTGTTCAAAATTTCCAATTTTAATCTTTAACCAAATAGTTAAATTTTCAACTCTGAAACCCAAAGTAATGCTAAATTAAATAGAAGTTAAAATGGTTGAAATAGACCTCAAAGAAGAAGAAAAAAAAAACGAATTTTCAAGAAAATAGTTGAATTTTTAAACAAGAGATGAATTTTTTAAGACAAGAATTCGCCATTCACCTGGGATCTTCTATAAATGAAAATTTAACTATTTTTGAAAATAAAAATTTATCTTTTCAATTAAAAATTAATTAATAAATTTTAGTGGAAAATGCATATTTCTTTGATAAAAATGCAGCTGTTTGGTTGACAATTCAACAATTTTGTTAAAAAGTCATCACTTTTGATTAAAAATGTAACTGTTTTGTTAAAAATTCAACTATTTCGTGTAGACAATTTACTTTTTGCCTAAAATTTATTTTTTGATGTTGAGTAGTCTACTGAAATCTCTTTCGGATAAATATTCAACTACTTTTTTTTTAATTTGTCTTTTCAATTGCAAAATTCATCTATTTTTCTAGGATTTAAATTTTTCTTGGATAAAAAAGCAGTAAATATTGAACAATTCTTCCATCGAAATATTTAATTGCTCTATTTTCAATGAATAAATAATATTGATTGAAAAACAATTTTTTTTAATTGTACAAATTCATGTATTTTCTCATGTCGGGAACTTGACAGTGTCGGATATTTCACTTTTCAGGATTTTTCATTCTTTCCATAAAATTAACAATTGAATAGTGAAATTAAACAATTTTTGAATCTGAAAAATAAAAAAGGATTAAATTATAAAACCAAAAATAATGAATAACACGTTTATTTACTGAAAATATTGGTTCCATTTGTTCCATTATGTATTATTTTATATGGGATTATTTATTTATTCCATTAACAAGAATATTCAATACGGAAACCGTTTGTTCCGCATTCTCTGGGTGCAAGGTAATTCAGTTTCGACGATAACATATTTTCGTGAGTAAACACCACATTTTAGAAAACAACATATTTTTAGAAGATGAAGGTGAAATTATTTCTTGTGGCCCACTTTTATCTTTTTGTTATTTTTTAACACTTTATATTATTCGATAATTGTAATTATTTTATTAATTATTATAATAATATTTCCTGATAATATGTCAACTATGCTATCAGACATGCCGAAAATGTATCTAGAAAATTGTTAATAAAGTATCCGTATTTTACAGAATTTTCAAAAACTCGAAGGAAACTTGGGTTCAGCTTAAAGAACTTGTAGCAGTTTGAACTGACTCTTTTTTGACTATTTCGACAATCTCTCAAAAATCTAAATAATTTTCGAGATTTTCTAAACATTCTAAACATCTTATAAAGCGGTCCAAATTTGTCTTCACATTTTGAAAAAATCCATCAACAAGGAAAAACTGCCTTAAACCTTAAAAACTGTAGTTTTTACACCACAGTTTCAAGTGGTATTTGAATTTGCAATAATTTGCACATTTAAAGTATTGAGTGCCGGAAGAGGATTCACAATCTGCAAAGATTCAAATTTTGCAAATTAATTAATTTATACCCTTTTGTTACTCTTTTTACTTCAATTCCAATACGGTTGCGAATATTTTCGGAAAAGTTTGGTATTTAAAAACCGAAATCCAGATATTTTGTTTTTTGAAAATTAAAAAATCTTTCGAAATGTTTTGGAATCCTTTCAAATATTTTCAGAAAATTAATTTTACTGAATAAAAAGTAATTTCAAATTCCCTCAGGAATCTTAAATGAAATATTTATTCTCTTGGAATCTTTCAAAATTCTTAAAAAGCTTCTAATTGAATAAAATTGATGTACTTCTTTGAAAATTCAGCTTTTTGGAAGACAATTAATTTCAGTTGAAGATTTATCATTTTAGTGGAAAATTCAACTACTTGGTTGAAAAATTATTTATTCTAATGAAAAGTCATATTTTTTGTTGAAAATTCAACTAATTTGTTACAAATTAATTTCATTAGTTCTTCACAACAAAATACCATTAAAATACCATCTTAAAAAAATGGATTTTTAACAAAGAGTTCAACTTTGAAAGAAATACTTGAATTTTCAAACAAAGAAGATCAATTTTCAACTAAAATGATGAATCTTCAATAACAATTAAATACATTTTCGAGACAAAAGTTCAGCATTTACCTGAGATCTTCTTTGGATGAAAATTCAACTATTTTTTCAAATTGAAATTCATCTGTTTGATATAAAAATTCATCTGTTTTAGCAAAATTGATCTTTTTAATTGAAATTAATTGATCTATTTGAGTGGAAATTGCATCTTTCTTGGATGAAAGGGCAGCTTTCTGGTTCACAATTCATAAATTTTGTTGAAAATTCATCCCATTCGATTGAAAATGTAACTGTTTTGTTGAAAACTCAACTATATTGTAGAAAATTTACTTTTTGCTTAAAATTCATACTTTGGGCGTTGAATAGTCAACTGCAATCTTTTTTGAACAAATATTCAACAACATTTTTTTAAATTTGTCTTTTTAATTAAAAAATTGATTATTAGAAATTGCATTTTTCTTGGATAGAAAGATAACCGTTTGGTTGAAAATTAAACTTCTTTGCTTGAGGATTCAACAATTTTGTTTGAACATTTCAGTTGAGCCACTTTTTTAGGAAATCATTTTTTTCTTAAAGATTCATCTTCTTGATTTAACATTTGAATATTGCGTGGAAAATTTTGTTGTTGTTGTTAAAACGTAATTCTTCTTACCGAAATTATAATTATTCAATTATCGGTTGAAAATACATTTTTTTAATAAATAAATATGTAACTTTTCGGTAGAAATGTTGTCCTTTTTAGTTAAAAGTTCAACTACTTGGTGAAAAATTCATATATTTGGTTAAAAATTCGTCTTTTTCGGTAGAGAATTAATCTTCGCAGTTTAAAATTCACGTTTTTACAATCACAATTAATAATAAAGCAAACGAAAAGAATGAATGTCAAACTCAATTTTAAACAAATAACACCTGTCTGAAGAAACAAATTCAATGATAATTTAAGAATTTAGTTAGCATTTAAAATTGGTGATGCAATCTCTATCTTCCACCAAATTGGAATAAAAAATAATTTTAGAGCTTCATGAATAATAATTAGTATGAAATTAACAATATTATATACACTCTCTATTGCACAACCAATTAATAATATACAAGAATGAAAGAAATTATAAAAAATAATTCCAGAGGCAATGAGTTTTTAACAAAACAAATAAGATTTTACTTTCAAACAAAATACTTGAATTGTCAGCAGAATAATTAAATTTTCAACAAAATAATTTAATTTTCAACCTAGAAATATGAAATTTGCACGACAAACTGAATTTAAAAACCAAAAAGACGAATTCTCAACAAGTAAAGATTTTTGAGTAGTGCAAGAAAAAAAAATTCATCTGAATTTCTGAACCTTCAAGCCAAAAGACGAATTTCCTATGCAAAAATTTTATTTCCAACCAGAAAATAAGAATTTTCAGCCAAAGGATTAATTTTCTACGGAATAGTTACATTTAAAACCAAATAGATAAACCTTCTTACAAAAAATAAATTTTCAAAAAAGTAGATCAATTCTCTCCACGCAATTGAATTTTCAATTAGAAAAAAAAAAAATTGATTAGCATTTCGAACTCGAAAGTTCATTGCCTCACTACCCGATTCGGGTAGGGTTTCTAGGTGGATAAATACTACCAGTGTGGGTCCGCCACACCCACGACGGGCCAACACCACGCAGTATTCCCGGACGGTCACCCATCCAAGTACTAACCGCGCCCAACGCTGCTTAACTTCAGTGATCTTACGGGAACTGGTGTTTTCAGCGTGGTAATGCCGTTTTTTTTTCAATTAAGGAAGACCAAAATATGTATTTCAGGCAAAAAGTAAATTTTCAACGAAATATTCGAACTTTCAATAAAACAGTGAAATTTTCGATTAAAATGGATGGCATTTCAGTATATTCCTACACGCAGCTCATGAACGAAGGGATTTTCATTTGGACCGGAATTTTCATTTTTTTGGGTGAGGAAACGAATTTTTGGAATGTCAAAGGTCAAAATTGAAAAGAAAATCAGCGCCGTTTTTTTTCTCGATCGAAATTTTTTAAATCCCTCCGTTCCGGAACTGCGTATATGAACATACTATTTAAATCTTGTTCGTTTTTGATTTCAGATAATTCGTTCCGAACTTGTCATGCTCAATGGAAATAAAAATTAGAAAACGTGTTTTGCGGTACATACAAAGTATTTATTTTATTATTAGCCTGAGGGATTTCAATAACTGTTTCATTAACTTTTCTATCACTTTTAATTCATACTTGTTTCTTATAATGCCAGATAATACTTAAAAAATTAAAAACCATAACAAAAAACATGGTTTCAGTAATAAAGAAAAATGTTTTAAATGATCATTTGATTAAGTTATTATTTGTCATCATGGCTTCACTGAGAATCTAAATTTGTAAAATTTGTGATGAGTTCATAACACGAATAATTTTTCAACGTGTGATGTCAATGAGAGGAGATTGCTCAATAAATGTGAAAATATTCAAATCATGAAGCAGCTCTTGAAATAAATGTTGTTGTAGTGTGTGATGTTATGATTGCATTCACTGAGATATTCGTCATAATACAAGTGGATTGTCTGACCATAATCGCGCATTCAGTAGAAAAGGCGGCAAAGGTTAGACCGTTGCGTTTACACAAGGAACGAATAAAAGAGTTCGAATAAATTTACTTCCGCGTTTGCTCGAGGGGTGTCTTTCATGGTAAATATGTATTAGTTTTTTTAACTCTATTGACTTTGGTTAATCACTTTAATCAAATACTGCAAATCCTATTAACCGCGAATGTTTGAAAGCGTTGCTGTAATGTAAGTAAACGGTCTGATGGTAACGGGTACCTATCACTGGAAAGTGACCGCTTTCATGGTTCAGTAGAAAAGGCAGTACTGGTTAGACAGTTATCCTTCATTTACGAACGATGAGAAACACATGGACTGTACAGATTCGAGGTCTATGATTGTATTTAATTCTGCAATCGTTCTGTCGTAGACTGGATAAGTTAATTTCAGAATCGCGTTTGGTTTACACACTGATTTTAAAATAAAATTTGGAAATATGTTGTAGCTGATTTTTCTGTCTTATGGATCGAAACTATAGTTTTAACTTTTGTTAAAAATTGTTTGAGGTTGTTATGAATAAATCTATTGTAGGAGTTCCATCCACGGGTGATCAATACGTAAAAGATAGATTCTTACAAGAGATTCAAACTTTTTTTTGGAATAAAAAGGCAATTGAGGATGTAAAGTATTGCAACTTGCCATTTTGAAAACTGTAGTTTTTACACCACAGTTTCAAGTGGTATTTGAATTTGCAATAATTTGCACATTTAAAGTATTGAGTGCCGGAAGAGGATTCACAATCTGCAAAGATTCAAATTTTGCAAATTAATTAATTTATACCCTTTTGTTACTCTTTTTACTTCAATTCCAATACGGTTGCGAATATTTTCGGAGAAGTTTGGTATTTAAAAACCGTAAATGTAATTTTTGAGATTAAAGGAGACACTGAATTTAAATTTATATTGGAAAAACTGAATTTAAACGAAAAGTGGCGATCCCACCGCTGCCACCAAAAATCAGCTGTTACGTCCCAAGCAAGTAGCAAGTAGACTCGCAGGGTTTTCCATACCAGACAGGCAGAGAACAAAGAGAAGAGGGACTAAGAGGAACACCGAAATCCATAGAAATCATGAAAAGGCTTTTGAAGGTCGTGATGATGACCAGTGGAACATCAACTATGCATACTGAAGATGCTTTGGCTGGCGTTAACTATTTGCAGCCAAAAACCACAACAGAAATACTGTGGGAGAGCATCAAGTGGAATACTACAATGCAAGAGAAATTGGTGCGTCTCCACTAACAAAGTGCGAAGCTTGAAACCACACGCGAATGAGGATACAATTTTCCGAAATCATTTGCTGAAAAGTATCCTCACATACATTAAGACGCATTAAGAGATTTTGTCGCAAAGGCGAAGAACATCAGCACTTATCGACACATCTCAGAAGACCAAGCAATGAAGATTGAACAACAGGTTGATTTGGCGTGGAAAACGCACAAAATGAACATCAGTTACAGGAAGCAGCGTCAGAAGATCAAACAGCGACAACTGATGTTCTTCCGCAACTTGTCAATGATCCAGCACCACCACATCCTCCAGAGGTAGATGGCTTAATACAACCACAGGCAGAAACAGAGGTTCATCAACCAAGAAGACGATTAAAATGGACATACCATATGAACAGAGATGTTATGCGCCTTTATTTTTTTGGCAGAGAAAAATGGGCAAAGTGTATGGAGAGAACAACATGGAATTTTCTTATTTAAGTATCCGTAGCTAGCCACAAGGATAAATAAGCCGAATCTAGAAGACCAAAAACGCTTAATCACTGTAAATAGATTGCCTTCGGCTGTTGAAATAGCTGCCATCAAAATAGAAGTGCAACATCAGCTTACTATTGATGAACTCCCCTTGGAAGATGTGGACAACGAAGACCTGATTAAAGCTGAAGGTGTAAGTGCTAGGCATAATGAACATCAAGTACCGGATCCATTAGAACCACATCTGCTCACTTATAAAATTGATGCAAACACCGAAATTCCAGTGTGAACAACACCTATTCACATTTCCTATAGTCCATGAATCTTAGAAGTAACAAATGTACGGAAAACATGACTAATTATTATGTGGAGCATTTTTGGTTCATTGAACAGGTGAAAGACACTGAAATCTTAAAAATTTCAAGATCGGACAGGTGAAAGACTGTTAAATCTTAAAATTTCAAGAATGGCGACACGACGGTTGATTTGAATACATGATGCTCGGCCGCTTACTCAGAATATTCCAGTGAATTTCTTCACTTCTGCCTGTTGAACTGACCTTTCGACATTAAAATAGGATTGTCTTTCTACGATTGATTTGTGAGTCGACCCAGTGCTTGACATTTTGGTGATTATAAATGTGGGTGTATTCAAACACTTGGAAATCGAAGATTCGAGTGAATCTGACTTCAGATGACTTGACTGAAAATGAACTTCGCTGCGAGGAGCATTTCGTTGCTAATCATGTGCGATTGCCCTCCGGCCAACACATGATGAGGTTACCCTTTCGGAAAGGTCCTCCAATCGAGATCGGTAGTTCATTGGGTAGAGCGAAACTTATTCTAAAGAAAACTCTAGCTCGCTTAAAAACTAAACCAGTAATTTAAACGAAATACTTCTCCTTTTTGTCTGAATATAAAGAGTTAAACCATATGGATTTAGTTAACGATCTCGAGAAAACAGACTCTTCTCAAACTGTATATCTGCCTCATCGTCCTATTATTCGAGATAGAAGTTCTACTACTCATCTACGAGTAGTCTTTAATGCCTTCATTCTCACTTCCGATGGATCCTCTCTTAACTCGCATTCACATACAGGTCCGAGATTATTAACTGATTTAGCCTCAATCATTTTGCGCTGGCGTATGCCAGAATTTGTTTTTGCAGCCGACGTGGAAAAAATGTTTCAGCAAATTAAAGTTGATCCTCGCGATTGTGATTATCAGCGCATATTGTGGCAGTCACCAGAAGGTGAACTAGAAGCCTGGAGATTAACCACCGTCACTTACTGAACAGCATGTGCCCCGTACCTAGCTAATCGTGTCATAAAACAATTGGCTAGGGATGAGGGTTCCAATTTTCTTAAAGCTCAAGCGAACTCAGAAAACAACCTATATGTGGATGACGTTCTTTTTGGTGCAGACACAATTGAGGAAGCTAATGAGTTGCGTGAACAGGTCTCACACTTGTTGAGACGTGGTGGTTTTCATTTAAGAAAATGTGCCTCGAATGATGAACTCTTGTTATCAGATTGTCCGCAGGGCAATCACGAAAGAGCTTTGCCAGGGAGGATGTCCAGTTGAAAGTTCTAGGTTTACGCTGGGATCCTACCTCTGACAAGTTTAGAATTCGAGTGCTGACTCCAGACATTATGCAACCTTCAAATAGAAAAATACTATCCATAATCGCTAAGTTGAACGATCCCTCGGGATGGTTGTCGCCTGTTATAATGGCAGCTAAACGGACGATACAGGAATTGTGGACTCGCAAACTGGATTGGAACGATTTCCTTCCTGATGATCTAACAAAACATTGAAATGATTTTTGTAGTAAACTTAATGAACTGGAAAAGATTCGAATTCCAAGATGGGCAGGACACCAAAAAACTAGCTTAGGGTATGAACTGCATGAGTTTTCTGATGCTTCGGCGAGAGCCCATTTCGCCGCAGTACACCTTCAAATTCTTCACGAGAATGGCGAGATGCAGGTAATTTTATTATTTGCTAAGACAAAAATAGCACCAATTCTATTGGTCACTATACCCAGGTTAGAGCTATGCGGTGCTCAATTACTCGCTAAGACTCTACACTACATTTTAGAAGTCACGGGGTTTCTAAATGCCCCACAATATTGTCACACAGATTCAATTGAAGTCCTACCTTGGTTAAGTAAACATCCCACGACTATAGAAGACTCAAAAAGAAAACCAAAAATGTGTTACACTTTTCATTCCAAGGCTCTATACGGCACGCCGTTCACCTTCAAAAAACTGTCAACAAAGAACATCTCTTCAAAATTTCATGTTCCTGCAATGGATATTATTTTTAATCCACGCGCGATGTTAAGGCGCTACAAACCCCCCATCTATATGAGAAGGTCCCCTTAAGAGAATTATATATTTTCAAGATTGTTAAAAAAATATAAAATAATTTTTGTTTTGACAAAATAATTCGATGAGAATATTAAGAAGATTTCTAAACATTTCAAAACATTATTTGAATTCCTTAAAAAATATGTAGAAGATTTTGAGGAAACTTTTCTTTTTATTGACACTTTTTTCCAAAAATGCAGGAAAAATTTGTATTGTTTTGAAAGATGTTTAGAATTTTAAAAAAATTCAAATAATTGAAAGTTCGAGAAAATGTCTACAATTAAAAAAAAATAAAGGATATTTCAACGCAATTTTAGGAATAATTCAAGTCAGTTTAAAATTGCTATGAGTCCTAAGGTAAACCAAAATTATGAAAATATTATCGAGCTTGTGATACGAAAATTTGCAATACATATAAATACATGATAAAATAAATACATGTAAGTTCTGGTTCACAAAAATAATTATAACAGTCGTATGAATGAATTTTTGATCAACTCAGTTAGTGATCACATATAAGGTACCTCTAATAATAGTTGAAGAAAAAATAATTTTTTCTACAATAAAACGAATGATTGAGATAGAGTAATAACTTTGTATTAAATGCTACATATTTTGAGGATTACATTACATTAAATTCAAACATGCTCGCCTGAGAGAAAATTCTACTGATTTGATACTCCAGCAACTGCGCCTGACTTTGAAATATCTTTGGCAGAATTCGTCTACAATTTTTTCTTATTTTGCCAAATATTTTTTCTGTATTTTTAAAATAATTTTTAAGTATTTTTTTCATACATTACACACGAAACATCGCAGAAAGACCCGTGTATAAGCCAGTGGACTTAAGTTGGACTCTGGTTTCGAGGTAAGAGTGCAACCCGTTTTTTTCAAATTAATTTAGGTTTTTTTTTTTGAAACCGTATACTAGAACACAGTGCTGGTTTAAACAAACAATAGATCATAATTAGAATGTAGAAGGGTCAGAATTCGTCATATTTATATTGCATATATCATCCTTTGGTTCCCGATACAATCATGTGTTTTAGGACTTTTGGGTACTTGTTTTTCTTTGATCTGAAAATAAAACGATTCTCAATTTAAATATTAGCAGCAAAAGTTGCGCACTCTGCGCGCGTGTAATTTTTGAGTTTTGGGGAAAAAATAATTTCCAATGTAATAAAATGTAATACATAATTGGTATTCCAACCAAAAGCGATTTAAATTTCTAATGAAGAACAGATTGAGTCATCTACAGAAGAAAAATTTTCAACAAAATAGCTTACTCCTCAAGGAAACAAAAATTTCTCGAATTACAGAAAAATATTCATTGGCTCTCAGTGCAAGTCCCCTATAATTCGGGTCAGGTGCAACAGGTACCTTTTTACCTGGAGGAGTAGTAGGGTTAGTAGGGTGGGGCATTAGGAGAGAAATGGGCAGAAAAGCACTAGGGGAGGGGTAGCACCAGATGGTAGTCATGAGAGAGGCGGTGAGGGTGAAGTGGGATGGTGTGTAAAAAACTGTAGTGGTAGGTAAGTATGAGATGGGAGCGGAAGTATACGGAGGAATGTAGGAATTAGGAAATAGGGCATGGTTTGTAGAGTTAGTATGAGAAGAACTGTAGAAGAGGGAAAGCCAAAAGAGGGGTGGGTATATGGGAGTTATGGAGGGTGAAGTATGGAATTTGAGTGAGGTTCAGGAGAATATGCAAGAAAGAAGAGGAGCAGTACGCGAAAGAATTTAGGAATGGGGGAATAGGAACTGAGTGGTAGGGGTATTAGGTAAGTGAAATTGGGAGAGAGGGAAGGAAGTAGGAGAGGAGACGACATGGTAAGGTTGGGTGGAAGAAAATTAAGGGAGTGGAACTTAGGTGGTTGGAGGGGGAAGTATGTGAAGGAATGTATGGGTTGAGAGGTTAGAGATGTGAAGTAGATGTATTTAGGATGGACCAGTAGGTGAGAGGCAGTAGAAATAGCAGATGGAGGTTGATGGAGGGAATGTGAGGTGATGGGCAGTTTGGGAGGGGATGTTTGGGACGGCGTTGGCAGGTAGTTAGTGGTGAAGAAGTGAGGGGTGGGATGATATTGTGAGGCGGGAGAGGACTTTACCTGAAAAATAGTATGAAATTTTTATATAAAAAATTAAGCAAACTTACGCGTTCTTATAGAAGTCCAGATGCTTCTTCACTGTAGCGTCATCCGCGCATGGGAGCGTTTGTTTGACAACATTTGTTTGTAAGCTCAAATCATTATCTTTCGGGGTACGTCCAGAAGTATAAGCTATGTAAAGACCTCCAAGAGCATATCCTGCATCGCTCATCCTAATTATGTCATCTTGGAATCTGTTACATGGGTCTGTTAGATCCTTAGGGGTTATATTAAACCATAGAAGCAAAGCTTGTTCGGTGGTCTACCCGTTTGCCGGCTGCGGATCGTCAGAACTAAGACTTTCTGAGAATCCTGAAAATTAAAAAAATAGATTCTAATAGTAATAGAAATTTTTGATACTATATTAAAAAAAAATCAGAGTTAGGGATCCTTGACAAATTACGTATAACAATTTGGGCCAAAGTATTTGACAAAATTTCACTGTTTCTTATGAGGGAGTCGGAAAAACTGGAAGATCTTACGTGAGTGAAATTTCTCGTCAAAAACAGATTTTAACATATTATAATCGAGAGAAAAATGCAGCAGAAATTTGATCGGTTCAAGCAAAAGTGGAAATTTTGACTTAAAAGGATAAACTTTGAAAAAGAAAAAAAAAATTAAATAAATTTGTCATCAAATCGTTGAATTTTGTACTCAAAAAAGAACAAATTTTAAATAAACTAGTTTGAAATTCAAAGAAAGAGGAATGTTCGTTCAATTATCAACAAAAATAATTTCTCACCAAAAAAGGTAAATTTTCAACTAAATAAGATAAATTTCGAAATTACAAATGGAAACGTTAATTTTCTAGTGAAAAACTGGTAATTATCGATATTCCAATAGAGCAAGATTTCAATTTCGTATAAGAATTGTTGAAAATGATAGAAAGACGCCTATAGCAATTTGTGGATGACCCTGGAAAAGAAATTGTTTTAATTAATGTAATTTCTTCACTTATACTTACCGACAGAAATTGCCACCAAAGTAAGGATGAAGAGTTTCATCCTGGACGTATTTGAAAAAACACCCAAGAAAATCGGACAGTAGGACGTTCAGTAGAAACAAAAAATTCACTTCTTTCTTGAGCTGATGTCGAGACACGGATTTCCTGACATTTATATACTATGATTTTTGAGGAAATTACCTTGCCTCCACTTAAAGTGGGTTTATCACTAATAGGAGACACGCATGTGAAACGCATTCTTTCTTATCTGGGTTTTATTTGCCAGACCTCTTAAACTCGTTCCAAATAACACGCTTTTCGAATAGACCTTAAAACTAAACTTATTTCTTAATTCTATTGTTTTTAGAACTTTATTTTCTTATTTTTAGACTAAAAATTTGTTTTATGGGGAATAGAAAAAGTTGAATTTCAAACATATTTTTTCGCGCATTTTAGAAAAAATGTAAATTATGCAAAAATGCCCTCTGGAATTTCTAATTTTTTATTATTCATCATTAGCAGAATCTGCACATTTGAAAAATTCGTCATAATAAGAAATGTTTTCTGAATTTGCAACTAAAATAATATGACTTGAAAAATTAAACAGAAAAACGCGAAATAGAGAAGAGTGTCAAGAAATTTGTTTTCAGCTTTTGGAGACAAACAAATTTACTCTCCTGTCTTTATTCTTGCCTGGTCTCGATTTTGTAAAAAAAATCAAAATTTTTACTTTTCATAAGGAGAAATCAATTTCTCTCATTTCAAAGAGGTATTCAGTTATGTACTGGCAAGTCTATGATCTATGTTTAAAATAATCGAAATAATTTAACTGCTTGTGATTTTTATATTAACATTTTATCAATGTATATTATTATATTAAGTATTAGAATAATTACAATTATCGAATGATTTGAAGTGATAAGAAATAAGGAAAAAATAAAAGTAGGCCATAAGAAAGAATTTCAACTACGTTTTCTAAAAACATAATTATGCTTTCGAAAATGTGGTGTTTATTCACGAAAATGTATTGTCATCGAGACTGAATTGCCTTGAATCAAGAGAATGTAGAACAAAGGGTTCCTGTATTGAATATATTTTTGTTAATGGAATAACAATTTTTATAGTAGACTTGTTCAATGTCCACAGTATTTTTTCAAATTATTGTTTAAATTTAAAATCAATTTGATTTTTTCAAATCTTGTTCTTGTATTGTTCTTTTGTATTGAGAAGTATTTTTCAAATTGTTGTTTTTTCAAATTCAAACAATAATTTTAAACAAAGTACACTCAACATCTAAAAATTTTCATCATGACGAAAAATTAGGTCTTTGAACGGAAGACTTTTAATTCAATGAAATTTTTTTGGATTCTAAAAATGTTACCTTCTCTTGAATTATTTTTAACTCTACTTGAATTCTTTTAAATTCGTATTGGATTTGTATTCATTTAATAAATTTTTCCTAATTTTCTGGTTCTTTCTTAAACAATCTATGAAATGAAAAATGAACTAGGTTTGGAATTTTTATATAATTTTAAAGAAGGCCTTTTTTATTATTCTCATAAAAATCTATCAAAATACTTTTAAATGTTCCCATAAAATTAATCATAAGAAGGATTCGTCTTATATTTTCCTAGAAATTTCCAAAAAATACAATCCACTTGATTCTCTTGAAAATTCTAAAAAAGCTTTTGGATTTTCTTTCAAAAAAATTCTTCAAAAATATCTCAAAACTAATAAAAATTGCCTTCAAGAATATTCCACAATATTTTCCAACGCTTATAAAAATCTTAAAGAATGTTTTAAAATTTTCAAAAAATAATTTTCTTCGAATTAATTTTAAAAAATCAATCTAAATTCTCTTAGCGATTCGAAAAGAAATGTAATTCTCTTCAAATTTTCTTCAAATTCATCAACAGTTGAATCTTAAACCAAAAGGATGAATTTTCTGCTCAGAAGATTAATATTCTATCAAAAAAGACAGATTATAAACAAAATATGAGCTTACAAAAAAATAGTTACATTTTCTAACCAATACTTAATTTTCAACGAAAAATGTAACAGTTTGATATTTCAACTGAAAAGATTTTCATTTAAAATAGAAAACGTTACATTCATTCAAAATACAGAAATTTTCAAAAAAATAGTTAAATTTTCGAAATAAAGAGATTTTTCAGTCAGAAACACTAGTGCTACTAGTGTGGGCTCACGACACCCACGACGGGCCGACAGCACGCAGTATTCCCGAAAGGTCACCCATCCAAGTACTAACCGCGCCCAACACTGCTTAACTTCAGTGATCTTACGAGAACTGGTGTTTTTGTAATTATTCCTGAATAATAAAATTCCCGATGGGACATTACGGAGTTATAAAATATCCCACACTTTCAAATTCCCGAAATTAAACAATTAAAAAAATTGTGTGTAATCAATATTATTTGTTTGAACAATTCTGCAATCGACCGGTATGTAATTTAAAGCTGTTGAGTTGAAAAAGTCGAAAGCTTTCGTTTTAACATGCAATTTATTGAGCCTTAAAAATAAAATAAAACACGGTATAAAAAAGGGGAAAATGATTCTTTGGCAACTTCGCGGTCGTCACCGTTTCCATCCCTTTATTTTTCAATTTGAGAAAACTCTGAGCCAAGTTTTTTGCCAAAAAAAAAGAGTTTTCTGCAAAAAAATTGAATTTTAAGTCCGAAAATTTCAAATTGTATTAAAAATTTGAATTTTTGACCAAACGGTTGAATTTTCAACTGAAATTATGAATCCTCAATCGAATGGTTAAATTTTGTTCAACAATTAAATATGATTGAAAAGATGGAATTTTTATCTAGAATGATGAATCTTAAAAAAATAGGTTTTTAACAAAGAGTTAAACTTTCAAAGAAATACTTGAATTTTCAAACAAAAAAGGTCAAATTTCAACTAAAATGATGATATAAAAATTCATTTATTTTAGCAGAAATTGTATCTTTCATAGATAAAAATGATTTATAATAATGAAATAAAAATTATTTCTTAGATAAAAAACCATTTGGTTTTCAGTGGAAATTATTTTGATTGAAAATTTAACTGTTTTATTGAAAATTCGACTATTTCGTTGAAAATTTACTTTTTGCTTAAAATTGATATTTTGGTGTTGAATATTCACTGAAATATTTTTCGGATAAATATTCAACTAGTTTAAAAAAAAATTCGGTAAGAAAATTCATTTATTTTAGTAGAAATGGCATCTTTCTTGGTTATAATGCAAATTTTTGTTTAAAAATTAACCTTCTTTGCTTGAGGATTCAACAATTTTGTTTCAAAATTTTAGTTGAACCACTTTTTTGTTAAAGATCCATCTTTTTAGTCGAAAATTCATCTTATTGGTTGAAGGTCTCCGTATTTTGTTGAATGTTAATCTTCCTCAATTGAAAATTCAATTGCGTGTGAAGATTTAACTCTTCAGTTTAGAATGTAAATATTTTGTCGAAAATTAATAGTTTTGCTGAAAATTCTTATTTTCTGGTTAGAAATCACATTTTTGCATAGAAAATTCGTCCTTTGGCTTGAAGGTTCAACGATTTGGATGAACTTTTTTTTCTTGCACTACTGAAAATTCTTTACTTGTTGAGAATCCGTCTTTTTGGTTTTGAAATTCAGTTTTTCGTGCAAATTTCATATTTCTAGGTTGAAAATTCAATTATTTTGTTGCAAATTTCCTTATTCTGCTGATTTTTTAAATTGAAGTTATAACTGTTCAATTTTTGGTTGAAAATCTATCATTTTTATTACATAAAAATGTAACTAGTTGGTTGAAATGTTGTCTTTTTTAGTTAAAAATTTCACTAATTGGTATAAAATTCATATTTATTTTTGAAAATTCATATTTATTTTAAAAAATTCATCCTCTTTTGTGAAAAAATTAATCTTTTCTGTTTAAAATTCGTGTTTTTGATCAGAAAATCCAGTTTATTTATTACAAATTCCTAACTTACGTGAAAAAATAATTTTTAAATTGTTAATGAAAATTCAATTATTTTGAATTGTTTGAAAAATTAAATTTTTGATACAGGAAAACAATGTATTTTCAACAAAATAGGTCATTCTTACACTAAGGAGGTGAATTTTTAACTAAAATGATACATCTTTAGTCAAAAGTTGAATTTTTAAAAAGGTAGTTCGACTTTACAGGAAGTGCATGTAATTTTATCACAAAAAAAATCAAGATTAAGAAAAGAATAGTTGATATTTTCGGTTGAAAATAAAGGGTCTAGCCGGACAAGATAGTCAAATCTGCCTTGTAGGGAACCTCTACAACTAAATACAA
>CAKNXH010061824.1:0-34561 GCA_932178445.1 Andricus quercusramuli | reverse complement strand
TTGTATTTAGTTGTAGAGGTTCCCTACAAGGCAGATTTGACTATCTTATCCGGCTAGACCCTTTTAATCAAAGAAAAACCTAAATGTTCAACAAAAAAGTTAAATTTTTTTTATTTCTTTGAAATTCCATAGAATTTCCTCAAGTCTTTGAAATCCTTTAATAACTTCGGTGCATTCTTGGAATCCTTTGACATTTTGTAAATCATTAAATTTCCTAGAATCTTGTAAAATATCTTAAAATTTTTCGAATCCCTGGAAATCGATTGAGAGTTTGTAAATCCTTGAAGTCATTGAAAAACCCGTAAATTTGAAAATCCCTTGGAATATTTTGAATTCCCAGAAATTCAAGATAACTTATTTCTTACTTCATCCATTTCGCACAATTAGAATAAAGTTCCAAAAAGGTCTTACCTCCTATTTTTTAAAAAAATTATTGAATTCTTCACCAAATAATTCAGTTTTTCGCCCAGAAGGTTGATTTTCTATTGAAAAAATTGAATTGAAAAAAAATAACAGAATTTTTAACAAAAAAAACATCAATCGTTATCTACCAAGTAGTTGAATTTTCAAGAAAACAATTGAATTTGCAACTACAATAAAAATTATTTTTTGATAAAAAAAGATTTATTTTCAACAAAAGTTGAATGTCAAAAAAATAGTCAAATTTTTAATGGAAAACAAAATTTCACAACATTTTGGAATTTGTAACGAAATAATTAAATTTCCTCAGCAAAAACGTGAATTTTAAACTGTGAAGTTTAATTTTCTACCGGAAAAGATGAGTTTTTAACAAAATATGTGAATTTTCTACCAAGTAGTTGAACTTTCAACTAAAAAGGACAACATTTCTACCGAATAGTTAGATTTATATTTATTAACAAAAAAAAAAAATTTCAACCGATAATTGAATAATTATAATTCCGAGTTGAAAAATTAATTTTTTACAACAACAAAATTTCCGACGCAATATTTAAATGTTCAATCAAGAAGATGAATCTTTAACAAAAAACTGATTTCTTAAAAAAGTGGCTCAACTGAAATTTCCAAACAAAATTGTTGAATCCTCAAAAAAAGAAGGTTAATTTTCAACCAAACAGTTGCATTTCTATCCCAGAAAAATTTCATTTCTCCTTATCAATTTTGTAATTAAAAAGATAAATTAAAAAAAAAAGTAGTTGAATATTCGAAAAAGATTACAGTTGACTATTCAACGCCCAAAGTGTGAATTTCAAGCAAAAATTAAATTCTCTATGAAATAGTTGAATTTTCAACAAAACAGTTAAATTTGCAATCGAAAGGGATGAATTTTCAACAAAATTTTTGAATTGTAAGCCAGAAAGCTACATTTTCATCCTAAAAGATGCAATTTCCACTCAAAAAGATAAATTAATTTCAATTCAAAATATCAATTTTGCTAAAACAGATGATTTTTTATATCAAAAAGATAAATTTTCATTTGAAAAAATATTTGAATGTTCTTCCAAAGAAGATCTCAGGTAAACGTTGCACTATTATCTTGAAATATTATTGAATTGTTATTGAAAATTTATCATTTTAGTTGAAAATTCATCTGTTTTGTTTGAAAATTCAAGTATTTCTTTGAAAGTTCAACTCTTTGTTAAAAATCCATTTTTTTAAGATTCACTATTTTAGTCAAAAATTGATCTCTTTTTTGAAAAGTTGATTATTTTCTTAAAAATTGTTTTTTGTTTGTTTTTGTTTAAGGTCTATTCTAACTATTTTAACTTCTATTTTTTTTGCATAAAATTGAACGGCTTGATTGAAAGTGAAACTAATCTCTGAAAATTTGAATTTTCTTTGGTTAAAGATTCATGGTTTTAGTTGAAAATTTAACATTTTGGTTGGAAATTAAAATTGGACATTTTACACAATTATCAATTGAACAGTTTGACTTTCACTTAAATAAATTTCTTGGAATCAATAAAATCGTATTTTGTTGTGAAGCACTAATGAAATTAATTTGAAACAAAATAGTTGAATTTTCAACAAAAAATATGAATTCTAAACAAAATAAATTATTCTTCAACCAGATAGTTGAATTTTCAACTAAAATGATAAATTTCCAACTGAAAAAGTTATTTTCTACCAAAAAGGTGAATTTTCAAAGAAGTACATTAATTTTTTTCAATTGGAAGCGTTTTAAGAATTTTGAAAGATTCCAAGAGAATAAATTTCCTTTAAGATTCGTGAGAAAATTTGAAATGTTTTTTTTAATTGGAGAAATTAATTTCATTAAAATATTTTAATGGAATCCAGAACATTTCGAAAGATTTTTTAATTTTCAAAAAGAAATATATCTTGAACAATTTTAGGGCAATTGTTATTAGTGTTGAAAGAAATAATAAAAATTCTAAGAATGATTCAAGTCAGTTTGAAATATATCAAGAAATTTAAGAATGTAAATTTAAAAAATAACGTTGATTAATTAATCGTTATTTGAATTTTTTATTTTCTGTAAAAAATTATTTTTCCCTCAAGTTATAATTTAGTTGTTTTTCATTCTTTTTTTACTGCAAAATCGCCTCTGGTAGGAAATTTAACTATTTTGTTGAAGATTCATCTTTCTGGTATGAAAATTCATCGATTTATGTAGAAATGATTTTTATTGCTTATTAGAAATAAAGTGTGGTTGGTTAACAATCAAGTTCTTGGTAAAAATTAATATTTTCAATTCAAAAAATTTCAACTGTTTTGTAGAATTTCTAGGAAAATTGATAATGATTTTTTTTAATTTACTTGAAGAAAATATTTTAAAGAAATTTGAATCATTTTATAAGATTTTTATAATTATCAGAAAATATTGTGGAATATTTTTCAAGGAAACTTTTTTCAGTTTTGAAATAACGAAAAGATGAAAGTAGGCCACAAGAAATAATTTCACCTTCATGTTCTAAAAATATGTTGTTTTCTAAAATGTGGTGTTTATTCACGAGAATGTGTTATCGTCGAAACTCAAGTACCTTGCATCAAGAGAATGCAGAACGAACGGTTTCTGCGTGGAATATTTTTGTTAATGGAATAACTAATAATCAAGTATAAAATAATGCATAATGTAACCAATATTTTCAGTAAATAAGTGTATTATTCATTATTTTAGGTTTTATAATTCGACCCTTTTTCATTTTTCAGATTCAAGAATTTTATTAATTTCGCTATTTAATTGTTAATTTTATGGAACAACTAAAAAATCCTCAAGAATGAAATATCCGACATTGTCAAGTTCCCGACATAAGAAAGTACATGAATTTATAAAATTGAAAAAATTGTTTTTCTATCAATATTATTTATTCATTGAAAATAGAGAAATTAAATATTTAATAATTAATAATATTTTAATGACCAAATCAAATTGTATTTTATTTAATTAATTGTTCTGTCTTTTTCAATATTTTTTTCAATAAACATAAATTATTCAATTTAATGAAAAAATCTATATTTTTTAAATTTCCTCCAATACAATATAATTTTGAAAATGAGGGTTTTTTAAAAATTAAATTGAGTATTTTATGTTAACTGAAAAAAATAATTTAGAAAAAGAACAGAACAATAACTGAAATAAAATATAAGTTAAGTTGGAGGAACGTAAGAAAAGTGAAAGAAATTCGATAGAATTTATTAAAATTCAGGGGGAATTAAAAAAAAATGCAAGTGAAGTGAGAATAATGAAGAAGTATACACAGTTTTCGCGATGACACATCATATTATATTTAAGGATACGGCTGACCAAAGAAGGTCACTACCACTTGAGAAGGGGCTGCTTGCGAGTAAACTTTTCTATTTTTCACATTTTCGATTTTTATATTTTTTATTTATTGTGGACAGTCCTAACCAAAAAATTGACAAATTGGAATGGGCTTTGGTATACTCTTTGAGTGTCCTAAAAAGGACAAGTTCGTTAGCCAGTCATTTTTGATGGAAATTCAAAAAGTGAGCGTTTTTTTCAACATTTTTGAGACCACTTCTTCTCAAATTTGAAAATTCTATATACGGCTGTCTGTAGTACTCAAAAAGACAAACAATTTATTCCAATGACTTTTTTTTGATAAAAATACTGTTATAAGACTTATCAATTATCTTGAAAAATCGAAAAATTAAATTTTTTTCGTACAAAAAAATAATGAAAAATAAAAAATTTTATTTTGCGGTCATACTATACAAGATACATAAAAAGATAAAGAAACAAATTTGGGCACTCTGAAAAGATCTACAAATTTTTTATTAATTACTTTTTGAAAATAAAATTTCCGAAATTATAGAATTTTCGAAACATAGAACTTTGGAATTGGAAAACCCTATATTACTAAAGTTCAGGGCAGGTAAACAATTAAAAATATTTCTTTTCAATAAACATTGTTCATTTACTAAAAAAAACAGTGATCAAATATTTTTATCAATGAAAACATTTCTTTGATGTTTGATGTTTTTTAAATAATAGCTTGATTAAAAAATAATACTATTTGTATAAGAATTGTATAAAGAAATTTTACTTTAAACTTTACTATTTGAGAATTTCAATTATTTTAATTACAATTATTATATAAAATGAGAAAATGTTGAATTAATAGAAGATAAAAGTAGGCCATAAGAAATAATTTCACCTTCATGTTCTAAAAATGTGATGTTTTCTAAAATGTGGTGTTTATTCATGAAAATGTGTTATCGTCAAATCTGAATTACCTTGCAACAGGAGAATAAGGAAAAAACGACATTCAAACTGAATTTTTCAGGTAAAGGAATAAATGAAAATTTGAATCAAAAATAAACATAAAATAGGAAATATTTGTATTGGAAAAAAGTATTTTTTTCGTTTACTTATTTTAATTTTATAATATAACAATTTCTTAATTTTTCAAATACGAAAAATTTGTAATTCAAAAATGGTATATTTTGAATATTTGCTTTTTCGGAAATTTCATTGACTTTATTAACTAATTATTAGATTAATTATGAATTTTATAGAACGTCTGACGTCAATATTATTTATTTTAGAACAATGCCATCATTAATTATTTTGATAAAAAAACGTATTTCTGTAGAATGTGTTTTTCTAAATTAGAGTGATTAACTTGAAATGTTTGTTTTAGTCATTGTTCTCGTAATAGAAATCTTTCACTTGTATGGTTCTTGTGCATTGAGAACTATTTAGAAAAAATATATTCAACATCTGCAAATTTTCTTCACAACAAAAAACCATTTTTTTTAATTAAGGAAATTTCTTTCTAAATTTGCAGCTTTTAGCCGAGTAGTTGAATTTTTTGCCAAAAAAGGAATTAAAAAGAAAATGTTAAATGTTATACCCGAAAATTTGCATTTTTAACAAAAATTTTAATTCTTGACCAAATAGTTAAATTTCCAATTAAAATTATGAATTGAAATTTTCAAACAAAATTTCTGAATCCTCAAGCTAAGAAGGTTAATTTTTAACATAACAGTTGCTTTTATATCCCAGAAAGATGCGATTCCTAGTAAAATAGATGAATTTTTCAATTGAAAAGACAAATTAAAAAAAGAAGTAGTTGAATATTTATCCAAAATGTATTTCAGTTGTTCATTCAACATCAAAGTATACATTTTAGGAAAAGAGTACATTTTGTACGAAATAGTAGATTTTTCAACAAAACATTTAGATTTTCAATCAAACGGGGTGACTTCTCAACAAAATTGTTGAATCGTCAACCAAAAAGCTGCATTTTCATCTAAGAAAGATGCAATTTCCACTAAAATAGATTAATTAATTTTTAATTAAAAAGATAAATTTTCATTAAAAAAAAAAAAACAGTTAAATTTTCATTTAAAGAAGATCCCAGGTAAATATTGAATTCTTGTCTTAAAACCGTATTCAATTGTTATTAAAAATTTATCATTTCAGTTGAAAATTGATATTTTTTGTTTGAAAATTCAAGTACTTCGTTGAATGTTGAAGTCTTTGTTAAAAATCCATTTTGTTAAGATTCATCATTTTATTCAAAAATTCATCTTTTGTTTAAAAAGTTAATTATTTGCTTGAAAATTCGATTGTTTCCTGATTCTCTGAGGTGTATTTCAACCATTTTAACTTCAAGTTGATTTAGAATTATTCTGGGTTGAAATATCAACTATTACATTTTTCGTTTCGAATACCAATTCTGTTGCTAAATAAAATTCAACTACTTGATTGAAATTGAAACTACTCTCTCAAAAATTGAATTTTCTTTGGTTGAAGATTCATAATTTTATTTGAAAATTCAACTATTTGGTTAAAGATTTAAATTTAAAATTTTGAAAATTTATCAGTTGAACAGTTTTGCTTTCAATCAAAGAAATTTCTTTGTTTCAACACAATGGTTTTTTGTTGCGAAGAACATTTTTGGATGTTGTATGTATTTTTCTAAATAGTTTTCAATGTTTTCAGAACAACGCAAGGACAAGATTTCTATTACAAGAAGAATAACTAAAAAAAAAACACTTGATGATAATCAGAATAATGTTGAAAAATACATTCAACAAAAATATGTTGTTTCATCAAAAATAATTGTTGTATGTATATTTGAACTCTCCCTTTTACGGGTTCGAGGGCCTCCGCTCCCTGTACATATGTTTACATTTCATCCTTACTCTAACTTACTCGCTACTTATTTCCTAATGCATCGCCTTATATATCAACAATAATCTTAATACTACTCTTCTTAAACTATAGACAATGAGCGATCTTCCCGGGCTTCCGTTTTCTCTTACCATAAATTCATTTAGACCGATTTGAAAATTTACTCGTTTGTTTCCTTTAAACAGGATTACCCGTTTGGCTCTGCCCTGATCCCTTGCTTTCTCTTATTTCTTCCAGTTTTTTCATCCACATCACTCCCTGCCCATTATCATCCAAGATCCATCTCACACATTCATCCACACTCAACTGTCCATCTTCCTCTCCTGTACACCTCTCTAACACATGTGCCCATGACTCCACTTCGTACCCACATACTCTGCACAGATTATCCTCTTCATCCATCCAATATCTACAAGCTCTCACTTCTTCTCCCATTCTAAACCGTATCACCCTATTCCATTTGTCTTCCTTTTTCATCTTTTGCAAATATTCTGGTTCCGTCACCCCTTTGACCATCATATACCATCTATTGTACTTCGACTCCATGATCTTTCTCCATCTCTCTTCTCCTTGTCTTACTAATAGCTCTAATTCTATGTTCTGCCAATCCAGAACCCCTTCTTGTATATCACAAACCCTCCTAATTTTTTTCCTTTCTTCCTCCCATTTCGAATTTCCCAAATTTCCTCTCGTCTCCTTATTCCGAATTTCGCCCAAGCATACTTGTGCTATTCTGCTCCCCTCTCCCCTTTTCAGCTTCTCTTCAAACCTCCAGGCTCTCTTAATTTGTCTAGTTACCATTTTTTCCCTTCCTAGTTCTTCCCTCAACATGTATCCTGGGCAACTCCAACTAACCCCCATTACCCATCTCAAAAATCTCTCATGTATGCTTTCCACTTTCCTATGTTCCTTTCATCCCCAAACCTCCACTCCATAACACAACACCGCCCAAACCAACGCATCAAACAACCAAACCCTCATTCTCCTATCGTCCTTGAACCTTCTCTTTCCTAGCCCCCATACTTGGCCCATTACTTTACTCGCACTTTCGATTCTTTTCCTCACCTGCAAATCGTTTCCCCCTCCTGACTCAAACCAAAAACCTAGGTAACAGAACTCCTCCACAATTTCCACTGTTTGTCCGTTCATCTTCCAAACGTAACCTATTTTGGTCTTTTTATTTCTGAAGCACATCACCTTGGTCTTCCCTACGTTCACCGTCAGTTCTTTTGTTCCCACGTACTCTTCGAAAATTCTTATCATTAGGTTCATCCCCTTCTCATCGTCTGCTATTAGAACTACGTCGTCCGCGTATGCTAGGGATTATAGTTTGCTATTACCCAGGATCGTCCCCCCTTTCCCTTTCTCCTTTAGCTTCTCCTCTAGATCTGCCAGCAGCAGATTAAAAAGTAGTGGACTCAACGGGCACCCTTGCCTTGGACCTCTTCCTGTCCAGAAAACCTCCCCTTTTTCTCCGCGTATCTTCACCCTAATCCTGGTTTCAGTAAAAATTTCCTTTATCCTCTCCACCAGCCCTTCTTCTGTTCCCCTCTCTTTCATTGCCTGCCATATCACTTTTCTCTTCACTGAGTCAAAGGCTGCTTTGAAATCTACAAACAAAGCGACTAATTTCCCTCTTTTTCTCCCTAAGTTTCTGTTAACCAAGTAGTTGAGTACGTAAATGTTGTCTACTGTCCCTATCCCTTTTCTAAATCCCGTCTGGTTGTGTGGGATACTTTGCTTCTCTTCTATCTGGTTCTCTAACCTTTTTCTTAGAATTTCTGTGTATATTTTATAGCCCCCTTGCATGAGAGTGATCCCTCTGTACTCTTCTACCTTCTTACCCTCCCCTTTCTTAACAAGCGGTACTACCAGCCCTGTCATCCACTGCTCCGGCCACCCTTCTCCTTTCCACACCTTGTTGCATATCCTCCACATCACTTCCCTAATCCCTTCTCCTCCATACTTTATCGCTACATTCTCTATACCATCCTTTCATGTGGCCTTGTTTCTTTTCATTCTATCTATCGCCTCATTCACTTCTTCTCTTGTTATTTCGTTCGCTTCCTCCATTTCTCCCTGGACTGTCTTTCTATTTTCCCCTTTGATCCTATTTTGTTCTCCTCCTAGCAGACTCTTAAAATAATCCGTCCATTCATCCATTTCTATTTCTTCATTCACGCCCTTCCTTCCTCCTCTTTCCGTGTTTATCACATCCCAGACCCTACCTTCTTTGATTGCTTTTTCTACTTCTTCCTTGTATTTCTCCTTTCCCCTTTGCTTTTTCCCTTCCAGCATCTTCTCATGTTTTTTTTTCTCCTGTTGTACTCCGCCTTCTCTATTTCTGCTTTCCTCCATTTTCTTACAGACTCTTTCATTCTCTCCTTACTCTCCCTGCATTCCTCGTCCCACCAGCCTCTCCTTCCCTCTTCTCTTCCTTCTTTTGTACCTATCTCATCCTTCACCTTCTCAATCGACCCTTTCAACCTTTTAATTAACGAGTCTACTCCCTCCTCCTTTTCATATCTAACATTCTCCTTTTCCATCTTCTGTTCAAACACTTTTAATTTATCTACCCCCCAGACTCCCATTTTCGTATTCCTTTCCCCCCCTCTTTCCTTTCTCCCTCTTCCACGCTTATGGACGCCACCTTTCAGTGTAGCTATTACTGGGAAGTGTTCTGACCCTATCTCATTCCCTACATTCATACTGCATATCATATTACTCATTCTTTCTTCCGCCAAGATGTAGTCTATTATTGTTTCTCCTTTACCTATATATGTAATCTCTCCTTTCTCATCTCCTTTCATGTTGCCATTACATATATAAACCATCCGGTTTCTCCTATTATGTCTAGTAACCTCCTCCCCTCCCGGTATATCTCCCTATCTTTGGAGCTCCTTATATATGCCTCCTTTTCTTCATCCCAAGTCCCTCCCCCTTGCTCGCCAGTCCAGGCGTTTAAGTCTCCTCCTATCAAAACCAATTCTTCCTTCTTTTCCTCCATCCACCTCCTGATTACTCTCCAACCTTCCTCTTCCCCTCTTCTTCTATATACACAAACCACCACTATTTTGACTTTCCCTATTATAATCCTTCTTACCATTGTTTCCTCCTTTTCTTCCCTATCCTGCTCTGTTTTACCTTTTCCTGCCAATTCTTTTCTCACCCCGGCTACCATGCCGCCCATTCCTCTACCTTTAACTTGTTCCTTTCTTGCTTCTTGCATTGTCCACACATACCCTTTAGGTAACAACCTTTTCATCCCCTTCCAATCCTTCTCATCCGCCCAGGTTTCACTCATCATAATCACATCCCACTTTTCTAACTCCCGCCAGAAACCTTCATTCTTGTTCTTCAAGCCTGGCACATTCCAGAAAGCTATTTTCACTTTTTTCTCCTCCCTTCCCTCCCCTGTCCTCCTTACTTCTCTTCCGCCTTGCTTTTTGGAAACCCCTCTTTTTGCTCTCTAGCCTCTTTTGTCTCTTCCTTTCTTCTACCTTTCTCAACTCTTTTTCCCCTTTTCCTTATTTCTTCTACCTCCTCGCCCCAGACCCACTCCTCTCCATTTATCCATAGTCTGTCTCGCCCTATCCATACCATGTATCCCTTTTTCCTCTCTATCCATGCTCTCTGTTCTATTTGCCATCTCCTTTTCCTCTCCCTCCAAGTCAAATCCTCTTCAATTCTCTCCCTTCTTCCTTTCAATAATTTTTTGTTCTCCATAATTTTCTTTTTCTCCTCCTCACTCCCTATTTTTTCTACAAACATTCCCTCTTTTCCTTCCTTCGTCATTCCTAATCTCTTAACTCCTTCTACTCTTGCCCAAATTCCAATATCTCTCAGCAGATTCTTGATTTCAATTTCCCCTGTTTCACTCTCTATTTTCAATCCCTTGACTACTATGTTATTTTTTCTCTTCGCCCTTTTTCCCCCTTCCAACCTTCTTTCAATCTCACTCATTCTCTTCTTCAATCTTTCATTCTCATTTTGCACGTTATCACTCCCTTCTACTTTTTCCGCACTTTCTCTTCCCTTCCCCATATGCTCATTCCTAACTTCTAATTTGCTTACCCGTTCTTCCAGTTGTTTTATCTCCCTATTTGTCTGTTCGTCAATCCCTCTCTGTCTATTCTCTATGGCGTCTAGTTTACCCCATACCTTGTCTTTCTCCTCTTTCCAGAGTTTATCCCACTCTTCCCACTTTTCTCTTACATTTCTCACTTCCCACCTAACTTCTTTCCCCTGCCTATTCATATCTTCCAGAATCTTCCTTGTTTCCTCTCTAAACCCTTTTATGAGGGCTGCTAGCTTCTCAAACATCCCCCCATCCCCCCTGTCTCTGTCTGGTGTTTTTCGTTTAATCTTGACTTTCTTGTTATCCGTGTCCCTTTCAGGGTCATCTTCCCCTTCCTCTCTTTTCCTTTTATCTTCCCCTTCACTGCTAGTCACGTTCCCTTTTTTGTGCCATTCATCCAGACTCCTATTCGAGCCCGCGCTACCTAGCCTGTTGAGGCGCTCGCGCTGTAAGTTTGAAGGTCTCCCGGGATTCTGGCTCGTGCCTGAACCCCTTCTCTCAGCTGATCCGACCCTGGTCGGTGTCTCGAATGTCTCGTCATCGCTACTGTCCAATTCTCCCTTCTCCCCACTAACCACGCTCGAAACCTCGTCCGCTCTTGCTTCTTCATCTCCCTGCCCTCCGTCGCCGTTTGTGGACTTCTTATGGTCGGCATTCCTACCTTACCAAAGAGTCCTCGATGTTTCCCGCTCTTAGCTTGCCTACCTCTTGCCCCCCCTTGCTCGACAACTATTTTCTACACCTAACCTCAGAACAAAATTTGCCCGTTTCAACTTTCTTTTCTCACAACTTATTTTCACCCTTTACACACTTGCCTTCACTCACCCTTCTTCCTTTACACCTGCTCTCCACACTCACTGCCCTTTCTGCACCCACACACGCTGATTCCCTTCACCAAAGCCAAAAAACGCAACACTTGACACAGAAGAGTTCTCTCACGATCGGTACCGAAAACGGAAGCCTCATCAAAAATAATTAATGACAGCATTGTTTAAAAATAAATAGTATTGATTCAACACAATTTTTTCAATTGTTTAAATTCTCGAATTTGAAAGTGTCGGATATTTGATAACTCCGCAATGTTCCATCGCGAATTTTATTATTCAGACATATAAAGACGTCCAATAAAATTGATAATTATTCAAATAATTAGTTAATGAAGTCGAAATTCCCGACAGGGAAAAATTTATTTATTATAAATTTTCCGAACTTGAACAATTGAGATACTATTAAATTATGAAATAAAAATTGGTAAATAAGAAAATCCTTCTTTTTATTAAAAATATTTGTTATTTTATGTTTATCCTTGATTCGAATTTTTATTAATTCCATTAACTGAAAAATTTAATTTGGATGTCGTTTTTTCACTAATTCTCATTATTGCAAGGTAACTCAGATTTGACGATAACACATTTTCGTGAATAAACACCACATTTTAGAAAACATCATATTTTTGGAACATGAAGGTGAAATTTTTTTTTATTTTCCTAATTGGGAAATTCCGGAATAATATTCCCAGCAGAAAATTGCTGAATTTATAAATATTCCAACTATCCGGCAAATCATTAAACTTTAAAATACACCCCTCGGTTATATTTAATTAATAAATAAAAATTAATAGTCTTCGATTGCGATAATGTTTATATTTAAAAAATTTATCATTAATCAAATAAACTTCTTATATTCATACCCCTACCCCTTTTATTAGAATATTTATACAATAATATTATTTATATTTAATCAATCTTTTTTTTAAAATCTTCGGTTCAAAGACTAGGTTCTTTGTCATGATGAAAATTTGTAGATGTTGAACGTATTTTTTGTTGTTGAAATTATTGTTTGAATTCAAAATAACAACAATTTGAAAAATAGTTCTCAGTGCAAATGAACAACGAAAGAACAAGATTTAAAAAATTTAAGATATTTTGAATTTAAGCAATAATTTAAAAAAATATTGTGGACATTGAACAAGTCTTCCATCAAAATAATTAATTACTCTAATTTTAATAAATAAACAATATTGATTGGAAAATAATTTTTTCCCATTGTATAAATTAATGAATTTTCTTATTTTGGGAATTTAAAAGTGTCAGATATTTTATTTTTCAGGATTTTTCAGTTGTCCCATAAAATTAAGAATTAAATAATGAAATTAATTAAATTCCCGGAAAATAAAATTTTCGAAGTATAAAATTCCCGAATAAAACAAAAACTACGCGTCATATAAAAAAGTGAATAATGACAAATTTGTAGATATTTTTTAGTTGCAAAATTTTGATCAATTCGTTTTCCATCGTGTCTCACATAGTTTGACAGCAAAATTGAATTTTTTATTTTTTTATTATTTTTTTTGTGCGATCCAAATTTGAATTTTTTATTTTTCAAAAAATTCAAAAAGTTCTTACGAAAATATTGCGGGTTGTTTTAAAAGCAACTTTTTTCTCTTCATGACTTTTTTCAAATCGTTCGTTTTTCGAGGTCAAATGTTCATTTTCGTTTGTTCTTTGGAATTTTGAAAATGCTATAACTCCGGTAATTTTTTTTTATCCGAAAAAGTCATTGGGATAAATTGTTCGAGTTTTTGAGTACTACAAATATCCGTACATAGAATTTTTTAATCTTGGGAAAAAATGGTTTTGAAAATTTTCAAAATGCTCTTCCTTTTTGAATTTTGATCCAAATTAGCTGGTTAATGAACTTGTTCTTTCTTTTTAGGCCCTGAAAAAGTGTGCCAAAGCACAATCCAATCTGATTATTTTTTCGAAAGTTATCGTGCCTACAGACTACATACTACAGACTACAGACAAACAGACAGACAGAAGGACAGACATCTTTGTAAAAATCATTTTTTTCTGACTCGAAGGGTCTCAAAACGTGGAGATTTGATGAAAACCGACCAAGTCAAATTTTACATAAAACCAATACCTCTCATTTTATGAGAATTAAATAAAATGTTTATATAATAATTATAAACAGTCCAATTATTTCGATTATTTTAAGCTTAGATGATAGACCTGCCAGTATATAATTGAATACCTCATTGAATTCAAAAAATTTGATTTCTTCTCAGAAAAAGTAAAAAGTTTGGATTTTTTGCAAAATCGAGACCAGACAAGAATAAAGACAGCAGAGTAGAGTTGTTTTCACAGCACGTCAAAATGTCAAAATGGACCATGCAGTTCCTTAATGGTGAACGGCGTGCCGTATAGAGCCATGAAACAAAAAGTGTAACAAATTTTTGGTTTCTTTTTGAGTCTTCTATAGAATGACTTGTTTTTTATTTTAAAAAGCCCTATTTTACCATTTTTACGACGCATTTTGCAAAATTTCCAACTTTTCTTGTCGTGGTTTTGATAAAAAATCGTTTCTTGGGACTGATATATAATTTTTAAAAACGATCCATTTTGTAGTAAAAGTCAATAAAGAACTACAAACCACATCTGGATGAGAAGATCCGGAATCCCTCTAAAATTCATAGAAAGCTTTCGCATTTTTGTCTAAATTTTCTACAATTTGTATTTTGTTCTAAATTTTTGTAATATTTTCAAATTTTGAATCATTTTTGAAATATTCTTAAAACTTCTATATATCACTTCAAAGTGACCCAAATTTTTCCAAAAAATTTTTTGAAGAATCCTTCGTAACTAACAAAATTGCCTCAGAAACTTCCAGATTATTTTTGGACAATTCCAAAAATATTTGAAAATGTTTCGAAAGCCTTTTAAATATTGTCTTCAAGTTAATTTTAAGAAAAATATCTTTAAAAATTTTCCGAGTTTTAGTTTAGTCATGTTTTCCGCACATTTTTTACTTCCAAGATGCATGGACTTTTTACTTTTCTTAATTTAAAATTTTTTCATTTCATTCAATAATTTTAATGATAATAATCATTATATTGATAAATTATATATAAAATAAAATACCCGACACTGTAGGATTCCTGAAGTGGAAAATTTCCAAATAATAGATTTCCTGAAATTATGAAATTGTTGAAATATAAAAATCACGTTGTGGAAAACTCTCAAATAATATAATTCAAGGTTAAATTTTTAAATTGAATTCCACAAAGTTTGCTTGTAAAATTAGATTAGGCTTCAAGAAATTTCTTTTTTTTTCGAAGCACACTTGCTTACGTGAAAAAAGTTTATTGGAAAATTATATTTTTAAGTGGTTTAAATTCGGCAGTTTCATAATTTCGGAAATTTCATTATTCGAGAATCTTTCTATTCAGTAATTTCTAATTATCGGAAATATTATTTTTGAGGATTTTTTAGTCGCCCCAGAGAACAATAAATATGCATTTTGGAGAAAAGAAAATATGATCTCTCTTCATGAAAAACAAAATTGTTGATTTTCCTACAAAATAGAGAAAAGATGAGAATGATGTCGAAAGAGCAGAGTCAAATAGCAGAGTCAACGAGCTAGAAAACATGTCTCTTTACACTTACTTCTTATCATGTATTTTCTTATTTAGATTATATTTTTTCATCCAAAAATTAAAAAACAGTTCACGTTAGTTCAACAGTTGAAATTTTATTTTTAATTCACATATTTAGCTATTAAAGGATAGTAAAGATGTACTAGTGAAATGTGAAAAGAAATAATTTTTTTCTACTAAAATGTTGAGTTTTCAACTAACGAAATTAATTTGTAACAAAATAGTTGAGTCTTCAACAAAAAATATGAATTTTCAACCAAATAAATTAATTTTCAACCAAATATTAAAATTTTCGAATAAAATCATAAATCTTCAACTACAAAAATTATTCCCCACAAAAAGTATGAATTTTCAACGAAGTACATTGATTTCTAACCAATTAGTGTACCTTTTAACTGAAAAATCAAAAGATTTGAAATATTAATAGCAAAATTTAGATTTTCAAAGATTCCGATGAGGAAAAATTGGAATCATTTTAAGAATTTTGAAAGATTACAAGAGAAGAAATTTTTTTCGAGATTCCTACGGAAATTTTTAATGAGTTTTATCCCAGAAAAATTAATTCCATCAGAATATTTACAAAAAATTTCCAAAGATTAAAAAAATATATATCTTGTATTGTAATTTTATAATACATTATATAGAAATTCGAGAAGTGTCGGAGAGTTTACTAATATTTTTAAACTCGGAGATATTTCCAAAAATTTATCAGACATTTTTTTAATTTTTCTTCTGAATTCTCTCTACAACTTGAGCCAAATTATATTTATATAACCTTGAAAAAAAAAAAAAAATCAGTTTAAGAAATGAATCCTCATTCGAATTTTTCATTTTTTATTAAAAATTTAATGGTCAGGCCTTACCAGCCTGACATAAAATCAGCACACTGGTGTCTCACAATCTCGCACTTAGGCAAACTACCCTTGTCTACTCGCTTGGGACTTAACAGCTGATTTTTGGTGGCAGCGGTGGGATCGCCACTTTTCGTTTGAATTCAGTGTTTTCAATATAAATTTAAATTCAGTGTTTTCTTCATTCTTAAAAATTACATTTACGGTTTTCAAATACCAAATTTCTCCGGAAATATTCGCAATCGTATTTGAATTGAAGTAAAAATAGTAACAAAAGGCTATAAATTAACTAATTTGGAAAATTTAAATCTTTCCAGATTCTGAACACTTTTTCGAGACTCAATACTTTGGATGTGCAAATTATCGCAAATTTAAAGACCACTCAAAACTGTGGTATAAAAACAACAGTTTTAAAAAAGGCAAGTTGCAATACTGTACATTTTTAATTGCCTTTTTATTCCAAAACAAGTTTGAATCCCTTGCAAGAATCTGTCTTTTACGTATTGATCACCCGTGAATGAAAAACATATTTCCAAATTTTATTTTAAAATCAGTGTGTAAACCAAACGCGATTCTGAAATTAACTTATCCAGTCTACGACAGAACGATTGCAGACTTAAATACAATCATAGACCTCGAATCTGTACAGTCCATGTGTTTCTCATCGTTCGTAAATGAAGGATAACTGTCTAACCAGTACTGCCTTTTATACTGAACCATGAAAGCGGTCACTTTCCAGTGATAGGTACCCGTTACCATCAGACCGTTTACTTACATTACAGCAAACGCTTTCAAACATTCGCGGTTAATAGGATTTGCAGTATTTGTTTAAAGTGACTAACCAAAGTCAATCGAGTTACAAAACTAATACATATTTACCATTAAAAACACCCCTCGAGAAAACGCGGAAGTAAATTCATTCAAACTATTTCATTCGTTCCTTGTCTAAACGCAACTGTCTAACCTTTACCGCCCTTTCTACTGAACGCGCGATTATGTTCAGAAAATCTACTTGTATTATAACAAATATCTATGTGAATGCAATTATAACATCACACCCTACAACAACATTTATTTCAAGGGTTGCTTCAAGATTTGAATATTTTCGCATTTATTGAGCAATCTCTTCTCATTGACATCACCCGTTTAAAATGAATTCGTGTTATAAATTCATCGCAATTTTTACAAATTTACATACTCAGTGAAGCCATGATGACAAAAATGGCTGAGTGTTTTGCAGTACAAAAATCAGCAGCCATATCTCCTCCACTTTTTAAAACTTTTTGATAAAACAGTACCCAAAAATATATAATTATAGATCGTATGTAGTCTAATTCATTGAAATTTTATCGACAATGCAAAAAAAATTCCAAAATCCCTCAAAATAACTGTTTATAACTCTTTAAAGCAAATGAACTATTATTCAAAAAACATCGGATGGATTCAACTGATTTTTCATGGCTAAGGAATAACAAATATTTCTCCGATTGAATGTGACTTTTGCGTATATTTTCGACGGACGGTATTTTCGTTCCAGACTCATTGTCCATAGATGCCGAAGTGGCCCTGTTACTTTCATGATTGTCGGATAATGCACCATTAAATGGTGAATGAGTTTTAAAGTAAATCCATATAATTTTGTGTATAATGAATGATGCTCAAGAACAAGTATTTAGTACTTTCAGTACTTCTTCCAATGTTATGATTTGACCATTTAATTCCTTATCAGTAAATTCATCAACTTCATTTTTATCGTCAATTGCATCAAAAAATAAGTTTACTGTCTCAATTAAATGACCCATCTCCCCTGAAACTTTAAACCTTTTATATTTAGTGCCCACTGAATCCATGATGTTTTCAAATTTTTGAAATTTGCTGATGACTATTTCTTTGTTCTTATCAGTTTCGGATTTCAATATTGCTTTCTTTAGATCATCAAAGTAGGCACTTTTAAAAAACCCAATAATAACAGATACTACAATCTGAACTTGTTTTCTGGCTGGTGTTGGATCATAATATAAAACGGAAATTACTTCTAAGGTATTGGTAAACAAAACTAATTTGACAAGAAATTTTTTAAACATTTCGGTACCATCGATTTCGATATCAAGATTATGACATTACTCACCTTTTCTCAGTAGATAATTAATAGGACGAAAAAAGTTATTTTGATCACCTGCTTCAAGTGTTCCTATAGAGTTTTGATGAGTTGATAAATGTTTTTGCAATGAATCATTATTTGAATAAAACCGGCCACATGATTCTGCTGAAGAACGATATTTGCAAATAGATGAGCTACTATGCATGTGTTTTAATTGCATTTGGATTTGCTTTGTTGAAACAGATTTTTAACATATGCTACACTTAACAAACATTTTGAAAATAATGAATAGAAATAGATGACTCTTAGAACGCGTTCTGTTTTGAATTTGCAGAATTTTTAGAACCATATTTTTTTTTTATGAAACAAATTTCCAGCTACTAAATATTTGACTACAAAAAAATTATGAAATACAAAAAAAAAATCATATGTTACGGGAATGTCTTTTTGCGTTAAGTAAGCATCAGAGTTGAGCTAAAGAAATTATAAAACCGTGCAAATAATACAACTACAATTACATTACTGATTTATAAATGATTGAATGATTGAATGATTCATACCCATCTTCGTGAAGAAGTATTGGAAATTCAACTACATCACAAGGATGAAGTACCTCTGATTTCCAAAAATTTCTTTGTACAACATTGTAGATTTTGTCACAGTTGTTTTGTGAATCTATATAGTATTCGCGAATCGTTTCAAATATATTTCGAAAAAAAAAAAAATTTATGTTCGAATACACACAATTATGCCAGAATGTCTTCTTAGGTTATATTTGAATTAGAGTCGAACAAAAGAAATTATAATCGTATTATATAACACAAACTTACTTTACTTCATTCTCTTATCGCTGGAACCTTTACGGTTCACTGCGAATTAGACACATGAACAAACTCAGCCAAACTTTTTTTCATTATAAACGCGATTTTGTGAAGGAGCCAAAATTTTTGGCGTATTGTTTACCATCTGTAGCTGCGCATTGATGCACGCATACGAGCAACCATGATGCTTCAAATTTCAAATACAGTACATGAATTTTAATTCATATTCTTTATTGGATGAAATTTCGAACACTCATGTATTTGAAAAGGTGACTGAATTTTTAAGAAATTTCTGATAGTTGTTATGCTACCACCAAATACTACCCAAAATTAAGGAGCATCATCAGGTTCCGAAAAATGGTTCATTGTTGCAATGAAAATATTCGGATGTTGAATGTATTTAAAATTTTTTGTTATTAAATGCTTCATATTTTCATGATAAAATTACATTAAATTTACATATTCTCGCCTAAAAGAAAATTCTACTAATTCGACACTCCAGCAACTGCCTCTATCTTAAAAATATCTGTACCAGCATTCGCCTACGAATTTTTCATTTGTTTTATTCATTGATCCCTTATTTTATTCATCATTCTGATTTTTTTGATATAGTACACAAGAAGAATCGCAGAAAAACCCGTGTATAGTACAGCGGACCTAAGCTTGACCATACTCTAAAGGGAAGCGTGCCAATCATTCTTTTTTTCTTTAGGATTTTTTTCTAAACCTCATACTCGAATACAGTGCCAGCTTATGAGAACAATAGACTATAATTACATTGCAGAAAGATCAGAAGTCGTCATATCATATTATCCTTTGGTTCACTGCACAAACATATGTTGTAGGACTTTTGGGTAAAGGTGTTTTTTTTATCTGCAAATGAAGAAATATTGAATATAAACATTTGCATTATGAGTTGCGCACTATGAGTTGCGCACTATGAGCCCATGCTGTTTTTCAATTCGAGGGAAAAAATAATTTTTCAAGTAATAAAATTTAATTAATAATTGGTATTTCAACTGACAACGATTACACTTTCCAATCAGGAACAGATTGAATCGTCTACAAGAGATAAATTTTCAACAAAATAGTGATTCTTCAAGGAAACGAAATTTACAACAACAAAAAAACACAATATTTCACAAAATTTGAAATATTGGGAAACTGTACTCAACATTTCGTTGTATATACTGGTAGTTGATTGCAGAAATGTACAACAACAAAAAATTTTTACAAACAATACTTTTAGAATTCCCATTAAAAACGATATTGAATTTTTACCAAGAGCTTTTGCTATTATAATGAATCACATTGAACTGCAGTACGATTATTGAACATTGAAGAATATTTGATTTCAGAGGACGATTGTGAATCTGTTCAAAATGAAGCAAATTACGTATTTTAGCATTAAAAAAAGAATTTTTTTCAATTTGAAAGCCTCAGTAGTTAAGCAAATGCAAACATTAGCTTGAGACTCCATAAACTAATCTTAATTTAGAAATAATTTGACAAACTAAACCCTCTTATTGAATTCCAAATCCTAATCAGATATTGTTTCAATCTCAAATATTTTATTTTTAACCATTATAATTTGTAGTTTTTTAATTGAGGAAGACATCTTTTTGAATATTTAGCAATATTTTATTTTGTATTAAAAATGAGCAATTATTATTAATCAATTATTGAACACTAAACAAGTTTGAACTGAATTATATCAAATAGAAAGCCCTAAAGCGTTAATATTTCAGTGTGTTGAATTAGAACTTTGAACGTTACAATTTCAACTCTTCTATTTAACAAATTTTCAATATGTAAATGATATTATTGAATTTGGATGCATGAATAAAAATTGAAGAATTATCAATTTGGAAAACATTTGAGTTCGTTTAGAAGATATTTACAGGTTTTCAGGATTTTTGAAGGTTTTCAGAGAATAAAGAAAATTTTTCAAGTTTGCTGGGAAAATTCAAAATGAGCTTTTGTTTTGAAAAATTAATCTTGTGAGAGTATTTAAAAAGAGTGGAACAAGATTTTTTGAATGATACAAGACAATTGAACAATTATCTATTTGGAAAATAATCGAGTAAGTTTAAAATATATTCAGAAGTTTTGAAATAATTTAAAACGTGAAAAAATATTAAAACGTTTAAAACACCATGTAAATTTTCGAAGATGTTGAACATAAAATTTATAAGCTTTCTGAGCATTTTGGAAGGTTTCAAATAAATGACAAAATTGTATCAACATTCCTAGAAAAATTAATAATATTCTTTCTTTGAAAAAAATTAATTTTACAAGAATGTTTAATAAGATTTCCTAATTTTGTTTAAAAAGAATCTGGATAATTTTAAGCTAATTTTTTCACTTTTTCAGGATTGTCAAAAAATTGTACGAAAAATTCCGAGTTCCAAGATAGTAAAATTATTATGAGATTCTTGGAATATTTTTAAAGGATTTTTCAAAATAAATTTTCAAGAAATTATTTAAAACGATTTCGAACCAAATTTTAATGCATGAATTAATGTTTCTAGATTAAAATTGATTGGAATGATGTAATTTTCAAAATTTATAAATTTTTGGATCCATATTCTTCAATTCATATTTGCAATCCTAGGTCGAAAAAGAACAACTCTTTGACTGAAGATAGAAATTCAAAAATTCAGAAAGAATTCATCACGGTCACTCAAAATAAAAGGTTAGAACTCTTTTAACACTTCTCAACCAAAAATTTCCAAATTAGAAGCTTTTAAACTGCAAAGTTTTTATTTTTGTACTTTTAATTTATAAAATTTAAAAGTTATATCATTTTGAGCAATTTTAAGCTAAAAACATTAATTTACACATCAAAATTTGTTTTGGAGTCTTTTTAAGTACTGTCTTAATAATTTGTTTAAAAAAATAATTTAAAAAATCTACAAGAATCTGATAATAATATTATTATCGTGAAACATGAATTTTTTCTACAATTTTTTTAAAATCCTGCAAAAGTAAAGAAAGCTACCTTAAGAATATCCAGATTATTTTTTGACAATTTCGGAAATCTTATTAAATAATCTTTTTAAATTAACTTACAAAAGAAATAAATTATTGTTTGTTTTCCTAGAAATGTTGATACACATTTCTTATTTACTTGAAACTTTAAATTGCTTAAAAAGCTTATAAATTTTTTGTTCGAAATCTTCAAAAATCTACATAGTGTATCAAAAGGTTTAAAATCTTTTCACGTTTCAAATTATTTTGGAACCTTTTCAAAACTTTTAAGTATGCTTGAAACTTGCTGGATGATTTTCAAAATTAATAATTCTTCAATAGTCATTCATTAATCCAAAAAGTTTGTATTGAATCTTATTAAATATTTTGTTAAAGTTAATTTCTCAAAATAAAAAATAATTAAAAATTTTCCCACGAAACTGAGGAATGTTTTTTTATTCTCTCAAAACCTTAAGAAATCCTCGGAAAGCTTCAAAATTTTATTTCGAAACCTTCAGAAATCTGAATATAGTTTTTTATTCTCGAAAATATTTTCCCGCTTGAAATTAAGTTCGGATTTTTTCAAAATTTGTAAATATCTCTTAAACTAACACAAATGAAAAAAAATGGTCAATTTAAAAAAAAATGGTTAATTTTCAATATTTTACTTATAATTGCTCATTTTAGATTAGTCCAATGTGATGTATTAAAAATTTTTGGTAAAAGTGTAATATTTTTTTTTAATTGTAGTTTCTGGTGGGAACTCTTAAATTACATATCTCATAAAAATTGACAGTAAAGTAAAATTCGGAACGTTGATGCGGATTCTAGAAGTATTGTTTGTAGAGATTTGTATTTTTTCTTATTTCTACAAAAAATATTTAACGTCTTTTCAGGTTAGATGGAGCTATGAGAGAAACATTATTTTTAATCATTTTTTCTGGAACAAGATCTTTTTCTTTCGCTCTGCTGGGAACCGAACCACAGAACTACTTATTTCCAGTCAGGTGCTTTCCAATTAAGCTACTAGAGAGATCGAGAGAAGAAACTTTTTTCAGAAATACACGCATTATTTTGCTAGATGGTACAAATTGAATTTTTCAAGGAATCTTAATTATCATTAGAGAATAATAGAAAATATTCAACGTGATTTCAGAAAAAAATTATGTTAAACAATTTTTCTTTCATAGCTCCATCTAGTCTGGAAAGACGTTGAATAGTTTCTGTTATTTCCTAATGATAATACAGATTCCTTGGAAAATTTCATTTATACCATCTAGCAAAATAAAGCGTGTATTTCTGAAAAAAGTTTCTTCTCTCGATCTCTCTAGTAGCTTAATGGGAAAGCACCTGACCGGAAATCAGTAGTTATGTGGTTCCATTCAAAGCCAAGCGAAAGGAGATCTTGTTTCAGAAAAAAGTTATTCTAAATATATAGCTTCAAGAGTTATACACGCTTTCAAATTGCAAAATCTTTTACTTTATTGGTAATTTTTCTTTACTTTTCGGCAAGAAAATACAAGTAAAAAATTAGGTTTTTGTATTTAACTGTATTGTATTTTTAATTTGTTTTTAATTATTTTACAAAAGAGTAAAGATTATAACAAAAAATTACAGTTGTAAAAATGTTGTGATTGTAAAAAATTTTTCCACCAGGGATGGAAGAGGTTAGGGAAGTATGAGATGAGAGGTCAAGTGAGGGATGGACGAAGAGAAATTTAGGGATGGGGCAGTATTGGACTGGAGGGGATGTAGGAGGAACGTAGGGGTAAGTCAATAGTACATGGCTCGTAGAATTAGAATGGGAAGGACTGGAGAAGAGGAAAGGCCAAAGGAGGGTTTGGTAGAGGGCAGTTAGTGAGAGGGAAGTATGGAAAGTGAGTGAGGTGCTGGAGAATATGCGAGGAAGTAGGAAAGCAGTGTGCGAAGGAACTTAGGGTTGGTGGAGTAGGAAAGGAGTAGAAGGAGAAGAAGGAGTATTAGGTAAAGGTCAGTTGGAAAGAGGGGGAGAAATAGGAGATGTAGGAGAAGGGACGCTATGATAAAGTTGGGTGAAAGGGAATTAAGGGATGGGAACTTCGGTGGTTGGAGGGGGAAGTATATGCAGGAATCTATGGCTGGAGAGGTTAGAGATGTGTGGTAGATGTATTTGGGATGGACCAGTAGGTGGTTGGCAGTAGTAAAGGGTAGGGAAAGTAGAAGAGAAGTGGTAAGTTAGTGGTAGGTGGAGGGAAAGTTAGGTGATGGGCAGCTTAGGACGGGATGTTTGGAAACGGGATTGGCAGGTAGTCAGTGGTGGGGAAGTGAGGAGTGGAATAACAGTGTGGGGTAGAGGAAAACTTTATCAGAAAAATAGTATGAAATTTTTATATAAAACATTAAATAAACTTACACTTTCTTATGGAAGTTCAAACGGTCGTTCGCTTGCGCGTCCGTCGCGCCTGGTAACAGTAATGTCATAATTCATATTAAAAAATATATCGGGAGTTTGTTCTGTGGTATATTTATTTTGCGGGGGCGTATCGTAAGTACTAGGGCTTCCTTCTGAGAATCCTAAAAATCAAAGAGAAAAAAAATTGGTATTAGAAACGTTTGATACTCTCTTGAAAAAAAATCTTTAAAGTTAGGGATCCTTCACAAATTAGGTAGGACAATTTGGACTGGATGTTTTTGTAAAATTTCACTGTTTCTCAGAAGGGAGGGGAGAAAAATCTGGTATATCTTAAGGCAGTAAAGTTTTCTGCTGAAAAACATATTTTAACATCTTGAAACTTACAAATGAAATTTATACATTTCCGTAAAAAAATGTACATCCAAAAAACGTCGAATTTTCAATAAAGAAGTTAGGTTCTGAATCAAAAATATGAAGATTCAGCCAAGATGAATAATTTTCTACCAAAAGGACTGTTTCTCAATAAAAGAAATTTATTTACAATCAAATCGTTGAATTTTCAAAAAAAAAATCTGCCCGCTTCGCGGGCACATTCTCATCGCGCGCGTCGCGCGCGGCTCGCTTCGCTCGCTAGTTTGAGCGCGCCTACGGCGCGCACCTGTTATATCTCGCGCTTCGCGCTCGATGATATGTTTATCTCGCGCTTCGCGCTCGATAATATATTCACCTCGCGCTACGCGCTCGGACACATTTGCCTGACGCTTTAAGCTCGGTTCATCTTGGTTTTCGCACTTCATGTGCTTAAAATTGCGCGCTTCGCGGGCTAATGCTCTCTTAGTTAGCTTCATCGTTATGACCTGCTTTTGGTTTAATTATGTAAACTTTACATAGAAAGAGGAACTAATTTACTTAAGGTTCTATCGACCTTAAGGAATACATTCTCATCAAGACACTCGCGCTTCGCGCTCGATATTTCGTTTAAAAATCATGTAAGTCTTGCGCCACGCTCGTTTCTGTTCATCGTTTAATGTAAACTCAAAAGTTTGATCGCGATCACGGCGCGCGATTTGGTTGTCGCGGTTCGCAATGACAATATTTTATGTTCAATGTTCTTCAAATAAAAATTATTAAATTTGTATTTGCTTTAAAATGAAGAAGGAAATTCCTTCACTTCAGCGTACATTTCCGTATCTTTCTAATAAAAAATAAATCATACAATCAGAAAGATTTCTTCCAACTATCTGAAAAGGGGCGAAAAAAAGTATCTAAGTTGTTTTTGGAACATATATATGATAAATTTTTAAATGATTATTGAAAAATGGACATTTGACAAAAATGGGGGGAGGGGTCAAATTTTACACAAATCTAATACCTTCTCTGGATGAGAATGTAAAAATAGAATAAATTGTTCGAATTTTCAAGTACCATGAACATTAATTATTATTATACCATTAGGCCATTTCCCTTTCGGGGTAGGCGTGATTCGCACGGTTGGAAAATAGTAATGTGGGGAAGGAGATATACATGTTTTAGATTGATCTAGAATTTGCGTGTTATTTATTTAAATAACACGTTCGTCGCGCAACATTGCTCCGACCCAGGTGGCTGATCAATCTCTCTAGTGACCACCCCAAGTAAAGAGCCTCAAAAAATTATTGTGTGTGCGGTCCCCCACTTGGGCCTATTAGTATCTAAGGTCTTTCGTTTCAAGCGCCATACACTCTACTCACATTCTTTTTATAAACTATTTGTCGCCACACTTTTCTGTCCTGGCATACTTCTCTACCTTCCTTCACGTCCATGCATTTTTTCATGCGAGCTCTCGTGTTTCTATGGCTTCTTATGTATCTTCGGATATCCCGGTTTCTGTAAATTTTTAATCTTGTTTCGCGTTTGTTTCGTTTGTTTGGTTCTATTTCTTCTCCATCCCTGCTCTAAGCTCATTTTGGAGACTAGAAGGTGATGGTCAGTGTTACATTCAGAGCCCCTCATGGCTCTTGTATCTTTGACGAGTTCTCTTAGTCTTTCATCCACAATAACGGTGTCAATTATAATGTGGCTATTTTCTTTACGCCAGGTGTAAATGTGGATCATTCTATGTATAAACCAAGTATTTGTAATAAATACGTCCTTTTCTAAGCATAAGCTAACTAACATTTCCCCGTTATAGCTTTTTCTTGTTGGATCCCCAGAATTTTTTAGCACCCTTTCTGTATTATGGTGGGGGATTTTTTTTTTTTTTTTTTTTTTTTTTTTTTTTTTTTTTTCACAATTGGTTGACGTCTTATTCTGAGAAGTTCACCAGCCCTCAGCAGCGTTGTATTAGGTAGAAGTTCCCATGTTTCGATCGGCTAATTCCCGGCCAACCTCTAAACGTCGTATCTTGCATATTTTTGCCGTAAAATTGAATTTTTGGATTTTTAATTATTTTTTGTGCAATAAAAATGTGAATTTTCGATTTTTCGAGAAAATTCAAAAGGTCGTTATGATAATCTTGTAGGGCGTTGAAAAAGAAACACTTTTCTAGTCTGGACTTTTTTTCGTATAGTGCGTTGTTTGGCTGAAAATGTGAATTTTCGTTTCTTTTTTTGGATTTTGAAAATGCCGTAACTCTGAGAATTTTGATTTTATCAAAAAATGTCATGGAAATAAATTGTTTGAATTTTTGATGACTATAAGCGGCCGTACATATGATTTTCAAATTTTGAAAAACAATGGTCTAAAAAATTTTCAAAATGCTCTCACTTTATGAATTTTTATCCAAAATGGCTGGCTAACGAACTTGACCTTTAGTTTAGGAGACTCAAAGAGTATACCAAAGGAAAATTGAATCGATCAATTCTTTCGAAAGTTATCGTGCTCACAGACAGACATACAGACAGACAGACAGACACATTCGTAAAAACCTGTTTTTTGGGTTCAGGGGGTCTCAAAACGTGGACATTTGACAAAAACTGGGGGGGTCAAATTTTACACAAATCTAATACCTTCTCTAGATGAGAATGTAAAAAGTAAATTTTCAATAAAGAATGGATGTTTCTTCAAGTCAGAAAATTAATTTAAAACCAAATAAAAAGAAATCTCAACAAAACAGTTAAATGGTCCGAAGAAATGCATTTTCAACTAAAATGATGAATTCTCAACCAAAAATATTGATGATAAACTATTTCAACTTTAAACTGCGTAGTTAAATTTTCAATTAAGAACATAAATTTCTAATTGAAAATGAAATATCATAATTTTCAGTTGTAAAAAATGAATGTATAAGCCAAAAAGGAACGAATTTTCAATAAACTAGGTCGATTTTCAGCAAAAAAGAAATTTTCTATCACGAAGATTTATTTTCTACCAAAAAAGATGAATTTTTAACTAAATGAGATATATTCTAAACTGAGAATGGAGAAGTTAAATTTTCAGTGCAATTTGTGAATGAGAGCTGAAAATATTTTTTAATTAATTCAATTTCTTCACTTATACTCACCGACAGATATTGCCACTAAAGCAAGGATTAAGAGCTTCATCATGGACGTAATTCAAAATTTACCAAAAAAATCGGAGTTAGACTTTTAGTACTTTTTTTTTTACTGATATCGAGACACTGATTTTGGGACATTTATATACTGAAATTTTTGACACAGTTTCCATGTGTCTATTTGAAATTGGTTCATCCTGAGTAGAAAACACGGGTATGATAAGCATACTTTCTTAGCAAGGTTCTATTTACCAGGCTTTAAACTCAGTCTGAATAACATGTTTTTCAACTAGATGTTAAAATTCGACGCACTTTTTAATTAAATTGTTTTCAAGATTTTTTTGACATTTTTAAGCTGCAAATTGAGCTATTTTGCAGAAAGTTGGTTCTTTTGGCTTAACAGTTGTACATTTTGGATAAATATATTCCTCTTTATTGGCTTAAGGATAATTTTTGATTGAGAATTTAATTTCTTTATAACAATTGAAGGATTAGAAGAAAAGAAAATTATTTGACAGAAGAAAATTTTTTTGATATATTGCTTCGAAGATTTTTTTACATTCTCAGGCTGAAAATTCAATCATTTTGTTCAAAATTTGTTCTATTGCCTCCAAGGTTCAACATTTTTAATGAAGGTATTTTTCGTTAATGTCTGACAAATCTTTTTTGGTTGAAAATTTAATTTCTTTGTTCAAAAAAACCTATTTGCTTAAAAATATAACTATTTGAAGGTACAAAATTCATCAGTTTCCTAGAGGGTTCGTCTTTTTGGTTTCGTACTTCAACATTTTTGGTAAAAGATTCTCAGTATTGCCTGAAAAATCTTCATTGGTTAAAGATTCATCGATTTTGTTGATTTTTTTCCTCTTATATTCAAATTCAGTATTTTCAATTGAAAATGTGATTATTCCACTTTTAGTCAACAATGTACCTTTTTTAATTCAAAATTCAACGATTTGGTAGAAAATTCATTCATTTTGTCGAAAATTAGACTTTTTTCAAACATTCAATTTTTTGTAAATTCATCATTTTAGTTGAAAATTAATTTTTTGTTTTTGAAAACTAAACTATTTCGTGAAAATTTTTTTTTTTTTTAACTAAAATTTGGTTTGTTGACTGGATATGGAGGTATTACATTTCTACTTGAAAAGTAATGGTTGTTTGTTAAAAATTCGACTTCCTTGTTAAAAAATAAATCTTTTTTGTTTAAAATTCCTTGTTTTTTATTGAAAATCGAACTAGTTTGAGAAATTTTTTTGTTTGTTAAATTGTTAAATTATTGCTTTTGTGCAAAAATCTTCTTCTTGTATTGTTTTTTTGTAATGAGAAATATTTTCTAAATCGTCGTTTCAAATTCAAAAAATAAATTTATGATAAAGTTACAACTATAAAATAATACTTAATTTTTTTTTCATTTCTTTATGTCATTAATTTATACAAAACTGTAACATACGGATAAAATTAAAAAATATTTTCACGCATTCGAGTTCATTTGATGTTGACTTTATTTGTTTTAATGATTATATAATCATGATTCCACTAGTTTTTCTTCGGGGATTTGAAAATTTTTTTGAAGATTGCAGATATGCCGGAAACGTTTCCAGAAAATTCTAAATAAAATTTTCTCCTTTTACACAATTTTACAAAATTTCTGAAAAAAATCGGTTCAGCTGAGAACTTGCAGGAGTTTAAACTGACTAAAACTATTCTTGAAATTGCCTTAAAATCATCCCGATTCTTTGTTGGAAATTTTGGGAATCTTTTGAAATTTCAAATTAAAAAAACTTTTTTCAAGAATTTAAAACATCTTTTGAAACGATTAGAATTCTTTCACAATTTCTCAAAAAATCTTTCAACAAGAAAAAAAATTCCTCAGAATCTTCCAGATATACTTTTCAAATTTATAAATAATGTTTTGAAAAGCTTTGAAATCTTTCTAAACATTCTCTTGGAATGAACTTTTCAAAAAAAAAAAAATTAAAAAAAAACGTTGTATATTTTTCTAGGTATCTTGAAAAAATTGTAATTCTCTTGAATCCCATCAAAATTTATGAGAAGCTTTTGCATTTTTTTTTAAATTCTTTGAAAATGTCTCGAAACTAAAAAAGTTGCCTTAAAATCTTTCACATGGTTATGGAGCCAATTAAAAAGAACTATTGAAATACTTCAAAATTTTTCTTAAATATTCTCTTAAAATTGATTTACAAACATAAAAATTACAAATTTTCATAGGAATTTCAGTGAAATTGGAACTCTCTTGAAATGTTTCAAAATTCATCGAAAAATTTGAATTTTTAGCAAAATGGATGAATCCTCAGCCAAAAAGATTAAGTTTCATACAGAAAGAAACAAATTTTCCATCAAACAATAACATTTTTTTGAATAGGAAATATGAATGTCCACTAGTAAATTAATTTTTAACCAAACGTTTGATTTTGTAACTAAAAGGATTGATTTTTACTCAGAAAATTAATTTTCTGAGAAAAAGACGCATTTTTAAACAATTATGAATTTTCAAACTAAATACTTATATCTTTGAACAAAGAGAAGAATTTTGTACAAGAAGGATGAATCTTCGACAAAAAAAGAAAGATAGTTTTTCAAGAAATAGTTGGACTTTTAGCCAAAAAGTAATTAATTCCCTACGAAAAAAGTAATCGTTTGCTATTCCAACTGAAAAGATTTAAATTTTAAATGAAAAAAGAGGTAAATTCATCCAAAATACAGAAATTTCTAATAAAATTATTTAATTCTCAACCGTAAGAAAATATATATTAACCGGAATTTGTATTTCCAACAAACAAAATAAAAAAATCTCTACCAAAAGCAATGAATTTTCATATCAAAAAGACGAGTCTTCAATAAAATAGTCCAATTTTCGACCTAAACAGATTTTTCAGTCAACAAGAGAAAAATTTAACAATATTATAGTTGAAAGGAAAAATAATTTCTCATGAAAAATGGAAAATTCGAATGACGATTTCATCATTAAGTTTATTGTTTTATTTGTTTTCGAGGTTATATAAATATGATTGAGCTCAGATTCTTGAGAAAATTTTGAAGAACATTATTTCAAATGTCTGACAAATTTTTGGAAATTTTTCAAAGATAAAAAATATTTGTAAAATCTTCAACACTTCCTAAATTTCTATAAATATTCTTTAAACTGACTTGGATATTTTTTTTTTAGAATTAATGAATCTTTTAAAATGTTTTAAAATCTTCTCAAATATTTTCATGGAATTAATTTTTCTGACTAAAAAATCATTTTATATTTTCATAGGAATCTTTGAGACAAATTTGTTCTTTTGGAATCTTTTAACTTCTTAAAAAGCTTCTAATTTTGCTTCTTCCAAATCTTTAAAAACTACATTTTCTTGGTAATTTTTTTAAATCTCTTTAATTTTTTGTGAAAAAGTACAATGATTGGTTGAAAATTAATGTACTTCACTGAAAATATATCTTTCCGTGGAAAATTAATTTTTGTAATTGAAGATTTATTATTTTAGTTGAACATTCAACTATTATGTTACAAATTATTTCTATTAGTTGAAGATTGAGAAGAAATTCCTTGGCACATCCAAGATTAAAGTTTGAGATAATTAGGATAGTTGAAGTAATTATAATTATGAGAGGGCTGAAAAATCCCGGAAAATAACATTTCTGATACTTTGAAATTCCTGAATTGGAAAATTCTCGAATAATATAATTTTCGAAATTATACAATTTCCGAAATATAAAGCTCCATCATTGGAATATTCTGGAATGATACGGAATTTAAACGATTACAAATATTGTTTTCCAATCAATATTATTCATTATTCAAAAATACAGTAATCACATTTTTTTGTCAAATGAAAAATTAATTTCTGTAATGTTTGAAATTGCTTGATTATTGTTTAAATTCAAAATAACACTATTTTAGTAAACAACGTATGAAAAATATATTTTATATCACGATTTTAAATTTCAGAAACTATATTATTTGTAAATTTTTGATTTCCGGAATTATAGAGTGTCGAGAATTTCATTTTATATGTCATATATTAATATATGAATTATTAAAATTACAATTATTGAATAAATTGAACTCATTAGGAATAACGAAAAGATAAATTTAAGCCATGAGAAATAATTTCACCTTCGTGTTCTAAAAATATGATGTTGTTTTATAAAACTTGGTGTTTGTTCACGAAAATGTGTTATCGTCGAAACTAAATTACCTTGCATCAAGAGAATCTGGAACAAACGGTTTCCGCATTAAATATTTTCCTTAATGGAATTAATAGATAATCGAAATAAAAATAATACATAAAATAAAAAATATGTCCATTAGGTAATAGTATTTTTTATCCAATATGACATTATCATCAGAAGATATTGGATTTGTGTAAAATTTATTCTCCCCCTCCTTCTCAACCCATAAAAAAACATGTTTTCGCAAAATATGCATGCGTATGTGTCGTATATGTATGTGAGCCTGTGTGCATGTGAGCCTGTGTGCATTTGTGCAGATTTTTGGTCTGTCGGCACGATAACTTTCGAAAGAATTAACAGATAGTGTTGGCATTGGCATACTCTTCAAGTGTCCTAAGCTGAATGTCAAGTTCGTTAGTCAGAGATTTGGGCTAAACAGCTTATTCTTGTATTTTTGAAGATTGCAGATATGCCGGAAGCGTTTCCAAAAAATTCTGAATAAAATTCTCTCCTTTTACACAATTTTACCAAATTTTAGAAAAAATTCGGTTCAGCTTGGACCTTGCAGGAGTTTGAACTGAATAAAATTCTTCTTAAAATTGCCTTAAAATCATCCCGATTGCTTGTTGGAAATTTTGGGAATCTTTGGAATTTTAAACTAAAAAAATTTTTTTCAAGAATTTAAAACATATTTTAAAACGATTAGAATTCTTCCACAATTTTTCAAAAAAATTTTCAACAAGAAAAAAATTGCCTCAAAATCTTCCAGATATACTTTTTTATAACTAATGTTTTGAAATGCTTCGAAATACTTTTAAACATTCTCATAGAATGAACTTTTCAACCAAAAAACCGTTCTATATTTTCCTAGGTATCCTGAAAAATTTATAATTTTCTTGAATCCCATCAAAATTTTCGAAAAGCTGTTGCATTTTTTTCGAAGTTCTTTGCAAATGTCTCAAAATTGAAAAAAACGAAGATTTCAATAATTTACCAATGATTTCACCAAGGTTTCACATACTTCGCAAAGATTTTTAGAGAATTCACGAAGATTTCTGAAAGAATTGAAAAAGTTTGCACAACAATTTCACAAAGATTTCAATAATGTCAAAAATATTACCGAATATTTCAAAAATATACCAAATATTTCGCTAAGGTTGTTTAAGAATTCACAGAGAATTTACAGAGATTGCACAAATATTCCAAAGATTTCCCAGAGATTTCAAATATTTTGCAAAGATTTCAGATTCTTTCCGAAGATGAGCAGAAATTTTAATAATTTGCTAATGATTTCAAAAATAGTTCAAAGATTTCGGATATATCCAAAAAAAGACTTCTATCATTTCTCAGATATTCCACAAAGATTCCAATGATTTCACAAATATTATCGAATATTTCAAAAATGTTCCAAAATTTTCGCAAAGATTTTAAAAGAATTCCCAAATATTTCACGATGATTCAAAACATTTTCATGATTTTTGGAAGATTCCACGAGGATTGAAATAATTTCAAAAAGATTTCGAATAGATTGTAATGATTGAATACAAATTTTGAACATCCCACAAAGTTTTCAGATTGATTCCAAAGATTACACAAAGATTTCAATGATTTCACAAAAACTTCAAAGATTTCGGATAGATTAAAAAAAATTCACAAAGACTGCAATGATTCCCTAAGGATTTCAATAATTTCATGAATATTACTAAATATTTCAAATATAACCTGGACTGATTTCAGGAAAATTTTAATCATTCCCCAAAGATTTCGGATAGATTCTCAGAAAAAACAGAAGAAAAACTTTACATCGATTTCCAACGAAAGATTCTTCGCAACAAAAAGTTTCACAGGATAAATTTTACACAAATATCGGTTAAACTTCCTTTTGTTTTTCCATGGCGAAAACATGTATTTTGAAAGACGCGAAGTTGGCTGAACTGAACTTTATCGGTCTAAGAAATTTCCTGCAACAAATTTTATTCTTAGTTTCTTCTATGTGACAGAGAGATAAAGATTTCAATGATTTCCCACAGTTTGATGAAGATTTCAAACATTTAGGATGTGTCTAAAATATTTTAATGATTCCTTAAAAGTTCTCAAAAGATTGAAATAATTTCACAAATATTACCAAATATTTCAAATATGTCACTAAGATTACCAAAAATTCCACAAAGATTTGACAAAGGTTGCAATGACAACTCAAAGATTTTACAAAGATTTGAATAATTTCACAAATATTGTCGAATATTTCAAAAGAGTTTCAAATATTTCCAAAACACTCCAAATATTTCGCAAAGATTTTCGAAGAATTCCCAAAGATTTCACAAATATTTAAAAGCTTTCAATGATTTCCGAAAGATTTCACAAAGGTTGAAATAATTTCACAAATATCACCAAGTATTACAAATGTTTTGCAAAAATTTCCAAAGATTTGACAAAATTGCAAAGTTTTCATGAAGATTCCATGAAGATTTCACAAAGATTTCTAATAGATTTCAAAGATTGAATACAAATTTCAAATATCTCGCAAAGTTTTCACATAGATTCCAAAGATTGCACAAAGATATCAATAATTTCCCAAAAACTTCAAAGATTTCGGATAGATTAAACAAAATTCACAGACTCTAATGATTTCCCAAA